>OZ010695.1:11216360-11820953 GCA_963932265.1 Thymelicus lineola | reverse complement strand
AGGATTTTGTTCCCATTTGTCACCAGTGGGGACAAATGGGAAAAAAATTCCCATTTGTCACCAGTGGTGACAAACGAGGTGGGGACAAATGGGAATAACCCAAAAATATTAGTAGTACAGTTCTTTGCTATTCACTGATACACAGTTAGCGAAGTACGTGTGTACTAGATGCGACATTGAGCGTAGTATGTTTGCTATGAATGAAAAGTTCATTTGACTATTTTTTACTATTTTTAATACATATATATTCTTATTTTGTTTTATATTATTTCTTTTTCTTCATTCATCAATATGATTATTATTATTATAGCACTAGCTGACCCGGCGAACTTCGTATCACGTTTTTTTCTAAAACTATTTTTTTTCTAAAATAACACTAGCCTAAGTTACTCCTTGTTACATCAGCTATCTGCCAGTGAAAGTTCCGTCAAAATCGGTCCAGCCATTTCATTATTATAGCATTAAGCTCGCCAACTGTATCGTAATATATTGTGGTCAATAAAGAATAAATAAAATAAATAACAAATAAATTATTGACATGCCTTGCAAGTTACCACGCACTTTATTTGAATGGATTGTTGCTATTGGCCAGCTAGCGGGCCGAGAGACTCAGCCGAGAAAAGTTATATTTACAAGGGAGTAATAGCTCCAGACCTCGAGAAGTAGGGATATGCGAACGTCCTAAGGGCATCCCCTGTTGGGTTCGGACCTCAGCTTAGAACGTCGCCTGGTCGATGACGATATCATCGCGCGTGGGAATTCCTTATAGCGGTCGTGTAGATAACGGGATCTCGTTATCGCGAAGCTGTGCATGTAGAGTGTCTTATGTGGTGTGATTATGAGGGGAAGATCTTGCTCCGAGCGTTAGCGACCGTGAGCTCGTCATCTAGGTCGTCTAGCACATTTCTAGGACACCTGAAGAAGGACGAGGTGTTTTCCAAGGGGTTGAGGTAACTAGAAGTGGAGAGCCACTTCTTATGATCAGATAATTATGTTCAGAACCTATAAATCGCGAGCCCTCTTGATTGAGTCAGCTGCAAAACAACTGGTTGTGTTCTTCTCCTTTCTTTCTTCGTCACCAACGCATTAGTGATGCCTTTAGTAATACAAATGCCTATGGATGACCACTTACCATCAGGCCATCTGATTCTGTCCACATTTCACTTAAATTTTTATTTTATTTTGTATACCTAATACCTATACAATAATATGAATCTGAAACCAATACTCTTCCAAGCTGATTTTTTTTTTTATTCGATGTATGTATGGAACTCTTAACACTCTAAAATATTTATGTTATTAGAAAGGAATACTAGAATACTTACTAAATATTAGTAGGAACATATTGGATTGAATCATTTTGTTGACAAGTCCATAGGCTATCACAGGGGCAGAGCATTGTTTGATAAAAAATTATTCATTTACATAGATTGTACTGCGTCAATCCTGATGCTTTATGCCAAATAACAATTTGTTTCCAGTTTAATATTAGTTAGGTATTTAGTGTGTGAGCATTTACACACAAAGCAACCACAACACAAATTGTATTGCTCTCTGATAAGGTACTGCCAAATTAGCATTCTCGTGCCAAATATTAGTACTAAAATAAAACTTTGGAGTTCTTTTTTTTGCAAATTTGCATCATTGTATGAAAGTAACTCTAAGTAGGTCTATGTTAAAATATATTCATGTGAAAAGTTATGAAGCAGTTGTTGTGTCACAAAGCTTTGCATTTACTAATTAAATTAAATAAATAAATAATGACACTAACAACGCTAACATATTATTAAGCACAATATTGTTACTAACACACTAACAATCTATGGATCTCTGACATCCGAAATAAAGATTATTATTATTATTATACTAGGAAATCGCCCTCGCTTCGCTTCGGGAAAAATAGTAAAATAAATATATAATATAGCCTATGTCACTCGGGGATAGTGTAGCTTCCCAACAGTGAAATAATTTTTCAAATATGTTTGGTAGTTTCGGAGCCTATTCAATGCAAACAAACAATCAAATCTTTCCTCTTTATAATATTATTAGTATAGATTATGTCTGTGGATTTTTTTTTGTTAATGTTTTTTGCTGAAGAAAGAGTTTTAGATTTAATTTCGGCTGGGGTTGATATTAACATGACCGATTAATGTTTTTTCAAGTTTTAATGTCTATTTACATATTTTGAATGTGTGTGACTGTTCTTTCATTTCTTAAACATGAACTGATTTTTAAGTACATAAATAAATAATGTGACACACTCATAGCCATAAATGATTCCTTGAATTGTGATTGGTTGGATTTTCAGTGAATTTAATTATAGCTATGGGAAATAACAACTGCCTATAATTGATGTGCCATTTAGCGAAGGGTGCTGGATTTGAATCAGGTCAGTAGAGTGGGACAGAGCAGAGACACTGAATATTAAACTGGACACCTGAGTTTGATTATAGTACCTACTATGTTAAAAATTGTATACATTTATGGTAAATTGAAAATGATAAGCAAGTGAGAGGCAACATATGTTTTAACCTTGTTCTACATAGGAACTAATGCTCATTTACATTTGGTAATTGGAATCGTTTCATAATAGACAAAACATTACAAAATTTTGACTAAACACCATTTTAATACTTATTAATATGACATTTACTTTTATTGTTTAACATTGCAAGGTACCAGAAATTCTTTTATAGTTCACAAATAACCATGCTAACATATTTGCAGTAAATTTGCACTGCTAAAGCGACATTGACGGCTCGTGTACGTACGAAACATCGGAGCTAAGTTTAACCCTATTAAACTGAAACTTTCAGTGTCAAAAATAATTCGAAGCAAAGATGAAAATATATGTGTAATAAAAACTTCACTACCTACATTGCTATACCACATTAAAATATTGTTAATCATACTTTTTATTCAGCTCAAATTACATAATAAATAATAAAAGTATAATAAATTTACACACATGCAAGTCCTATAATGACAGCCGAAAGTTTAATGAGACATTCCAATAAATTTAATTATGTAACTATGATTGTTATAATAACAATCAAAATTATCAGGCTCAAGCCAGTAAAAATACTCACCAAAGAATGTCGTATTCGTATTTTTTTCAATTTCTGTGATCACTAATACTGTGCTTCAGCAAAAGACGTTGACATTGAGATTGGGATTGGGACACAACTGATTTTGACATTTTCCGCATTTTCGGTTTTCGGATCGTCTGACATCTGCCATGATGCCATGAAGTCTCAATGAATGACGTATTTTTGTCAGCTGTCTGCTGACACAACACTTAACGTTCAAAATTCAGCAGATCACAAAATTCAATGATTTTTATTAGTAATACAACTTTTTCCATTCTTTTCTATCCGTTTTTATCTTTTCATCGAAACTGACTGAATTTAATTATAATATGATCACTTTTCTTTTTGATGTAAACTTTTACAAAATTAAAAACTTAGGTATTGGACGATTTAACATTGACATTGACATTGACAGCTTAATAATTTATAATATTGACGAGATGTCATTTTCAAATCAAAAGTTCAATTTTCAATTCAAGGAATTTCATGTCAAAACAGTGCAGTACAAAGTATTAAAGTTGAAGAAAATAAGTTATTTCTAAGCCGCTGATTAAAAAAACAATTAGAATATCATAAACATTTACCTAACTTTTATTCGTATACCAGAAAATGGACCCAGAAAGAAAGTTGAACTTCGATTATTGTTGTCGAACCTGCCTTAACGCGACTACAGATCACATGTACAGTATATTTGCCGAAATTACTCAAAATCTGAACATTGCCGATGTCATTAACAAATACACAACATTAGATGTAAGTACCTATTTTGTTGTACTTAACAAGTTCAAACAATCATACGTTCTCAAGTAACTCTTGGTGTTGTGACCGTGGCCTTGTCCCTGTTAAAGAATTTAGAGGATTCGATGATTTTCAGCTATCTATGCAAATCAAAATTACTATACTCAGTTTTGATATTCAATATTTTTACATCAATGTAACATTGAAGTCATCCCGTGAGGCGTATAAAAGTGGTGCCTACATCTGTGTGCCAAGTTTTGTCTTAATCCATACAATGGTTAGTGTCACAATATTAGTAGGATGTCATTAATATACTAAGTATTACTTTAGGTTACAGCCAGTGCACGCGTTAGAGCCACTGACACCCTAGGCAAGAATATTGTAGCGCCCACATAAGAAAATCAAAATCGAGCTTTTTTGCTCGAAAAATTTTTTGCTGAACCAATGAGAATGTTTATTAAGAATTTTGTTTTTTTATTTGCTCCTCACCCAAATGCCTTTGGAGCCCTAGGCCGTCTCCCAACCTTGCCCCCCTAACACTGGCTCTGGTTACCGCCTTACATTAAAAAAGATGATCCCCTGAGCATGTCTTAATTATTTTGAATTACCTGATGAACCTTACTACAAAGGTGATCTCCCGCGAAACCCTCTCCTTTTGTTATAATCTACTGAATATTACAAAGGTGATCTCCCTTGAAACCCTTTTGTTATTAACTATCGAATTTCTAATTTTTTTTTTAATTCAACAAATTAATGTTTTATTACAGATCACCAGAGAAGATAAACTACCAAAAAATGTGTGCAGTAAATGTTTTACTTGCATAAAAACATTTCATGAGTTCTCATCATTTGCCGAAGCAGTTGACAGTACTTTAAAACAACAGATAATAAAGGAAACTGATAAATACATTGAAAACTTTAAAAATGACTCCCAAGATATCAAACTAGAAAACTATAATGATAATAATGATATAGGATTTGACAATATATCAGAAATAGAAATTAAAAATGAATTTTCTGACAACATTAAGACTGAAACTTTGAATACAAATAATAATATTGAAAATATTGAAATATTAATAGACTCTAGTGAAATGTTAACTTGTAAGTTCCAATGTGAAATATGCAACAAAAAATTCCGAAAGCTTTCAAATCTAAACCATCATAAGAAGAAACATGACTTAAAAATTAAACGTTATACTTGCAATGACTGTTTGAAGATTTATACGGATCATGATAAATTTGTCAAGCATTTGAATACACATAGAAGTCACAGTAACTCTGAGAGATATGATTCAAAAGAGACACAAATATCAGAACAGCAGTGTCAAGTCTGTTCCTTGGCATTTCAATCTAAGAATGCACTATCAGCTCATATGAGGAAGCATGCAAAGAAAGGAAGGGTATTGTCTTGTGCAATTTGTGGTAAAGTGTTTGCAAAGATGAGTCATTTGAAACGCCATGAGTTGTCTCATGATATTAATCATCCATTTAAGTGTTCTCTATGTCCAAAGACGTTTGCTCTAGAAACATCATGGAAGGAACACATAAATAAGCACAATGGAATCAAACCTCATCCCTGTCCGATGTGTTCAAAGTCATTTTCACATTTGACAACCCTAACTACACATATAAGAATACATATTAAGGAGAAACCCTATTTATGTCCGACCTGTGGAAAAAGATTTGATTCCAGCACAAATCTGAATCAACATATGAAAAGACATCAGGGGTTGAAATTGTTTGCTTGTAATCTATGTCCTAGAAAATTTGTCAGTAAAGGTAACTAATTTACCTACCTATTTTCTTACTTATTTCTTATGAAAAGACTTACTTGGTGAAAGCACATACAAACAAGAACTGTAAAAGTTATTACTATGAGATCTCTGCGCTGATAATAAAACCTAATACTAACAGTTTTTCTCAAATATTTCTCATGTACAGGACATTGGTCAGTTCGTATAGATACCTAATTTTTTTTTAATAAAAATATAGTCCATGTTACTCAAAAACAATAGAGCATCCTATTGGTGAAAGAATTTTTGAAATTGGTAAAGTAGTTTTGAGCTTATCACAAACCAACTGATCCAGCGAACTTCGTGTCGTATTTTTTCTAAAACTATTTTTTTCAAATAAAAGTAGCCTAAGTTACTCCTTGTTACATCAGCTATATGCCAGTAAAAGTCCTATCGAAATCGATCCAGTCATTTCAAAGATTAGCCGAAACAAACAGACAGACAGATAAAAATTATAAAAAATGTTGTTTTGGTATGTACTGTGTACACATCCAAATGCACTTACAATTAGTAAAAAGCAGTTATTTCAATATTATAATAAGTGAAATGAAAAAAATTTTTTTTTTTAAACGCTTTTATTTCAATTTTTTTTTTGATATTCGTGTATTGTCATCGGAAATACACATGTCTGCCAAATTTCATCAATTTTCATTAAAGGGAAGTCATTCAAATTAACGATACAAGATTTGATTTTTTGATGCGGGAAGCGTTTACCTTATTGCCGTGTAAATAGAGTAGCATTTTGATCATAATATTGAGTTTGATGTTTTGATGCTCCGAAGTGAAACTAAATAAAAGCGTTTAATAAATAGGCACTCCAATTTTATTTCTTTGTATAGATGTATAGATATTACAAACAAACAAAAAATCAAAACTTTCCTCTTTATTTACTTTAGATATTTTATTAATATTTCAGGTGAACTAAAGTCTCACAACATAACGCACACTGGTGAGCGATCGTTCGCGTGCGAGCAATGCGGCGCGACGTTCACCAAGCGAACATCGCTCGGGAAACACACCATGAGACATCTGGGGGTAAAGCCGCATCAGTGTGACACTTGTCCTATGAAGTGAGTATTACCTGAATAATGCAGAGTCATAAGAAAGAGCTATTGTAACGTACACAGACTGTGTTTGTTTGTATTGACCTCTTTCAAGGTTACACCAAATACTGAGCAGATTTTTATGAATAAGGTATCAATCTATTCGTTGTTATAATCTAGGTAGTAATGGCTGTTACTCTAAATTTGCGAGCAATAAAGGGGCTGGTAACTTATAGTGCCTTTGAGTTTTAACCGTAGGCACTGTTCGCGTTAGTTCTTCGTTTTTCAGCATCTAAAACCATTCTATGCTTAACCTTAGAAGAATAGGTAATTAAAGAACTGTAGGCGCTTGCAAGAAGACAACTCGACGCTCAACCATGGCCATATACTACAATACTATCTATAGTAGAATAGTTCGACGATATAATAGAATAATTCGACGGACCACTTTGACAAATAGAGTGTTGCTATCTATTGCAGAACAATATTTCAGTGTCGATACTTGAATCACCAAGAAAGTGAGCATTGAAAAACGTTTTGTTTAGGCGTGCAATGGAAAACCTTTAATTAAGTTGTTTAAATAGTGTTCTATTAATGTGTTTGCATTTTCTATCTAATTAAAATACTTTCCGTTTAATGATTCGATGTTTAATTCAATAAAGATAAGTTGTATTTAATTGAAACAAAATTCAGTCACAATTTATTAAGAAAAATGCATTAAGATAGAGTTTTGATTTTCAAAGTCACGCAAAATATCGATAAGAACATTTTCGTAATGTCGCCAAAAATAGCAATGCCTGTGTCCTGGCAACATTTTGACTATAGTAATTTTTTTTATTACTTTATTGTGCCAATTGACAAAATAAATATTTTCTATTTACATACATCTATAAACCCTAATTTTAAGTATCTTTTTAAGGTTCACGTGCAAAGATCACTTGAAGCGGCACTACCGCATCCACACGGGGGAGAAACCATACAAGTGTGATATATGCGAGCGTGCCTTCACGCAGAGCAATGATCTGGTGAAACACCGGCGCGCGCATTTGGGCGATAACCTTTATAAGTATGTTATATTTCTTTAATAGCTGGTCGGCTATGTAGCATAATATCGCACCCTCAGTGGAAAAAAGCGTAAGTCGTTTTACTTTGAATTTTTGTTATTAATATGAAAGGAAAAAGGGACAAAAGATGCATATGCTCAATTTTATTAAAATTTTTATCATTAATCTTGAGGGTTTTGTGCAAGAAATCGTAATGTTATTTCCTTTGACTACTTACTGATATTTTAACAGTTTTTTTGCTCACCTGTAAAATTGCAATTTTCATCTTATGCCTTTTTTCCACTGAGGGTGCAATATGTATACTCCATTTTTTTCAGACGAGTCCTATTTGTTAAAAAATCTTATAGTGTCTTTTATTGTAACTTGTAATTTATGACCTTAGTCAGCTCTGTGAACTTAGTCATCACTATGACGAGTCGGCACTATGACATTATTTACAATTATACTTAAGTTATACATTTCATTTATAAATAAATATTATGATGACTTAAAATTTTCTATTTCCAGGTGTTCCCAATGTTCACAAAGCTTCCGCCTCAAGACTGAATTGCGCCAACATATATCAGATCACTTTATATCACAACAACTTGAACTTTTAAATGGTAAATCAGCCGAGGCTAGTGATCCAAAAAATGGCGTCAATATTCCAGTGAATGTGGATCAAACAGTTTTAACGCAATAGCATACGTGGAGCACTTCTTTCTTTTTTCGCTCAAGAACATTATACTCATTGCATTGACTAAAATGATCAGTGAATTAAGTCTACTTATATCAATTCACCTCAATCAGTAGATTTAAATCACCTGGATGCATAGGTGAATAAAGTACACTAAAAGTAGACTTAAGACACCTGGGTGAATTAACTCAGGTGAATAAAGTCGACGGCACCATTATACTCCATTTTTTTAGATGAGACTTATTAAGTAAACAAACCTAGCACTAATTATGGAAATATTATTTTAAAATGATTTAAAAATATTTCATGGTGAACAGAAATTAATTTTGGCATTAAATGTTATAAAACTTTCATGTTCCCGCCAAATCTGAGTTCGATGTTGTAATAGAGTTAAGTTTAGATAATAGTTTATTATTATGTTAAACAATGTTTTGTTTTTCATAATCAACTAAAGTAAATTGTTGATTATATTCCAAAAATATTTAAACAATGAGAGTGTGACCTCCAGGGCCCTCGAATTTAAGACTGAAATTGAAACCAGTACTGCCTGTATTATAGGTACTGTATGTATGATGTAATATTAATTTTCAATTAAGTATTATATAAAACCAATGAACTAATGTATATTCGTTCACTGTACATAACGCGTACTAAGAAAAGCTAAATTGCCCAAATACGTATTTTTATGACATAATTATATTTGTTGACCTTACTTAAGCGAGGCATGTTAATTTTTTTGTTGTATATAATATTAAAAAGTAATAAACAGCATCAGAAAATTACATTTAATGATAAAAGTTTATTCATAAAATTAAACTCCAATGGAGGGGGGGAGGGGGGTATTGATGTGTCCAATAAAAGGCTTGGGATTCATTTATGTCAATTGTAAATGTTTAATATGTGATAATACAATTAAATTGTGTCTAAGGATGGCTACTCGAACCTTTTCTAAGGTATATTGTGTGTTTCATATTTCTGTGTTTTTAGCAAGGTTACATTATTTCCTTTAAAATGAGAAAGTTAAAAATAATTATCATTTAATTATATTTCCTTCAATGATTTTAACTACATATTAGTTTTAAATAGAATGGTAATAATAAATTACATAAAATTATTAAATAGAGTATATTGTTAGTAAGTTTATTACTGTTGTACAATTTACTTTCAATATCACTAGAGTGTTACATGAAGACAATACCTACTTATTGTTATTATTATAATAAAGTTTTATTCGTTAATATTAAAGAGGATGTTATTTATTAAAATTCTTTCCATTTTAAGTTTTTATTTTTTGTTTGTATGGTCTATACTCCATGGTTTGTTCAAAATTCGGTCTCCGAATGTGGTTTACATTATTTTGAAGCAATAATTGCTAGATTAACATCTAATTGAGTTTGTGGTCTGGCGAAAGCATTTCGGTGTCGCCGTCACACTTTTTATATTATACAAGCAGAGATACACCTCCTTTCTAAGAGATTGTATAATACTCTCGTTTTCGAAGATGTTATCATTAGGTGTAAAAGACGGTGGCTAATTTGAAATATTTGTTTCGGTTTAGAATTTAAATAACGATGACTCTTGCTGGCCATACACGATCAAGTATACTTGTCAAGTTTGCAGCGGACTTGACGCGGCATCCAGTAAACTTGACGGTGCATGGCCACGGTAGGTATAGCTATCTGGCTATATAGCTATCTCTATATATCTAGCTATATAGCAACTCAAACTGCAAAATTGACAAGTAAAGTTGATCGTGTTTGGCCAGCTTAATTTAATCGAGTTGGACGTGTCGAGAATGTCGGGGTGCATTGAGCGAACCTGGGATTCCTGGGTTCAATTCTTGGGTCTGAATAGACATTTATGTTACAAAAAAATAATTGTTCTTGAGTCGTGGGTGTATGTGATGAATTAGTGTTAATTACTCCACTTCCATTTCGGTTGGCAACTACCGTTCAGGCCCGCATTAGTAAAAACCGATCTTGGCTCGAGAGTGTGATCTCAGATCTTACAAAATGTCAGTTTTATGTACGATCCGACATATTGCCCTTCGGAGCATAAGACAACACGCAAAATGTACAAATCGCAAAATGTACAAAACGCAAAATGTGCAAAACGCAGAATGAACACAACACGCAAAATGTACAAATCGCAAAATTACAGCATCTCAATCATGCAGAATCTTGAGATCGTAGAGATCTAAAGATCGGTTTATTAATACAGACCCTAAGGTTTACTTACCAGCAGGGGAGGTAGGTTGGCTTGGACTCAAAATGGATGGAGCTCCTTTCATAAACAAAAAAAAAAGGATTAAGAACATTACATAATTATCGCGAACTCTCAGGAGTGCAGATTTCTCCAAGAATTTTTCCTTCCCCGAAGGACCAAAGCAAGTGATAGCTACTTTAATTTTAATGATATTTTATAAGGCATTTTATAAATTGCCAGCAACACCAAAGGCATCACTGAAGCGTTACCGGCCAAGAAAGAGAAAATAAAAAAAGAAAGAACTGGCTCTCAAGCCCCCAGCCGGAACACGACAAGTCGTTTGGCGGCTGACTCATACTCAAGGGTGGTAGCTATCCAGGCGAGCCCCATGGAGAAATAACATGTAATAATGGTATTAATTAGCAATTAAAATCAATATAATCCCTCGAGGGTCCCTACCACCAGCGGGCCAGATTTAGTCGCATTTTACGACACTCATCTGGCGTAGGGTTGGGGTTAGTATTCTAAGCAGCCCCAACAATACGGCGTGAATAGGTATACCTACTAGAAATCCTACCGCTGCATAGTTATAGTTCATGGAGTAGCTGTTACTTAATATGACCAAACATAAGATAACGTAACAGTAACACACATCGTCACAGCATCCAACGAAAGTAACGGCAAGGTGGTTCTTATTGTAGTTCAATTTCTTGTACTACGGTTATCGAGTTAGAGTTCGATATTTTAGCTCGTAACTTAGACCTTGCTGCTTTGGTTTAAGTGTCATGTGTTTGGTAAGCACGCGTGTTCGAGGTGGTAATGCCTTCACCACTAGATGTGGTAGGTGGTAGGGCGCCATTTGTATTGAAAGCGCCCGGTCGGCGCACGCGTTGTCAAACCGTTTCATTCAAATTCGTGAATGTACCGAGGTGTGAAATGTGAGTCTTCTATGATAACTGATATTAGATAACGAAAAGGAATAAATAAATATTACGTATTTATCATAATTAAAATTACGATTGAATTGGCGATATATTAGATATGTATTGTGTAATGAGCTATTTAACAATAAACATAAAAGTTTATGCAATAATTATTTTTATTGCAAAGGTAAGTAGCCTCGCAATGTTGAGGTGCTACAATTATTTATTGCTATAAGTACCTGTTAAAAATAATAGGTATCCCTCTAATTTTAATACTTTATTGATATTTACACGATATATCTACTGAAAATATTTTACACTAGGTAGGTTCTTATTCTTATGTACTTTTAGTCGTTCTATTTTCTTGAACCCAGATATTAAAACCTAGCTCTACGCCCGTGGGCTATAGGCAAGAGTTTTCTAATTTATTTATTGATTTGGAATCTTTCTATAATAATGTACAAGTGCGTGCTCAAGGTGGATGAACCGTCAGCAACCTTTTTCAGCTTATTAGCCCATCTTAAATTGTTCAAGGGCTTTTTCAAATTGCCAAGAATCCCACAAAACTCGTAAACTTTCTGTAGAGACGCCGGGAAACTTAAGAAAATTTTGCTGCCGCACATTAGTTTTAGGTTTATGTTCGGTATTGTAGTATATTAGTTAATTGCTTTTAAATTATTGAAAAAACCAGCCCCATTTGCCAGTAGTAGGCTATAGTATAATTATTTATAGGTAGGTACGTATTTATTTTTGATAACATTGACAAAATGAGATCAATTTATTTATCGCAGGTATGATAGGTGACCACAACCTCAGCATTTCTTAAGAACTTCCATGCTTCGGAGGGCATGTAACGATTATTTAGTTATTTCCATCTAGTTATTCTAGTAGATAATTAGCAGTAGGTAGGCAGGTACCTATTATTAACAGTCGTATGCGACTATGCGGTGCCTTTTGGGCGGCGCGGTAAAAACTTCCGACACTTCACTGTCCCACTGATGGACTCGGGTATCCTCTTACAATGCAAGGGGTATAGTATAGGCCATATACTTCACCACACTATTCAAATGCCGATTGGCAGATTTCAAGTACACGTGAGAATATTAAGGATATCTCAGCTATGCGAGTTTTCTCACCATGTATCTATCTATTCCTTCATCGAAGTAATCTAACTAAGTTAATTATTACTTCTAATTATGTATTTGGCTTCCCATTAATGACACACTATAGGATATGCACAGGGATCTCTCCTCCCAACTGAGAAGGAAAACCTATACTCCGTAGTGTTTAAGTACTTTTACAGAACATACTCCACCACACTGCTCCATTGTGGATGATGTGGTGAAGGATCTTTATCCTACACAAGCTCAATACAAACTTGATCTGGTTTTTATTTGGTAAATGTATACGATCTACGTCTATTAGTTGCATGAATATTATTCATTGAATAATCATTAATGGCTCCGACATTCTCAGCAGTTACTTAATCACAAGAACTTTTTTATTGAACACCGTGACGATTATTGCTTAAAATTGCACCAACCAAATGCGTGTTGCAATAGAGATTTGAACTCAAAGCGTTGCTCAAGTCAGAAAGTAATACGACGGAGGAAAACGTACAAAGAAAACAGTTGTACCTACAGAATATTTCACAACTTTATTATTTCGCTTTATTTATTTATTTATTTATTTATTTATTTATTTATTATATAATTTACAAGCTTAGCAAACATTACAGATCAGTTCACCCAATTCGTTTGCCAAGCGTTTCGAGATACTCTCCTGCTGTTCTGCGAAATGCAGCAACAGGTGTACAGAAGACATCTAACTGACGATCCCAAGCCACTAAGCCGTTGAGCAAGATCAGCGCTCTCACAAGGGGAGACTCCGTTACCCGCGACAGCCTGCATCTTGATATCCAGAACAACTGATGTCGCCGCGCCCAGACGTAGTTGTTTGGGGCGTACAGTGGGATCAGCTCTAGCACTGACGGATTACTCAAATTACCCCTGAGTAGTTGAACAAAGTATTCAATCAAGGCGATGTTGCGGCGCAATTCCAATGTGTTATATCCCAGCATTCCTAATAAGAAATTACTAGGATATATGCGGGGATATCCCACAAAGTAACCATACCGCCTGAAATACAACTGCCTCAAAAATTTCTTTTGGAGCTTCTCCAACATGAGTTTGTATTTATCCTCACGTGGGCTCCAGATAACTGCATTACTCTCCAGTATGCTCCTAACGAAGCTGTTATACAACATCTTCATAGCAGCTATGCTGTCTAGCTGTTGAACCTGCCGCAAAACAAAGCCCAACGACCTGTACGCTTTTGCGCACACAGCTGTTATGTGGTCGCGGAAAGTAATATCACCTCTCATCAGGACACCAAGGTCTTTAACGGAGGAGAGACGAGCTATGGTGAAGTTTCCTAGTTTATAATTATATGTGATTGGGTTCTGTTTGAGAGCATAAGTTAATACCGAGCACTTGTCTTCGTTAAACATCAGCTTATTCCGCGTACTCCACTGCAGAACATTGGAAATGTCGTTTTGCAGAAGCTGGCAGTCCGAATGTTGTTTGATTTCAAAGAATAGCTTTAGGTCATCTGCAAATAACAGACACCTAGCCGCACTGACCACATCTGGTAAGTCATTTATAAATATTAGAAACTCCAAGGGTCCCAGGTTTGATCCCTGACTGACCCCTGAATACGTAAAGTAAGGTCTTGAGATGTATCCTTTGTACTGCACATACTGCCTCCGATTACGGAGGTAGCAGGAGAAAAAATTTAGTAATTTAGGAGTAAATCCGGCAGCTGCAAACTTCTGGAGAAGCACGTCATTATCTACCATATCGAAGGCTTTCCTAAAATCAAAGTAGGCAGTGTCAACCTGACCACCATCATCCACAATCTTAGTGGTATATGACCAAAAGGACAGTAAGTTGCTGGTGGTAGACCGACCTACCCTAAATCCATGCTGCGAATCAGCAAGGCGAAAGTCAATTTGGTTTCTTAACAGTCGATATAATAATGATTCGAACAACTTACCAAATACGGACAGTACCGCTATGGGCCTATAATTAATTACTTCAGACCCAAAACTACTCTTTGGAACCGGGACAACACGAGACAGTTTCCATATCTCTGGGTATGTACTAGTAGCCAGACACAAGTTAAATATGTACAGCAAAGGTTCCGCGAACACCGAGCGGCAATCCCTGATGATGTAGGGCGGGATGCCGTCTGGTCCCGCGGAGCGCTTTGGTTTCATCTTTTCCAACACCTGGGCCAAGTCCTCACCATTAAAACAGTTGACCCCTACCATCGCATCAACACCTCGTCCAGATGTTAAGTTGGCTTGTTCTGGGTTGAGAATCGGCGGTGTACGACTGTAAACTGACTGGAAATAGTCCGCGAATAATTGTGCGCATTGCCTATCAGGTACCGGGGAACCATTGGCCACTACCTGTTTCACACGTTGCTTTTTGCCTCGTTTGGAAGCTACGTATCTCCAAAACGACGTCGGATCGCGCAGTATGTCAGACTCCATTCGTGTTTTGTAAGCGCAGAAGTCAGCTTTAATGTTCAACTTAACAAGTGCTCTATATCTCGAGAAATTACACCGATACTTACGAAATTTGGTTTTCTTATATAAACGATGGTACATATGTTTCATTTTAATGTTGCGTCTTGTTAAAGGTGTGTACCACCCAGGGTAAAAGTACCGAGGTTGTACCGCCACACGCTGTTTAATTGGAACGCAGTTATCTATACTATTATTTACCAATTCGTAAAATTTAGCTACAGCTACATTTGCATCATCTAAATTGTATAACAATGTCCAATCTATCTCCGCAAATGTTTTGTATAATGCGTGAAAGTCTGCTTTAAAAAAATCCCACTCAGTGCTAGAAGTGACCTCCGATATTTGCCCACAAGAATGGCTGAACTCACGCACAATTTGGATATCAAGTGGAGGATGGTAGTTGTCGGGAGCAATGATGACATCGCTTGCTCTCTCCAACACGATCTTGCCCAACGCCTCTGTCGCCAAAACCAAATCTAATGTGTTACCGTTAACATTTACAACATGTACACATTACATTTATGTGCTTTTATAAATAGAATTCTGTGATTTGCAAACATTTTTGGTATGGAAATTATGGAATAGAATACCCACTGTTAATCTACAATTTTCCATCCAGGATACATCCTAGATGGAAAAATGTATTAGATATTACAATAGCAGCGGCTATTCATATCTTACCTATGTATTCATATAGGTAGTTATTGTTTTACGCAATGTACGCCAAAAAAGCTCTCAGTGGGTATTATTTTTTGATAACTACAACAATCATCTTTTTATCTGGCATAATTATCATAGGCAAAGTACACAAAACCTAATAATTATACGTATCTATAGTCTTAAATGTTCTTCATGAATCACTCCGTCTATTGAAGAAAATGGAAATCCGTTTCGTAGTTTTTGAGTTTATTGCGTTCAGACCTTAGAGTAAATATTATACTCTAAGGTTAAGACAAACAGATGCGGCGGGAAAACGCGGGTAAATCGCTAACCAAGCGCTAATATTTAATAACTCAACTAGGATTAAGTTTACATACCTTAGCTTTAACTAGAATAAACTTACGTCACGGTTACGTGTCATCGTCTATGCCCTCGTAGACTTAAATAACAAATTACGTAAATACTGGCACCCCAGGACAAAACAGGAAATCGATGTGGACAGGTTCAACGATACTTGGATAAAGTACATTAAGTGTAGTACACTGTACAATGTACCTAACATTGTACTATTGTACAATAATTATTCCTATGTTTCTAATTCATACAACTGTGATAATAGAGTTATTTAAAACATGAATCGTGTAAAGTTATTTCTTTGCTTTTGTCACTGATTTGGGAATGTATTTAATAGATAGGTATTAAAGGTCAATCAATAACTCCTCAGCATATCTTTCAAACTAAAATCTTAACACACACCAGTTACAGACAAATTATAAAAACCGGGCAAGTGAGTGTCAGGCCACGCGCAAAATAGGGTTCCGAAGGTGTAAGTTTATATCGACTATTAAGCTAACTAAGCCGTGATAGTTTTTCTTCTAAAATCATCATGTAACCTATTTTTGTGACTTTTTTCACTAGTCCATCTCTAAACGTTTAGCTAGCAAGAGGGGGGGGGGGGGGGTAAACTTGACTCTAAGCTAAATTGGCATTTTTAAGACAAATATTTCGTAAACGGGCCCCTGAATTAAAAAACGGTTTTAGCACACCCATAATATTTTTAAAAGACCTTTTCAACGATACCCCACGCTATGGGGCACGTGACGAAAAACAATCCTCATGTTACCTGCAAAGGAGGTGACATTTTCTTTGACGTTATGTATGTATTTATGTATATCTATGTAGGTATATCTGAACTTATGTATTTATAGCTATATATGTATTTATATATGTATTTTGTGTATTTTTATTATGTACGTATTAATATGTATGTATATGTGTATCAACTTACCTTCCTAAACCGCCTTTCGTGCATTTCTATTTTGGCCAATGGTTAGCTGGTAGAGAATGCACTAAGCATAGCTCGCCATTTGTACCGTGATATTTTATTGTGGTCAATAAAGGTTAAATAAATAAATAAATAAATAGGAGGTAGCTGGTAGGTACCCTGAAAAATAAATATTATTTAATATTTTATTCTACGATTTTGGAGTTTTAATAGATATGTATATTCATGCCAAATTACAGCTTTCTAGCACTAAGACAGACGGACGGACGGATGGACAAAACGAAATTATAAGGGTTCCGTTTTTTCTTCGGAACCCCAAAAAGGTGACCGAATTAAAAAAGACACACATTGTTTCCATTGCAAGCAAATACTATTATTCTTTTGTATACGCAAGCAAAATTGGTTTCTTGAAGCGAATCGAAAGCCAGTTACCTAATTTATAATAAAATCCACTTAGCCTGAGAAAGTTTTTCTTATAATATCCTACGTCGAATAAAAATTTACAATTAATAGACAGTTCAAATCTAAATAAATTAAATTATTATAAATTAAATTGTTATCTTTAACTTGTATATTATTACGTTAAATGTCACCATTATTGTATTTAGATATATTATTTATTCTTTATGATTTTCTTTTCTGTTATTTGTCATTTAATTTTGTCCTCGATATTCATTAAAATGGTACGAGGTAGGTAATTACGTATAGATTAGGATTAGGCTATAGTTTTTAAGTAAAATAAATTAATTAGCTATTAAATATATAATTAACAACTTTCGTAATTTAGAGTTCCAATTAAAAGATTATATTTATTATAATAATAATATATAATAATAATATATTTATTATAAAATCTGTCGATGAAAGCAAAAGTACTTATGGTCGTAGCGCACATATCAACTCGGAAAGGGATCGGCACCGGATCGCCTCGCCGTCAACCTAACGTAAGCTCGGCTACGGCTAGGCGACGCCGCGCTTACGGCTCGCCGGCCGCTGGTTGACGGAATGAATGACAGCAGTTCGCCGACGCAACGGTAGCCGCGGCGCCGCGGCGCGGGGCGTGCACGAGGAAACGGAAAGTCGACGGATAGCGTACGGTGAGACGTAAGCGCGGGTACGGCAAGTCGTCCACGCACCGTACCGCGGTTCGTGAGCTTGTCTCGAGGCGAGGCGATTACGTTACGAATCCGATAAGTGTGCTTTACAGTAGGGAGTTTCATACAAAGAATACTGACATGCAAGAGTTGATACGTTTACGTTCCGTTTACGAGTTGATATGTGTGCTATGACCATTAAACAGTAAGTAGGAAAAATAAATAGCTTAAAATCACCATTGAAGTATAATGTCATAGAACAGACATCTCGAACAAAATGTGTCTCCCGCCCGGGAGGTTCGATTTTCAAAATTAAGCCCCCGTTCTCCTTTCAAAATCGAACGAATCCATTGAAGGTTGAAGCCACGTGGCGCCAATGCATTGGGATATACATGGTGTCCCCTTCTAAACGCTAGTAATAATACTTCAATGAAAATCACCTAACTCTTTTTTGAAGTCGAAGGACACTGTCCTTCATCAACATACATAAGCATTTTTGGCAGCTTTACCCGGTCGACTGACTTGTTCAGTTACAGGTTATTTAAAGAGAAAGGTTATTTAATTTTGATCTCAACATTAGATGGAGTCCCTTCCACCCCAAAATACCTGTTCTTGATTATGAAGACGTATTTAAACGTCAAGGGTCTTTGAATATTTAATGGACGTGTACACTAATCTATAGCAGTAAATGTAGGTATAGCTTTAGAAATGAATAAGAATAATTGAGTTTGTTTATATAAATAAACATATTTATGAAGGTACTTATATATGTATGGATATTGTATGTATTTATTTATGTATTTAGGTTTTATATATTACTTCAGTTTATTAATTGTATAACAATTATTCTTAAAGTTTAAGCCTGCCACACATTCTCATCATAACTAAGGGTTGACTGGTAGAGAATGCCATTAGGCATTAAGTTCGCCCATTGTATAAAATTTGCAAAAAAGGATTAAATAAATAAACGAACTCAATTATTCTTATCAAGTTCATCAAGTCCGCTGCAAACTTGACAAGTATACTTGATCGTGTATGGCCAGCATAATATTAGTTAATGACACGTACAAATATATTTACTACGAATGTAAATGAGAATCCAACTCGTTACTACAGCTACGCGACGTAGTTTACTGTAAAAAGTGGGCAGTGACTTTGTTTTTAAAAGATTTTCTACCGCCAACGTTCCTAATCTCTTTCTTATAATACATTAATTCTTAAATATGCTTATCCTTAAAATAATTCTATTATGTAGGTACATACATCCTATTATCCCATTATCCTAATAATATTATAAATGTAAAAGTTTGTGAAGTTGTTTGTTCCTCAATCGCGCCACACACAAATTACATAGGCTACTTTTTTCCCGGAAAACTTCAAGGATTCTGCGGGATTAGTAAAAAATCGATATCCACGCGCACGAAGCCACGGGCATCATCTAATATCTAATATGGTTCTATAAATCTAAATTAATTAATTAAAAATTTTGTTTTGAAACCACTCTACAATGGACGAAGCTGCAGGCAATAGTTAGTATAATAAATCCATAAAATAAGGGTCTCTAAACTCTAATAACGTTGATGTTGTTCGGTCGTATCGTACACATGATTATGTAATTAGATATATTATATGTGTATAAATATATTATGTATAACATTAAACAAGGGTATTTGTGTCTTAAGAAATACTTAATTATAAATTCCCTTTGAATAACCGTCCCTTTTAGGGCCAATCTAATTATTTTGTCTGGAAAGGTTGTTAGACAGATAGGTATTATAGACATTTCAAAGTGGGTTAAATTAATGTCGTAGTTTATTTTATATTTTATTTAACATATTTGCATCGATTTATCAAATCAAGTGTACTTGTCAAGTATGCAGTTTGACTTGATGCGCCATCCAGTGTGCATGAGATAGCTATATGGCCATATAGCCATACCGTGGCCATACACCGTCAAGTTTACTGGATGCCGCGTCAAGTCCGCTGCAAACTTGACAAGTATACTTGATTTTGTATGGCCAACATAAAAAGTTGGCTCCCAAGAAAAATGCACAATGAAAGAGAGAGAATATGTATGTTTAGCACCTGGGTACAAGATCTAGAATAGGATACAAGGTACTTATTATCCTGGACAACGCAGACGAAGTCGGGGACAGAGCGCTAGTTAAAAATATAAAAATATGTTACTTAATTCGAAGTGCAATAACGAGATTCGTCTTTATTGATCATCATCGATCAACTGTCGACCGCGCCTCTCGTTACTTAACTTTACTTAATAATATTTTTTCAATACATGTCACAGTCTCTGCGTAGTAAAACTGAAATTGACGTTAATGTCGATGAAAACAAATAAAACCGTACATGGGCAGCCACTCCCCCTGTCGAAGTAATAAATCAGATTAAATCACCCATTGGACTTCAAGCTGCTAGGCTATAGTAGCAACGACAAGTAAAATGGAATGTTAATAATGAAATACCCATTGAATTCAATGTTTTAATGCAAATGATGGTAGCTTGGACTCAGCACAAGCGCCAAGTTTTCTTTGATTTAATTATACGATATTAGCCCGCTGCCTGCGAATTTTCCCACGTCTTCTGGGATTATAAGTATTTAAGATTATAGTTTTTGTGTGCATATCTCCTCCCTCTCTCTCTCCCTCTCCCTCTGCCCATACTGCTCCCCTCCCCTCTCCGTGTTACAATTGTCTTGTTCCTAACTATAAAGCTTATTATTCATTTTCTCATTCCTAAGTTCACAAATGACGAAGTTGCGCACAAATTGGGTTATAAGTAGACCAGGTACTTACTCTATCGCCTCAACTCAGAGTCACTAACGGTTACTTTAATCGCTCCTTAGTAAAGAATCACCATACTAATTCTGTACTAAGGAGCGATTTAAGTAACCGTTAGTGACTCTGAGTTGGAGCGTTAGTCTTTTTCCAAATCATGGTTTTAAGTTTTCTGTTTACAAGTAGTACTTACCTATTTAAATGGTTATGTATATTACATAGTATTATTTCTTCACAAATTTCTCAAGAAAATTACGTTACTGTTAGATTCGAGTACACTTACATAAACATTAATTAATTAAACTTTCGTAAAATAACACTGTTGTTATTTCTAAAGCAAATTAAATTAAAATAAGCTGAAATAGGAAAGGTAACGAAAACATTTGAGATCTTATACAAATGATGGTTTCAAAGAAATATAATGTAACATAATAGGATGTATTACCTAACGTAAAAAATTTCCGCTTCGAGTTTTTTAATGGAAAGTAAACCACCCTCCCTCATTTAAAAATATAGCTTAGAAAGAAATCTACGTTATCATACATTGTTATTATACTCATTAATAAGTTCTTAACAAATAATTAGCTTTATGAAATTCTGATATTTATTACATTCGGGACGATCTCATAACCCGGTTGGTAGAGACCCTGTTGTGATGAGGTCATGAGGACCCGGGTTCGATTCTCCTCCGATCCCAAAATTTATTTGACTGATTAATGAGCCTGGTGTTTGTTATGTTATATTTGTGTTTTCATACTTGTTATGTTATTCGCGACGTAAAAAATCCTACTGCCTAATATCTCGATAGACAGCTATTGTACATGTACTATTGTATATGTACTGCTAGCTGTACCCCGGGGTTTCACCTAAGATAATTTGTGGAAAAAAACTAACTAAAATATATGATGTTATATAGCCTATAGCCTTCCTCGGTAAATGGACTATCAAACACAAAAATAACTTTTCAATTTGAACCAGTAGTTCCTCAGATTAGCGCGTTCAACCCAATGATATTATATAAGTAAACATTGGTTCAACCAAACAAACTCTTCAGCTTTATAATACGAGTATTATAGTATAGATTATATTTTCTTCTGTGCTAGTACCAAGCTTATCATCGGCTTTATAAGAAAAAAAATACAGTCACAGAATAAATCTACTACTAATCTCATTTATGTCGATCGTCAGTAGGATGTAATAGTACGTCAGTCTGGGTTCAAGACCATTCTTATGACATTTTTAGCGTAAATATTTTATAACAAGAATCCCATTTTCTCCGTATATTTCTTAATACCCGAGCGTTTTGTCAAACTTACGAGTATAGTATCTTTTTTGCAATCTCTCACACGTTGTGTTATGTTACGTTGATGCAATGTTGGAGATTTAATACCACGTCACAACTTGTGACTTATCGTGTAGGAATCTTGCAAAAATTACGCGATGCTTGACATTAGAATACCTATGCATATGTATAATTATGTTTTGTAATGTTTTTATTGCTTTTTTACTTGTTTTTTTTTCATGTATCTAATATCTTTATTTCTTATGTGTTAACAATGTTAACATGGAGTCTAAGGAGTTTCTGGTTCCCCCCATTGGGGCCAAATTGGTTTTCTCTTCCTCCAATGGGCCAAAAAGTTTGCCATGGGGTGAGAAGCTGGGTACGTCCAATGCCCATGCATAAGTGGGATAATTATTGACTTGTTGTGACGATGAATCAAGTCATTTAAATCTATTGTCAAATGTCACGAACAGTTCATACTATTTTACCATAAGCAAAATTCTCACAACTCCAATATATTTCAGAATTTTGTGGCCTACGTGCCTGTTATTCGCTACAATACCCGAAAGGAAAGTACGTATAAAGTGAAGAAATAAACTACGAATTGAGAAAAATAAAGTTGTAATGTATTTTTTAGTTATAAAGGGACTAAGGGAGCTTGGCCTGAGGCAATAGTTCACGACTTGCGTAAGTCGTAAGTAACTTACATGATAAAATCTTGAGTGCTTAAATCAAATCGTCAGATTTAAGATTTAGGTATGTATAGTCGGATATTCTTCTACAAAGTAACACTCCGAAACATTTGCTATACCTATTTACTGGGCAAGTACGGATCGGCAATTATAATAAATTTCACAAAATTTATTTATTTTTTAAAGACTTAAAAACTGAAGTATAATGTCATAGAACAGACATCTTGAACAAAATGTATGTCCCGCCCGGGAGGGACGATTTTCAAAATAGAGCCCCCGTTCTCCTTTCAAAATCGATCGAATCCACTGAAGATTGAAGCCACGTTGTGCCAATGCATTGGGACATACATACATGGTGTTCGCGGTGTCGGTTCTATACGCTAGTAATAATACTTCAATGCTTAAAAAGGAAAAGATTCTCAATACGATTGTATTTCTTTACTAGCACTCCGCCCGCGTCTTTACTAGCGTTTTCCGGGATTTCGACAACCCGTGTGGCGCAATGGTTACCATGCCGGACCGCCGCGCATGCCAAGGGTCCTGGGTTCGATTCCCAGTGAAGCGGACATTTGAATGATGAGTTTGAAATTCTGTTCTCGGTTTGGGTGTAAGTGTGATATCTTTGTGTGTTGTCCATGGCATCCACGACACAGGGTATCCTGGTGTGGTGTACAAGTGTAGTGCTATGAGTACGTAGCGTTATTTATTATTAAATAAATATGTTATTCCAATCTACTTACTTACTTATCCAATGGTTGTAAGATTAGAAATAAGTTAGATATTAATCTATTTTTATCTAATTTATTTCTCTTCTTACAACCATTGGATAACAAAGACATGAATTCTTCGCTTCCTTCTTGGTCAACAACGCTTTGGTAATGGTGTACATAATAATATAACTGACATAACACTGCGTCTGTCTACCGGTAAACTGTGCCACTGACATAATTCCTAATGATTTGTTTTAATTAAATGCCTTATTGAAACGTGTTTTTCACTTGCATATGAGACAGGTGCGCAATTAATTTTTAAAAAGTGTGTCAATCTCACGAAACAACATATTATTAAGTGTCAGAAATGGCATTGCACGATGCAGTGTTGTTACGTTTAGCGTTTTAAGGATGTCTATATAAGTATTAATAATTTGTTTTTGTTTAGGTTATTATCTTATTAACTTTAGATACTTACTGTTAAGTATTCTTAACAACGATTTAATAGATCTCACCTGATGGTTGGTTTTCAGGATAAGTATTCTAAGTATCTTTCTTATCCCTGCAGGGAAGGTTTAAAAAATATCGCGTTCACTCGTATACTTACAAGAATAATAATTAGTTAATTTAATTAGTACGCAAGAATAATTTTTGTGTGAAAAATAAACAATACTTAGACATTATTAAGTTTTAGTATTATATTTATTCGAATGGTTGCGCTGCATATTAATGAATGTAGTCGAGTTCCTCCTTTTACTGATTACAAGTATTGGATTTATTTATTTAATTTATTATTAAACCTATTTAATTATCATAAATGTTAGTGAATTAGTATTGTATATTCTTATATCCGTTCTTATTTTAATTCTGTTATATACCACATTTCTAGTACGTTATTGAACTGCAGACGACATTTCTATTTCTTATTAGATCTGTGGTCTAACAACCTTTGCCTGAACCGAATCCGGAAAGTTGAACGCGGTATGCGTGAAATCTGTTCAACTGCTTAATATTCGGCCTCGTTTCTATCTAATTGAAGATTAGTTACTTAGCTCTAACTATAGTCTTCCCTTTATTTTGAGGATTGTCGAAGGTCGTGCGTAAATTTTGTCGTATTGTGTAATAATCGAGCACTTGAAATATACAGGATATTAGAATGGCGTACAATTAGTTTGCATAATAACTGAAATAAAAGATTGTGGCAAAGTTGAGCAAGTATTTATCACCTTAATCCATGCCATTTGGTTTATTTACCTTCGAGGTGACATGGTGAAAAACGCCAACGTCCCTGCATTTATGAAAAGTATGAGAGTAGAGATCACTGGGTCTTTAATTGCTTCTCATGACCCTCAAAACTGAAGAGAGTCGATCCTAGTGGTAAAATGAAAAAATATTGTACATAACTGAGATGAAGACTGTGATTTATACATTGAAATTTAAGTCAGAGCCAAATTCTGTGTAAAGCCAGATTATGCACATTTCTCTTTTTTTTTAATTTACACTAATACTGATGTCTTTCACATAGTAAAATAATGTTTAGATGTTATCAAGGCTGCAGAGAAACTCCATGTTCAGTGAAGGGATTTAGTAACGGTGATAAGGAAATGTAACGAACTAATAAGTACAAAGATAATTTTAACTTAATTGAATCTTTTTTTTTGTTTTTCTTCAAGACGTTAGCGTTTAGGATAGTTTATGATAAGACGGATTTATCTTTTTATTAGCTACACGAATCAATGTTTACCTAGTTACCTGAATTTGACTGTAATTAACTTTATGTGATTTATGCGGAGGAACCTGCCCGTATTCAAATTATTTTGTAAGAAAAATTTGTTGCGTTTAGTGTTTCAATAATTTGTGTTTAGCACTTTTATTTTAATTTTAGGCTTAGTAGAGTCAGAGATAGAGCGATGAAGACTTAATGGTGTTTTTTTAATTTATTGAGTAATTACATTAATTAAATTAATTTAATTAAGTATGAATTATGAAACAATAAATAAGTTTTTGTGTTCTTAACAATCTAACAATTAATATGATTATGTGCAAAAATCTATAGCGTAATAAAATTAACACTTAATACTTATTACTTCTATCTGCTGGAATTGTAAAAGTAGATTAAATCGAGGTCAAAGTGTAAAAACAAAACTTCGAGACAAAATATAAAAGTATCACGGACGAAACAATTATAACTTGATATGACATAAACGGCATTCGATTTACATACCCACTCGATTAACATTATGTAAGACTGGATAAAGGTGAGAGTGATTTCATTGAGGTCATCTTGATAATCCAAAAGGGTACTCCTTGGCCGTATTTAAAATTTTATGAAAAATAATCGGTCATCGAACAACCGAAGGGGACAGGATTCATTATTAAGTAGTCAGTTCACAGAATACGAATAGCTTACTTGGGCAAATGTGTATCTCAAGTAAACATAATTAGGTACATAAGTAACGTAATAATATAATTTAAATAATTTTATTTTGTTTTACAATATTCAGTTAATGAATTTTAGAATTTTTACTTCTGATTAAAATATTTCGCGCCAAAATCGCCACAAGCATTGTCGAAACCATTTCGAAGCAAAAGCAACCTCCGAACAGCCACAGTCACTTTCACTAACTCGCTGTTTTATTTTTTTTGCAGATCAGACCAGTCAAGGAAGTCAGGCATTCGGTGCATTCAATCGGCCGACAGTGTTTGTGAAAAAGTTTAAAAGTGAATATTGTTAGAAATTTTGTGCTTTTTGGTGTTGTGAGTTTTTGTGTCGCCTTTACGACGGCGATTCGGCGAGGTGGATAAAATGGTAAGTTTTTCTTAACCTCAGCGTGAAGGTACATAAAGAAGTTAAATATAGAGTCAATTTTATAAATACTTACTTTATTTATGTAAAAAAATAATACCGTAAGATAAGCTGTATTGCGTGATTTTAAAATGTACTTTGTGTTTACTTACTGTAATTGCTAAGTTCATGGAATATCCCGTGAGTTCCTTTAAATTACGTAGTATTGTCATGGCGTCATATTGATCAAACGTCTTCCTTACTCACTTAATTGCTCATTAGTTCCCCATAAGGCATTCCCCTCACAATAGGTGCTTACATTTTATTGTAGGCGGAGAATGTTCTATATAATGCATTGTTTGATCGTAAGCAAGCCACGTAAAAATAAGGAAGATAATTGATTTATTTAAATCTATAAGGTCACCTAGGATATTTTTATGGACGATGCACGTGGCCTATTGATTGAAAAATATTATTTTCTGTTTGTCATACACATACATAATATCTACTAGTATATTCGTTCATTGTTTTCTATGCCTTAAAGAGAAGAATATACTTCTGATATAGCAAAATAAAAAAATCTACATAAATAAATTGTAGTGTTATTGTAATGTTATTGTAGTGTATCTTATTTCACAGACAACCATAATAAATGACTCATGTCCCAACTCAGAGTCACTAACGGTTACTTTAATCGCTCCTTAGTACAGAATCACCATACAGATTCTGTACTAAGAAGGAGCGGTTTAAGTAACCGTTAGTGACTCTGGGATGGGGCGAAAAACTTTCGTACCAAATGCCAGATTTAGCAGATAAGCTAAGCTGAAATATTATCCGTTCTACGTGCTTATACTTTCATAAATGCGATTTAATACTGGCTCAATTGCCCGCTACTTGGTTGCCAATGAGTTGGTCTATGATAATTGCTTGGAGTACGACGGAGACTCATGGAAATCGCGAGACAGACCTTGACACTATCATGGTCAATAGCTCCCGAGTTCTCGACCGCATCAAAGTTACTTGGTTGTGTTGATTCCTTTCGACTGAAGCTTACAGTAATTTTTCCAACCATTCTAACGTAAAACATTGCTTTTTGTTTTTATAACAATAAATTGGTTGCATTTTTTGAATGATAAATCATATAGCATTAAGACAAGTAGTATGTGGTTCCAGGTCCCGATAAACCAGCGGGGGGGGGGGGGGGGACTACGGAGTCCCTGCCTCGTGTAGCGTCAGCGGCATGTTGCACCGGGTTCATATTATTATTATGTCCAATGATGTTTAAATAAATATAGATACGTTATGCCCTTACAAATCAACCGAAAAATCTGTTCCGATGTGTCCAAGGCACGCTTTATTGCTTTATCGCACGTCAAACTACATCGCTATCTCTTTCTTCACCTGAATAAGAGTTCCCAATTGGAAACTTTTTGAGTCACACAACGCGCGCGCTTATGACATATCTGCCTCTTTTTAATATATAATATCATTGAATATGTCGAACCAACCGGTCCACTCCCGCCGACTTTGCTCATCTCACATCGGCTGGGTCCTCCAGGACCCGCCATTCAGTCCGCGTGAAGCTATAAAGGCCAATAGGGCCAACAGCAACTAATCATTCGAAAACAAGAAACAAAAAAAAATCAGGGCCTTAAAAATGTATAAAAAATGTGATGTTGGTAGCCATATTTTATACCCATCCCATACGGGTATTTCACTAATTTTTGGGAGCCAATTGTCAATTTATCAATTGTGTAACATATTATGTAACATTCTTCTAAAGTAAAAATTATATAATTTATCTATACTTATAAAATAACTTGTCAATTATAAAATTGTCTGCTCTGGCCGGGTTGATTCAGGGGTTATTTAAATACTTTAATAACACTTTTCTTTAAATAATGAATAACAAAAAGTGTTTAAAGATCTTTTGTTAAAATAAACAACGAGAATCGTCGTGTCGCAATCAGTGTCGATGACAATAAGCCATCGGAAAAACAGCGTACCTTTGAATCCACAAAAAGCAACAGCATCTAACCCTTCAACAGGCTTTCTATACGTGATTTAAAAATGTTTTGCCACTGTTTCCTATAACAATACAAATTGTTTTTATGAATGACATTGAATCAATTGTTGGATTTATAAGAGCTTCGTAAATATAGTAAAAAATTACCCTTATGGGAGTTGACGTATTGTGAAGGACTCTTTCAGAGAGATGGTTCGGCAGATAGATTCCAAAGGATCGTTTTCTGCCCCTAACAATACATTTAGTTAGAACTTAATTTATTTAGTTACGCAACTATTAGTACGTACTCGAACCATATACAGTACTGACTCTACTACTAATAGAATAGAAACGAATAGAAACAATTCCAAATTCCAGATTCAGTTTTCACAACAAAATAATTTTGAAGATCTAACGAACGAGATTCTGTCCGGCCATGAAATATGGATTCTCGAGTGTGTACAGAATATCTCTGTTTATCAAGGCAGCGGTAGCTTTCCGAGAATTCCGAGTATTAAGAAAAACTCACTCACTTTAATTGGGCTTAAATTGAAGCTTTATAATATACCTAGCTAGGAATTAGTGTCCACGCTGGTGTGAAAATAGAAAAAAACCTGAGTAATTTCACAAACAAACAAATGGCGAACGTCTTAACTCTTAACTGAAGCGGCGTGCGGTAAAATTACAAACCATGTTGCTGTGAAAATTAGGATAAAACTAATTTTCCCAGATATGTTATAAGGTCGATATGTTGGGATATTCCCATTTGTCCCCACCATGTTTGTCCCCACTGGTTGGCCCTGTGAACCCTAAACTTCATCGCAATAGTTACAGCTATTTTCGAGATATATAGTGCGTTTAATAGTATAGAACAGGAATGAGACGTAGGACTATAATACTGTAGAGAAATTCTGTTCATTTAACATAAACAAAGCCTGGTAAGATCTGTAGTAAATTCAGATCAGCTGATACGTTGCTCTCAATCAATGCGTGGGATGTTACGCAATAAAAGATGCATAATTTAATATCATGCAATTTATCGATCAACGATAACTGGACCGCGTTCATGACACCTCAAGCCAAAAAGAGCCTTAAGCCTCGGATATTTGGTTCAAATTTCTTTCAAAAAAAGGATATCCGTGAATAATCCGGAAAAGTTGATCCGAGGTATAATAATCCCTAGTTTTTGGCCTTAAAGTGCGGATTAGCGTGTTGTCTTCGGAAGTTGTGCAATGGGGAAAGTGGTTACTCTCTCCATCTGGCGGTCACGGTCGCAGGTTTTGTTCTGTAACAATGGTCTGTGTATATTAATTCTTAACGACGGCAATTTGGTTGATAGATGTGTAAATTATTATACTTTATTGACAGAAGCTTGTCGCGTCAAACTTGTGTATCAAGCATCGATGTTGATGTGTTGTTCGCAGTATGATTATAAGTCACGGAACCCGGTTGTTATAGTTAAGGCTTCTGGCTTAGTTACAATTTTTTAGTTTTGAACTATTTGTTTTTATATCCATAAAGTTAGTCTTTTACTATTTATTTCCTCGTAAGAATAAATGGCCTGTGCGGACGGTTATGCTAGTATTGCTAAAGTAAGTTTTTGAAGTTTTTTTTTTACTTAAAATAAATTAATGCTTGACCACAACCTGATGGTAAGTGGAAATTGGTCCAGGATGGTGAGTGCACTAACTTAATAAAAGCCTATTCACTCTTTTCTTGAAGACATCCATGTCATAGTTGGGCGGAAACGCAGACGCAGGCAAGCTATTCCAATCCTTCGCGATGCGCATAGTGAATGAATATGCAAACCGCGTCGTCCGTACCGGCGAGATGTTCACGATGAAAGGGTGGATTTTTTTGTGGAAAAGAACCAAAGTGAGCAAAAACCGTTTCAACACGTTTTTATGAAAAGCTTTACGTCGGTCGATCACGGACCCAGTGTCAAAAGCAAGCGCTGTAAACTTTACAAAGCCAAATATTAACTCGGCAAAGCCAAATAACAATGTTTCAGACCGTCCAGTTACTGAAAAATGACATAGACGTTTGTGTCGGGGGATTTACCGCCTAAGTACATTAGTATTAAAGTGGTGAGTGCTAATACTCGTAGATGTGTTTCAATGCTTTGATTTTAAAGTTCCTTTTTTAAAAAAACTTACTCGTAGGCCCTGTTCTTAGATTTCATTAATATGTGAAACACAAGTTAAAACATATATGAATCTGGTGCGTAATTAAAATGTTTTATATGCTTCCCAACTCATCGCTAACGGCCTACACAAAATTCCATAAACAGAAATATAAATCATTTATTATTTGTACACAATAAAATGTTATTGTCTGCAATAGTGTTTATTAAACAAAAATACATTACAATGAACAGTTTCAGCACGGGCACTTCTTATTCCAAGTTATTATTCATAACTTATTGTTTCAGTAAAAGATTCTGAAAATGTCTGTCATATTTATGTAAATCATTTGAATAATTTGATTTGATTAAAATCATTCCTAATCGCGTATCGCTACTATAATACTTTTACCTTGAACTAAGCCGCGAGCTTTCTCAACGTATTAAAAATTAAAATGAGAATGTTTACATTCTAAAAACCTAGCTTTTAGTAACAAATATTATCAGTTCAATATTGAAACTATCATAAATTCCACTATTACTAAAGCCGTAAAAGTAAGTCAAGGTATTTTAAGGAGACATTGTGAATCAATTAGATTTAAATATAGAGAACGGGTGCTGTGGCGTTCAAATAAAAACCCTGGTATTATGCGCGAAAAAAAATAACTTTTCTACATTGAAGTAAGGTCAACTCGGCGAAGACCGTCTGGAGGGTAGGACCGTACAGTACGAAATACAACGAATTCTGAATAACTACAGCAAATACAACCCAGCGTACAAACACTTTAAACTGTTTTAGTTTCAATAAATTGACATAGATGGCGCTATATATAACACAAAGAGAAAAAAATACGTATAAAATTTAGTCGGGCTATCAACTTGCAACACGACCTAGCAACACTTTGGCAAAAAAATATTTTAAGTGGTTTTTCATCATATTTATCAAGGTTTGTGTAGCTAATTTAATTAATTATCAATATCATTATCTAAATATTATATTAGAATAGAATAAAACATATTTTTTACGAAGTTACATCTAGTGAAAAAAACCAATCCTCAAATTGCAATAGTGGAGAAGTCCGTCTAGTTCTTGGAGGGAAAGATCGGCATGTGCCGGTCTTCGTCGTTTCCAGATGTAATAAACCTTTTACGCCTAAGCAAATTTTATAAAATTAATCCTTATACATATGATTCGTATATTTAAGCTTCCTGCGTAGTGAGTATCTCTTAAAACCTCTTAAGGTCTACTCTTAAAATCGATAATCAATATTTCATTTCAATTGCCGTGTTATTTTATTATTTTTCTTTGATTCATACATTTATGCTATTATAATATTCTATTTTATACTTTCGACGAATTTATTAGCACTAGCGCTGAAAAACAAAACAATTATAATATGAATATAGAAGAAGGTGTATTTTAGTACCTACTTCGATTAAGTAAGTTGGTTTTTGATCTCTTAAATGGTAGACCTAAAGAAGGCGATTCCTTTTAATAAAAGTGATATACAAAAAAAAAACGATTTTTTAATTTGATTTAATTGTTTTTTACTCCTGAGTTTCGATCTATACCGGACTTACCCGACATACGTATTTTTTTGCGATTTATGACGATTAGAGCGTTTAATATGAAAAACGATAGCACACATTTAAATGGCGTTGAAATACATACGCGTATACAATGTCTATATTCACGTAAACCGACTATTTGTAGGTTTTTTTTCCACAAGACGGTCTTACCTGACGTGGTAGTAAAGTCCGTCTATTTCACCATATTTTCAAAATTAATTTTTATTTCATTAATCGATAACCTTAAAGTAATTTTTAGAGTTTTTTTTAATGGTCAACTAAATATTTGATTACCTAATTCAATAAAATTTGCCTAAAATGTTATAGAAATGGCAAAATTTGCCTAATGAATTACATTTTTAATGAAGTATGCCGGTCTTCGACGAGTTGACCTTACATATAATGTCATAGAACAGACATCTCGAACAAAATGTGTGTCCCGCCCGGGAGGTTCGATTTTCAAAATTGAGCTTCGGTTCTGCTTTCAAAATCGAACGAATCCATTGAAGATTGAAGCCACGTGGCGCCAATGCATTGGGGCATATAATGGTGTTCGCGGTGTCGGTTCTATACGCTAGTAGTAATACTTCAATGCTTTTCTACTTCAATATCATTGTACTAAGTACGTACTAACTTACGTTTTAAGGTTTTAGGACACTGCATTGCTTTTTATGCGCCGAAATAAAGATTTTAATTTGAGTTATAAATATAAAATAAATTAAGTTGAAGTTAATCTTAGTAAAATAACAAGTTCTTTATCCATTCTGATGAACTGTAATAATCTCAGAAGGCCTTTTGTACAGATTTTCATGCAGTTTTTCCCAATAGACAAATTAATTTACGAGAAAAATGTAGATAACTTAACTTGATGACAATGTTATACCTACCTATTTAGAATGTGTATTAATACTTATTATTAGTATATGTAAGTATGTAAATATAGTATGTATGTTTTGGTTTATATGTATGTATACATAAGTATGTATGTACGTATATTTTGCTATATGTATTTATATGTAAGTAGTATTTAATTATGTGGTACGCACTGAGTTTGCCTCATTAAATCTCTATTCCACCTATGGGCCTACTCGAAGAGATTTCTTAATAGGAATAAGTAGTGCCCTTGTACAAACTGTCTCTTAAATTATTTATCCTGTAAAATATGTTTTTGTATGTACAAAATAAATAAATAAAAATAAAATAAAATAAATAAATAAACATTAAATTATTATTAAATGCATAATAAAACGACGGCTTGAAGCGTATTTACTATTCATCAACGTATGAAATGAGGGCAAGTCACAAAATTTAATATGTATGAGCACTGAGCATAGTAAGCGAAGCTTCACTTCCATTATTTCTGTTTAACAAATTAACTATTTGCAAATGATAGCTGAGTTTTGATTTGAATAAATAATATTGTTCTTGAGGTTTTCGTTTAATAAAATAAAACAATGATGTTTATGCATATCGTTTTGATACAGCATTTATTATTTTATAGTGATATAAACTGAAACATTTCAGTGATATTTACATATTTGGAATGTTTTAAATAAGTGCTCAATGTTTTAAGTTGGTATTAGAACTAGGTACGAATAACTTGTACATTTGAGCTTGTGAGCATTATTATCTAAATAAGTTTGAGTTTTATGAAATACCTACACAAAAACAGCTTAAAACTTCGGTAATGTGGTACTTACTAACTATTTTTAAATATAACTACGAGTTACCTTAACCTACCTGGTGAAGATGACCAACAACATCCTTCTTTGAATCGTTTACGATCTCGAAGCCATTAGATTTTGAATACTGCGCTATTATTCTATTTAACGAAGCATAATATTACATCATGTAAGTCAATGTATCTATTACTATTTTAAGTCATATTATTGACACAGAAGTATATCATTAGAATTTCTGCTAAAGGTATTAACAGCTTACATCATGTTGAGTTTGTCTTATATGGAATACTGGACTGATTTTCCCGACGGCCCCGTTTATTTAAGTTATAAACACTATAGAGACCCGCCCTGAGGTCAAAATTCGACCGTATGTGTCAAAGGTTTCCTCACATTTATGTGTACACTTACCTACTTATTTTGCGTGTAATGTTTATTTGATAACTTTTATGTGTTTCAAATGCATAATAATTAACTATACCTATTAATTAGGTAAAAGCTTTCTGCTCTCCTTCTCCATGTAAACTTTAATTGTCCCAAATTTCATACATAATAGTTATAAAAAGGGATACAAAGTTTGTGCTTAGGTAGGGTAGAAGTACGTATTCCCGGTAAGGTCCGAGTAACCGGTAACTAGTCAGTTTTTCTATCATTACACCATTCTACCAATATTACCTTAAAGTTTGTTATTGGCAACATATTCTTGGTAATATTTTGCACAAATGCTAATGCAACAATGACTAAAAAGTGCAATGGTCTCGAAACTGTTTAACATTAAAAGTGGCATAAAGGAATTTATTACAAAAGTGCTAAGTTCTGTCACTGAACTAGGACGTCACCGCGTCATCCTGTTGAGCTTTCCATGCTGCTGCGAATAACAATACGATAGGAGGATTACATTATTTAAATATTTGAATAAATTATCTAGCGATATAACCTGCAATTTTAAATGAATTTAATTGGAATGTTAATATTTTAACGTTTCACATTTATTGGTACTCATAAATCCCTACTGGACCTAGTACCCGGCAAAATCGTACATTTTCTGTCGGATATTGGTTCGCGCATCAAACTTGTACCATAACCCGTTAAAGTATCGTTATTGAACCTTATTGCCTTCACATAAGTCTCATTTTAGCTTGAAACTGTACACTTTTCTGCCGGATACTGGTACGTGCATTAACACTTGCCCCTAAACCTGTCATGGTCCTTATTGCCTTGAGTTAAAGTCTCACATTCCTTGGAATTAATAATATGTACCAACCAAGTTTATTTTGGTTGCTTTTTCGTTTTTTTGTAGTAATTCTATATTATTGCTAGAAGATTAAGATGGATATTAAGGCATGTGGCATAACTTGCAAGAGATGTTTAATTTTTAAATTCCAGCCAATCATTACTGAGAAGCAGAAGGCCATATTAAAGGCCATGGAGGCAGTCGAAAAAGGGGCCTTAATTTCAGCTGCTACCAGGCAGTTCCCACGTTCAACATTGTTTATATCTAGTTCTTTCAGTAAACCTGATTGTATTCAAATGTAGAGTTTGTTAAAATGAAGCCATAAGTTGATATGAAGCCATAAGTTAAAGCATAGTTACCTTATTTTGAATACTAGATAGATAGCAAGTTCAATTTCTTCTATTTTGTACGGGTATTTAAGCGTTTTCTATGTGATATACTGATTCATGTAAGGTTAGTGGTATACATATTTGTTACTAATGACCCAAGTGGTGTCCGGGTTCACTTTGTAGAATAGCACCACTCCCGTTTTTCCTGGGATGTTGTAAAAGGCGACTAATAGGATTAAAATCCAATAGATGAACAAATACCGGTCATTATTACCTGCGGTCATCACCTATGGCATACACGGAAAAACCACGGCCCCCAGTCCCCGGCAGTCCCAATATTCCTGACTACGGTAGCGGTCCCGATAACGGTGGGGCAGGGGATGCGAAGATTCGCCAGAAGAGATTGGGTTACCACCACAAGCAACAACGACCTCTGCACTTGGCAACATTCAATACCAGGACAATGAAGACCGATGATAAGATATACCTACGAGCTGGAAGCTAAGATGAACAGGTTGAACTGGAGCATATTGGTATTATCCGAAGTCCGAAGACAGGGGGAGGACATGATAATACTCAAATCCGGCAACCTTTCTATCACCGGGAGGGCGAACAACTGTCCCAAGGTGGTGTCGGGTTTCTTATCCACAAGTCCCTCATCAACAACGTAATACAAGTTCGGAGCGTGTCGACCAGGGTAGCGTATTACACTCACAATATCCAAACGGTATTCATTGAAGGTCGTACTACGATCCGACTTCGACACATTCTGACGCTGAGGTGGAGGTTAAGTGAGGATATTATTATAGTAGAGCCATGAATACCTCTAAATCTCATTTCACAGTTGTGATGGAGGACTTGAACGCTCGAATAGGCATGCGAAATGGCGACGAAAAAAAGGTGAGGCCTTTTGGCATTGGATGTCGGAACCAACGAGGCCACTTGCTGGCTAACATTCTGGAAAAAGAAAACCTCTATATGATGAACTCCTTCTTCAAGAAGAAGCCTCAGCGCAAGTGGACTTGGATTAGCCCTGGCGGTTCCACAAAGAGTGAAATAGATTTCATTCTAGCCAGAATGAAAACTATCTTTGTCAGCCGACAAACGGCACATATTTAATGATGATCTCAGTGATTAGTAGGTTTAAAACCGGGAGAGATCACCAAATGGTACGAGGCACATTAAATATCAACGTCAAGCTCAAGCGGTCTCACCTAATGAAATGAACTCTCCGCCCAACAGCTGTCCAAATCCAAGGCTCCGAGAACTTTCAGTTGGAGTTGCAGAATCGATTCGCGTGCTTATATTATTGTGATACAGTTGACTAGTACAATAACAGGATGGTAGCAACAGTCCACGAGGCAGGGTTAAAGTTCTATAAAACCCGCCTCCGTGGTAGTTCTCGGATTCTCTCAGAACATACACTCGGTCTTATGAGGGATAGACGAGAACTGTGTGTGCAGTCTCCAGCCTCTATGGCAGAGTACAGGTGCTTCAGTAAGCAGATCTCGCAGGATCGCAGGATAGGCTAACGACAAGCGAGCTAAGTTGACCCGACACTATACCGAAGATACCCCGGACGTCAGTCTGTATGAAATTGGAAGGGCCCTGAAGCAGCTTAAGAACAACAAGCCACCGGGCGATGACGGAATCATAACTGAGCTGTTAAAAGCTGGAGGAAAGTCTCTCTTACTAGTGCTTCAGAAGTTGTTTGATTCCGTTATCAGTAGTTTTGAAGAACTATAGGCCCATTGCACTTCTAAGCCACGTTTACAAGCAGTTTTCAAGGGTACTCTCTAATCGCATAGCACGCAGACTTAACGACTTCCAGCCTCCCGAAAAATCCGGATTCCGAAAAAGCTATAGCAACATGGACCACATACATTCACTCAGGCAGGTGATACAGAAGACCGAAGAGTATAACCTGCCGCTCTGTGTAGCTTATGTGGATTACGAAAAAGCCTTCGATTCTATCGAGACCTGGGCGGTGCTGGAGTCTCTTCAGCGGTGCCAGACATCGATATATCGAGGTGTTGAAATGTATATTTATACAAATCAGCCACCATGTCAGTCCGATTACACAATAGAATCACGAACCCCATCCAATTGCAGAGGGGTGTCAGGCAAGGGGACGTTATTTCCCGGAAACTGTTCACCGCTGCTTTGGAAGACATTTTCATGCTAATGGAGTGTAAAGGGCTCCGCATTAAGATCAATGGTGGACACCTCACACATCTTCGATTTGCTGACGATACAGTAATCCTATGTTAGGACTATGCTAGGGGACCTCACAGTACCTCACAACGGGTGAGTCTTAAAATGAACATGGACAAGACAAAAATCATGTCTAATGTCCATGTCACACCCGTACCGATAGTTGTTGACGGCACTGCTCACGTAGTTGTCGACGAGTACATTTACCTGGGACAAATGATCCAGATGGGTAAGTCCAACATCGAATTCGAACAACTCGAACGAACGACTGACTGGAAGTATCCAACTCGGCTAGGCAGCGTTCGGGAAATTACGACATATATTTTCATCCAAAATTCCTCAGTGCCTGAAGTCGAAAGTGTTTGAGCAATGTATGTTGCCAGTGTAAACTTATGGACCCAAGACGTGGTCTTTTGGCGTTGGTCTCATTCAAAGGCTCTAAGTCACGCAGCCCGCTATGAAACGAGCTACGTTAGGTATTTCACTACGAGATAAGATTCGTAACGTTGAAGTCCGTAGGCAAACAAAAGTTACCGACGTAGCTCACAATGTTAGCCGACTGAAGTGGCAATTGGCAGGCCACATCGTTCGAAGGACAGATAACCGATGGGGTCACAAAGTCCTCAAATTGTAGCCACGTTTCGGTAAATCACTGGTCGTCCAGACAACCTAAACGTCGACCAGATGACCTAAAGAAGACAGCGGGAAGCCGCTAGATTTAGAAGACCCAGGACCGGTTGGTGTGGCGTTAATTAGCAAAGGCCTATGTCCAGCAGTGGACTTTAAGAGCCTGTTAGATAGATATTTGTTACCAAAGTTATAATAAAATAGGTCTTTTTTACCTATGAAATTGGACAGATGACCTAAAGAAGACAGCGGGAAGCCCCTAGATTTAGAAGACCCAGGACCGGTTGGTGTGGCGTTAATTAGGAAAGGCCTATGTCCAGCAGTGGACTTTAAGAGCCTGTTAGATAGATATTTGTTACCAAAGTTATGATAAAATAGGTCTTTTTTACCTATGAAATTGGACATTTTATAACCTGCATTTTCAGATTTACTTATCTGTGTATTGGTGAGCAATTCGAAATTCAAATAAATTTTATTTCAAAGCCGTGTTATTTTAATTTCGAATTCAGTCATCTGGTTTTTAGATAGTGATTTTTTTTGTGAAATTGTGGTAGTTTTTGGCGCCATGGATAAATTGAAGATTCGTACAATTTTCGAATATGAGTTCTTACGTGGAAGTACCGCTGCACAAACAACACGAAACATTAATGACATGTCCCGTACATGCCGTCCCTAACACTGCTTGCATAAACATGGTCCATTATTGATTCAATCGTTTTAAATCTGAAAATTTTAAGTTGAAGAACGAGCCTCACGGTCGACTTGTAACCATTGTCGACAACGACGAATTGAAGGCGATAGTGGATCTAACTCAATCCATGGCTGAGCTTGCTGCGAGCTTTGGAGTTAGTTTCAAACAATATTGAAGCACTTACGTCAAATCGGAAAGATAAATAAGCTAGATAAGTGGGTGCCACACGCATTAAGCGACCAACAGCGAGACTTGCGCGTCGAAGCATGCATAGCACTATTAAATCATCATAGAAACGAGGGAATTCTAAATGGAACTGTTACCTGCGATGAAAAGTGGATCTTGTACGACAACCCTAAGTCTTCGTCTCAGTGGGTGGACCCGGGTACAGCACCTAATCAGTGCGCTAAAAAACATTACTCCTAGGAAGGTGATGGTAACTGTCTGGTGGACCAGTGCCGGACTTGTACATCACAGCTTCTTACCGAATGGCACAATAGTAACGTTAGATGTCTATTGCCACGAATTGTAAACAAAGATGGAGAATCTCGCAATTCAAGAACCAAGACTGGCCAATCGTTCTTCACCATTGCTTTTCCACGACAAACCGCGAGCTCACACTTCACAACAGACCATCGCAAAGCTACAAGAGTTACAGCTGCTCTTGCTCTCCGTCACCTGCCGTACTCACCGAACCTTGCCAAAACAGATTTCTACTTTTTTCAAAATTTGGACAATTTTTTAAGTGGGAAAAAGTTCAACACCCGAGAGGTAGTTCAAAACGCTTTCGCGGACTTCATCGCGTCCCGTCCGGCAGACTTCTACAGTAAAAGGATAAACAAACTGCCATCAAAATGGCAAAATTATTTATATAAATTCATATAAATCTCCAATTTCATAGGTAAAGACCTAATACTTACAATTTCACAAATAATTGCAGTAAGTAGTACTTAAAATAATGTGATTCATATATATCTATAATTTGTCTTAAATATATTTTGTATATTTTATTAAAATTAACGTGTATTCATTGGTATAAAACCTGTTTTAAGACAAAAATGCAATATTTCTGTGAACTTTAATGTCAAGCAATAGAGTTTAAATTCGCGGTAAAATTTACCGGATTCCAGGACAATTTACCGAATACTAGTACAAATCTAACGGATACTGGGACAAATGACCTATTTTTAGTTTTTTTGAAATTATTGTGCATAAATCTTTGTTTTAACATAAAACGATACAATAATCTGAGAACTAGAATAAATTACCTACCAAGTCATGTATATCTCGTTTTAATAAGAATATTAGTTTTTAAATAACAGACCTGCAAAGTCAGCGAATATCAAAATTTCACGGATATTGGGCCGTTTACCCTACATTATTATAGATGAAAATTGACTCCAATCCTTTTCATACGGTAGAAGGGGGTGGCCATTCAGAAATAAATTTATCTAAGGAATACTATTGGATACCACTATTGCCACAAACATTTTTTATGTTTTATATAAGTATATTAAAGAAACATAGGATTTGAAGATGGTAAACTTACAATGGACATTTCAGTTAGAAAACAGCTTCAGAGATACAGGATTAAAACAGGACGTGTATTCCTTTATTCTCACTTCTTTCTCCCATCCATCCAACCATTCATCAGCCTTTTGAGTTCCACTGTTGGACTTAGGATTCACCTAATCCTCCTCCCCTTACTCCTTTTTCTTCTCTTCATTCTTAGCTTGACTGATGTTCATGGGTGATGATGCCCACTTCCAATAAGGTGGCCTATCTGACAAATTTGACTAACGGTGAACCAGTGACAAAAATTTGGCTCATATTACCTACAATCAACGGAAAATCTGAAGCAGCTACGTTTATTTAAAAGTACTCGTACTTTTAACGCTAATTGTACAATTACGTACTCGGAGACGCTAACCGCCTTTTAATATAATGTGCGGTCGTTTAACCCCAAACGACTTCTCATTCGAAGTGTGCCTTATTTTATACAATTGAAATGCTTTTTTAAACGTAGAATGTAAAAAATCGACAGATGAATGACTTCAATTGATAAATGACATTTATTTATTTATTATAAGTTAAAAAAAGCAAGTCAAGGTTCACAACCACATTGTAAACATAATATGATATTCAACTAAACATTACACATAAAAAATGAGATCAAAACAGCGGAAGGAAAAATTCATGCAAACACAATCTGATAGCGTAAATTAGGTAAAATAAATTTTATTCCAAGAATTGAAAAGATTAAACAACCTTTACTTAGAATGTCAAACTAAGCCATCGCATCATTTATACCCCTAATGGTGGCCATACACGATCAAGTGTAAACTTGAAGGTGTATGGCCACGGTATCTGGCCATATAGCTATCTTATGCACACTGGATGCCGCATCACGTCAAAATACAAATTAACAAGTACACTTGATCATGAATGGGCACCATAATGTAAGTAGTCGTGGAAGAAGCGGCAAGAAATAACCAAGCAGATTTTTCCAACTCACTTAAAACCATAAATCAAAATCATGTCCAAATAGTCTCGCTTAAAATATTATAATTAATCATTCAATTTGATTAGATATCTTAACCGCAGGTACGGAGTAGCTAGGTTATAGGAACTTTCCGTTAGCATTTGATAGAAGTTAAGGTAAAGGAAGTTGCTTCATAGTTGGGAAATCATTGCTAGCTCCGGCCAAGCAGGTTTGACGCTCTAAATTAAGGTCTAAGTTAATGCGAAATACTCCAATCGGACATCGATTAAACGCAGCTTGTTAACTATAATTTAAAAATTTTAAAAACCCCTATTTTATTTTCACATAATTTTTGACAAAAAATAACCGACTTCAAAATTAGGAATAACTTCAAAACTACTCGTCAGATCTCGCTTTTTAAATGGAACCACATGATAAGCACCATCTTTCAATAAAAAAATCATCAAAATCGGTTTACCCACTTAACGTTCTGAGGTAACAAACATAAAAAATACAGTCAAATTGAATACCTCCTCCTTTTTTGAAGTCGGTTAAAAACATAATAAACAATCATCTCGATCTCGTCAGCTTTCAAACAAAAAAAAAACTCTTCCATTGCAATAATCGGTCCATTCGTTTCAGAACTACGAGGCCTGATTATGGATGCCTCCTTTGTTTTTTACTAGATACCTGTATAAGAAATGTCCAAACACAGTCTAATAATTTGGCCAGGGACTGTATTATCCAGGAATGGTACTCGTAATTATGGTAATTTGGTATCGGAAGGTGAAGTGAGTTTACGAGCATGAGCTACTGACCTAAGAAACTGAACTTACCAGTGGAATCTTTTAAGAAACGTGTAAAGGCTCAGCTCTTAGGCAAGGGCTACTATAGCATAAATGAATATTTAAATGACAAGGATGCTTGGAAATGACTAGCTAGGCAACCAGTTCTGCACAGGTTAGAGAATACCTATTTTTGTAATAGATATAAGTTTTATTTTTAAAAGATGTGCTGAGGAGTTTCTTTACGGCTTTTCTTCTCCTCCATGACAAAGCACCTTTCCGAAAAGCTGGTAGATTAAAAAAATGACGTGCATAAGAGTATCAGTGATACCTACATGAATAAAGATTATTTCATTTCATTTCATTTCATTTCATTTCATTGAAATTATGTAATAAAATATAGCTATAATAATATTGTATAATACATGTTTACGTTTAAACTTGAATCACTCGGAGCTCGATGGCTTTTGTGAATCTTACGTTCGATCCAGTAGCAACTTACTATTGATTTTATTAGATTATCAATTCATAGCTCTTATGTAATTTGGAGTGCACCTCTTTTAATTTTTTTTAAAATTTTTGATTTTTATGTAGACTAGCTAGAGACTTGTGATATGTTTTGCGGGTACCTAATTCCGAATTAGATCCTTAGTTCTAATCCATTCATTTGAAGTCCAAAATTAGATCTTTAAAAACTTTTTAAAAACATAATTATTTAGTAATTTGAAAATTACAAAATACAATAACAATGGCCGCGAAGTTCCCTAGTGAAAAGAAAAACAAACATTCCGAATATAATTATATTGACTCAAACGAGTTTGTGGAATTAGCATTTGCTATCAATGATATTTGAACAAGTAGTTGCTATGTTTAACTTCATGAGTATTTACTTACACTTTACATATCGCAGTTAACTATAATTATAATAAGCTTCACGAAAAAAAAATATAATGCCTACCACTAATAATATTAAAGTTTGAAGTATTGTCTTCGATTTTTATTGGCATTTTTGAAAGCAAAATGGTAATAAAAATACGAAAAAAGATAATAGAAAACAATATAAAAACCCCCACAGAAAATGGAACGTCAAAATGATCTTAATCACTAATCGAGAAATGAGACAATTTCCTTACGGAAATAAAAAAAAAATATTTTCTTTTCTTGTCGTTTGTAAAACGTGAAATATATTTCATATCTATAAATTATAGAGAAATTAATCGGCACTGTGTTCACAGTATCTAATATCTTAATTAGCACGTAAAGCTAATAGCTACCGTGCATAGATATATCTTGGTTGATCTAGAACTGTTTAATCTTTTATTGTTAATTAAGGGGTATCGGTTAATATCCGGATTGTAACGAGGGGACTGTCCGTCGCAGTGAAAGCAAATAATTACCTATCGCCAACCTACGAGGCGTCTTATGTCTCCATTAATCAATGTGCTCCAAGAATAACAACAAAATGAACAGAATCTCGGCAATTTGGGAATACTGCAACATTAACTTGAGGACAAGTGATGGCGATAAATTTAACTCGACCCATCATTTGTTTCATGGCTGGTATCATCTCCCACAAATAGACGGACTAAAAATAGTAGAGATTGTAGAGAAAGACGAAAAATGGATAAAAGGAGCAGTTGTTGAAGAAATGGAACAGGTGGAAAAAAGGAACAGAAGTTAGTAGTTAGTTAGTAAGTAGAGTCAGGATAAAGGGATTGCGAAGAACATTTTGTTAGTATTACAGATTACGGAACAAATTTGATAGCAGAAAAAGGTGTGTTGGTAAAAGGTGATACAAACGAGCAGATGGTAACAAATAAGTTAGGGTGCTGCGACGAAAAAGAAGTGATTGGAAGTAAAATCTTTACTTTGCAGTTACATTTCATTCAAATTGTTATGGTTACATAAAAATCGGTAAGCCATAAGGAAATTATATCCAGAAAGAAGAATTTTAACTAAAACGGTAGTAAGGAATATAAATTAGTTACTTCCATCTGTTCCACCGTTTGCATGTATCTCGTAATCTCACATCTTTATTTGCGGTCAGACACGCAACTAAAGATGTGTGTAGGAGATTATAATTATCAGCATTGTGAAGACAATATAAATAAAGTCGCAAGTTATAAACTGAAGCGATAATGGTTAATTTTTTTTACTGACAATTGAACAGACTGATTAAAGATTCATTCTTATCATTGTCACTGGACTTCTGTAACACCAAAAGCATCTGCAATGCGTTGACATCTAAGAATGAAGCAGGATAGAGGGTTATACAACATCTTATAAATATTTTACTGTTGATATTAAAAAGAGGATAAAACAACAACAACAACAACAACAACAACTCTTTATTGTACACCAATATACAGTAACATCTTATACTATTAATAGATATAATGGTACAACAGGCGGCCTTATCGCTTAAGAAGCGATTTCTTCCAGGCAACCTTAGGGAAGAGGACACTTTAATAAAGATACAAAGTAGTGGTGTACGAGTGCTAGTGAATGAATGAAGTTAATATACAGAATGTTATAAAATTAGAAAGGAGGTAATATAATAGCAATTATAGCGAAGTGGTCTTCAAGCTTATGACGAAAGAAAGTACGCTTTAACTTTGCTTTTAAAAGTATTTATTGATTGAGCACGGCGAATAGGCAGCGGCAATGAGTTCCAAAGTTGAACAGCCCTAGCTGAAAAAGATTTAGAAAAGAAGGTAGTAGAACACTGTGGAAAACTTAGGGCTAGATTAGTAGAAGATCGTAGAAAACGATCGTTAGCAAGATGTCGATAGTAAAAAAGTGACTTTAAGCAATCAGGTGCAATAGGATTGAATAGCACAGAAAAAAGAGAAGTAAGAATATGAGTATCCCGGCGAAGGCGGATTGGGAGCCACTTGAGCTTTGTGCGAAATTTGGAGACGTGGTCATATTTCCGAAGATTAAATATGAACCGGATGCAAAGATTTTGAAGTCTCTCAAGCTTATTTAGTTGCTCCTCTGTTAAGTCCAGATAGCATACGTCGGCATAATCAAGAATTGGAAAGAGCAGCGAATGAGCGAGCGCAATTTTAGTTGCTGTAGGAAGAAAATTACGGAGCCTCCGAAGAGATCTACAAACCGAAAACATTTTTCTACTGACCTCGTTGACTTGGGGACCCCACGACAAAGTCCTGTCGAGAATAATCCCTAGATTCTTGACCTTGTCGCTGTAAGGAATTATAGTCTTGTCAAAGATGATCGGAGGTACTTGGTTCCAATCGATTTTACTAATCATCCGTTGGCTGCCAATGATAATAACTTGGGATTTAAGTGGATTAACTAATAAGCCATGCGAATGACTCCACTCTGATATATTCGCAAGATCATTATTTACAGCCCCGATAACTGCCGGGAGGTCTTCAACTTTGCCTTGTCTATAGATCTGCAGATCATCAGCATATAGATGGTAGGAAGAAGATAAATGGAGACTTATAGAATTTATAAACAAAGAAAAGAGGAGAGGAGACAACACGCCACCTTGCGGTACCCCCGCGGCAATACGAGACCAGGAAGAATATGTATCCTTAACCCGAACTCGCTGCCGACGCTCCAGGAGGTAACTGCGAAACCACTCAATTGCAGTCGGAGATATGTTTACAGAACGCAATGTGGCTAGCATTAAGTCATGGTCGACAGTGTTAAATGCATTGCTAAAATCCAGTAGTGCGAGCACCGTGACTTGCCGCTTGTCCATTCCCAGTCGAATATCGTCAGTAATTTTCAGCAATGCAGTAGTCGTACTATGACCAGGGCGGAAACCGGATTGTAGAGGATTTAATAGATTAGAATTGGTAAGATAGGAACATAACTGTTGATATATAAGACGCTCAAACACTTTTGAAAAGAAAGGAAGAATGGAAATAGGACGGTAATCGGAAAAAGTGGAGGGATTGGGATTTTAAAAATCCTTGATAAAGAGTTGATATAGTCCGAATTAAATTATTGGGTACTATTAGTAGTACCGAATTCTTTAAATAACTACATTAATTTATTGTAATTGCTTTGGTAGAAAAATCTAAACGTATCGAAGATTTAATTCTATTAAAGTTATTAAAAAGTTCTATCAGAGAAGAGCTCGAATTGATTTAATAAAATGTGCTCTATCTGTGTTCTAAAATCTCAAGAGTACTAAAATCCACACCTTAAATTTTGATTTTTTATGGAAATAGCCGATGAACAAGCTGACGATCCACGCGATGGTAAGTGGCTATCGTTGCCATGGACATCAGCGACACCAAAGGCACTGAGGCGTTGCCGGCCAAGAAAAAGAGAAGATAAAGAAAGGTGTAAATTTAAACCAAAGAAATAAATGGATACTCGCCACTCGTTTTTTACTTGGTTGAAATAAGAAAGGTAAATATGTGACGTATTTTTAGGGTTCCGAAATGAAATCGGAACCCTTATAGTTTCCTTATATCCGTCCGTTCGTCTTTCCGTCCGTCCGTTTGTTAGTCCGTCTCTCCGTCCGTCTGTCCGTCCATCTGTCCGTCTGTCCCTACCCCTAGACCCTAGAAAACTCTAATTTACATGTTTATTAAAACTCCAGAATCGTAGAATAAAATGTTGAAAACATTTTTTTCAGGGTACCTATCGTTGAAAAGTTCTTCACAAAAATATTACATATAAGTCTTCTAAGATCATTTTTGAAATTAGGGGTCCGTTTTCGAAACGATTAGAGCGTACGGCTCGATAAACTTACTACTTCGGAACCCTACATTGCGCGTGGCTTGACACGCACTTGCCCAGTTTTTTCGTTTCCTATGAATACTCGTGACGTAAGTACATACGTATACGTAATTTGTGCTAAAGAATTGATCTTGGAGCGCATTCAGAGGCGTGGCGATTATGACATACTTTTACTACAAAATAGATAGTAATTTACTGTGTAATAGAAATTGTGCAGTAGAACGGAATCTTTGAGAGTAGTTTTTGAATGTCTTTATTAGTAGGATGGTGGTAGGATGCTACGGCGTTTTAGGGTGTTTTTCGCGCGTGTCTTGCAGTATGTTATGTATTTTTGTATGCATGTATGTATGCAATATTCTTTATTACCTCATATCTTCCAAACCGAATAAAATAATGAATAAAATTTATAATATATAATTACTGTATCGTTGGATTCGTCTTGATAATTCAAGTGTTCTTAAATAAGTGAAATTAAAAAAAAAAACAAATATGGTGACTGTGAGATGACATTGTTTGAAGTATTAAAAAATAAAAATAAAGCGAAAAATGCAATATGGGTATCAAACTAAAGAGCTCATCATAAGGATTTCAAAAATGTTATCATGATAGCCTTTTTGATAACATACGGCTTTTTTTTTAAGTTTTACTAGTTCTGTTCTTTATTGTTTGTTTTATTTTCGTTAGAGTAGTTTGAATATGCTGCAGTGCTTGAAATCCGTTGTAGTGTTGACACACTGTTGGTAGTATTTACTTCAAAATTTCAGGGATTATGGAGTAATAAGTAGGTCCTAGGGTTATAGGGCATAATGTATCAATACAAATAAGGGTTCTGTAGCTATGAATCGTTGAATAAAGCTATTAGGGATTACTTAACACCCGTTGAGTTTTTTTATAACCATGTGCCATATGTACGGACATAGATTTGTTAGAATTGTATACTTTATAATGTGGATTTCAGGCATATTAGCTGGTATCATATAAAGATTTAAGCGTCCTATTAAACACAGAAAGCGAACTCTATTGAACGTCGAAACCAGTACAAGTTTCTAGAAGTGGTTTAATTACCACATCGCCATGTTATGTCATTGCCGCCAAGTAAATATAAATCATGTACGTACTATATAAATATAAGAACAGGTACTTAAATCTGTGCTTAAATTACCTTTTATAACTTACATTAGAATAATTATTGGGATTGATTTTATGAATTTTCGTCTGGTTGGTTAATTGAATTATTTGTTGACAGTACGTTATTTTACTTCAATGGAGAAGTTTGTGTTTAATTAGTTCTTAACTACTCATACCTACTTACAACTACACTTACCCAATTATTGTAATAAATAGTAGGTATATCTAAATTAATGTGAGCTTAATAAATTGTAGGTAATTAATTAACTCGAGAATTTTAACTGTTGATAGGTTGATTAAAAATTTACTAATATTTTGCTTTCGGTATTGAAGTTTTTAAAGATTTATGTGAAGTAAAGTTTGATTATAGCGCACAGCCCGGGCAATAGCGGACGCGGTCGGTAGTTGAATGGGTGACCACTAGTAGCAAAAATTACTTGTGCTTCGGAGGGTACGTAAAGCCATCGATCCCGGTTGTTATCAGATAACAGTCGGTAAGTCGAATCGGAAACCTTCGGACGGGTTTCATATTTTCCAACACTCGGTTTGGCCATTGACCCCTCCTCGTTTGGATTCTCTGGAGAAGTCCTTTAATCTTCGATGATATCCTCGGTCTGATGAAGTCTGATGGTTTCAACGATAAAAGTATGTTTTAATTTTTTTTAATTAATTATTTTTAAGATTACGGCAACTATGTTTCTCCGCTAGTAATAGTAGAGGCTAGGCTAGCGGAGAACTCTTCGTAGAAAGTTGTGGTCTCCTTCTACGAAACTGTAATGGTTAAAAAGAAGACCAATGAGAGGGAGCAGGAGAAGACCAATCCCACTCACAGACGAATACGGCGGGCTGGTGCCAGTGGCTTACCCTTCCCTCAAGAATAAAGAATTCCTAGAGAGAGGGAGAAGCTTAATGGTTTTCCACGCTAGCATTTGGTGTTCCTTCAGAGTGCATGGAAGTCTGCGTTGTCATTCACTCTTCTACGAGTATATTCAAACTCGCAATATGTACAATAATTTCATTGCAGAAGATGTGGACATAGCAATTTATAATATTGCAACTAAACGTTTATTCAGAAGAACGAGTTAAATGGTAATCTATCAAAAGACACTTATTAGATATTTCAATATAGCTTCTATCTTAGGAAACCACCTACGTAATAATGTAAGATTAATGTTCTCTTTAAGACGAACTAGATAATTACGTTTTAACATTACTGTTATAAAAAAGTGTCTTTGTCTGTTCAGGCTGTTCTAACGAATGTGCAGATTTTGATGCAGATTTACAATAGTAGGTAGGTACATTACGATACGGTGTATAATGTGGTCTATTATTGCACGGGTGCAAAGTTAGCGCCTAAGCCAATGACATTATATACAAGACATGCCAACACGGCGCTAGAAGTACGCCAGTCGAATGTGCATAAGTATAGCGATTTCAATTCATACAGTTGATAGCTGCCGTGAGTGAGGCCGTCTATAGTTTCACCAAAATGCCGAGTTGTTTTGAGATTTCGAAAAAATCATATCTCCAAATTGAATAAAAATGATGGATTACATATTACATACCATAGGTAAGTACATAAAACGTTATGTTAAATATTGGTAGGTACTAATATCGAATATTATTTCTTTTAACTTTTACTGACTGTTCCGTACTGAATTTGTTAGGGCACGATTCCACCAAAATAGTGTGCAGCACATTTGTTTACAAACATTTTGTGCAAAACTCCAGCATTGCACTTTAAGCTAGTATCGCGTTTAGCTGCTGTCTCCACCGGCAAGGCTGTGCGTAACTTTTGTAAACGCACAGTGTGGCACACTTGTGCACAAACATGTTCACTGACAAGAGTTTTCTGTCTTCAGATGTTAAATATGGACGGGCAGGAAAACGTAGTGCTTTGTGCTGCAGCTTGTGTTTTATTATTTAGTTTGCTTAAAAAGAAACGAAGAATAAAAGCAAGACTGAGTTCGTGAACAACAAGCGTGTACGCGTCGACGCGAGTCCACTGCGTACATGTGTGCGCGCACAAAAGTATACAGATGTGCGTGACAATTTTAAATGTTCGCGCACAATTTGTTACTGTATGCCCGAGTGACTCGACCAGCGTGAACATTTGTGTCGTACACTGTGCATTACAGTGCCGCACACTGGTGGAATCATGCCTTTATTAGGTTAGGACGCGCTGTGACGCGAGCGACCTCGAGCGACAAACGCTAGCTGTCTTTTTCACTATTATTATGGTTTTAGTAGTGCCATCCCTTTTACATAATTTATCAATGTGTGATCGGTTTAATGAAACAAAAGATAAACGTGTGTGTGTTGAAGCTCGATCGGAACAGATTTTTTGGTTGATTTGTAAGGGCATAACGTATCTTTAGTTTTAATATCATTGGCCTAAGCGCAGTGAGAGTGTTAAACTTCCTAAAATACCTAATAAACCACGCATGCCACGAGTTTCGTATCTATCTAATTTAATACTTTTATAGGAACAATTCTTGTATATATTCTCGGAGTCTCGGAAACGGCTCCAACGATTTTCATGAAATTTACTATGCAGGGCGTTTCGGAGGCGATAAATCGATCTAGCTAGGATTCATTTTTAGGAAATGTCGTTTTATCCGTGTTTTCAGTCAATGAAAAACTGCTGCAATAGACTTTTCCTGACATCTACTGGCGAGTAGCAATACTAAAACTACTTCAGTAGATGGCGTTGTTAAGCAACACAAAACCGAGCAAAGCTTATTATTATATTTTACAGCACAGTGTGGCTTGAACACACTGGACTTTACTGTCGCACGTTTAGTTTAGTTGGTGTCGTCCTAATTTTATTGTTTGATAATTTTTAGGGTTCCGAAGTCAAATCGGAATCATCAAATGTTTCGTAATGTCACAATTAAATATTGTGTCAGTACTCAGTGTAAACAAGGTAAGCGGGGCGGCCTTGGCAACAGGTTTGGGACTAGTATCGCGGAAGTATCGAATGCCCAGGTACTTAAATATTAGGGTCGTATTATAGGGTCGTACCTACAATCTACATACCTATATTTTTTGTATTTTGTATTGAAAACTCACATTTTACGTGTAGACGATATGATTAAAAAAATATACATAGGTACCTAGATTTGAGTCTCTTGAAAATTTTATTTAATGGAATTTGTATTATCTATCTTTTTATACGTAAGATGCCTGACATTTTGGAATTGTTTAAATAATAATGAAAATATTTATTAAATTGATAATAGAACTACTCGTTTCATATGTATATTTACGTTTAATGCCAAACTCGTTTTCAGTTAAAACAAGTCTTAAATACTTAGTAAAAACTAGTTTTTAGTGCATGCCTTCGTTAAAACTGATTTTAATTAGACAAAAACCGGTTTAACACAATGGATTAGCTATAACTGTTCAAACTGAGGTCAATGGTCGCTAAGCTATCACTGTATGATGATTTGAGGGTCAATGATAGTGACAAGCTAACTTTATCTGTTGCCCTAAATGGTCAGTTAGACACATTATTTAGTTTATAGTTTTGTGTGTATAGGAAGAGGATAAAGTGATATAAGCGATGTGAGTGAGCGCTAGAGCCGAAATTTCTTGACCGCTTCCTTTGTTGGGCACATAAAGCCCTCCCGAACGTTACTTAGATTAGATAGCAGTTGTTACGCTATATCGGAGGTCTCAATTACGTGTACCTATCTATGTCTAGAATGGTAGAGTTGAACGTAAAATCTAAATTTTATCAAAAAAAAACAGCAAGAAAATTAAATAGCGTTCGATATGGACCACCAAATATCGCTAAACAAAAATCTTTCAGAACTTTATTCAATTCTTAATGGATCCGTCATTAGATGTAAAAAGATTTTCTTGAAATCGGTTGATAAATAACAAGTCTGGAGGAAACAAACATTGAAAAATGCGACTGTATTGTGAACCTCCTCCTTTTATTGATGTCGGTTAAAAATATGTATTTTTTATGAATCGATCTGACATCGATGCATCGGTATTAAGTTGTTAGAAGCAAGCATCTATTACCGGAATGTCGTAACGAAGTCTATTATGTCACGTCGGTAATAGAGCGGCTCGCACGAGGAAGAGACCGTGCCATGTTAGTAGGAAGTTGGTGTGTGACACGATATTAGTAATACTATATCTTTACATCACATTATATACTCTCTAGAATGCTGACTATGTTTTGTTTTGCTCGGTTCATTATTTACCTTTTTTATGAATTATAAATAGCCGGTATTAGAGCACTGCAATTTAATAATTCAAAAACTTTTGAAAATTCCTTGGGAATTAAACTATTGATATGAAGTATGAACCCAGCGACTTCCATAGGAAGGGATGATTTAATGTCTTTATTTCGTTCATTATTCAGCACGGTATATCTATAGGATTAGTAGCAGGATTTCAGAGGCACCCCTCAAACCTTAAAAATATTTTTACTCAGAATCGACCAAATAGAACACTTGTAACGTCACACTTAAAATAATCATTTAAAGTGGTTTTCAAAGAAGCTGGCCTTATTTTAGAAAGTAGTAGTACTGAGTAGACCTTTAAATTATGACCTCATTCAGACCGCGGAAAACGCGTATTTGTCGTTACCTTGAAAATTGAACCTTTTTTTTTACATAAATTAAGTAAGTGTTTGACAACAATCCCACCTGATGGTAAGTGGATATCGTCGCCCATAGACATCAGCAACACCAAAGGCATAACTGATGCGTTGCTAGCCTAGAAAGAGAGAAGAAAAAGACAAAGAACTGTCTCTTAAGCCCCCAGCCGGAACACGGCAGCTTCTTAATCGAATGACACAACAATGACATCAGATGTCTATTGCCAAGAATTGCAAACAGTGATGGAGAAGCTTGCAGTTCAACAACCAAGACTGGTCAGTCACTCTTCCCCATTGCTTCTCCACGACAACGCGCGAGCTCACACTTCGCGAATCACGACAGACAATAGCAAAGCTACAATACTGGAAGCTGGAAATTCTCCGTCATTCATCGCACTCACCGGACCTTGCCCCAAGAGATTTATCCTTTTTTTAAAATTTTGAAAATTTTTTAAGCGGGAAAAGTTCCACACCCGAGAAGCAGTACAAAACGCTTTCGCTGGCTTCATCGCCACCCGTCCAGCAGACTTCTGAAGAGATAAACAAACTGCCATGAAACTGGCAAAATTGTGTAGATAATTTGGGCCAGTACTTTGATTAGCTAAAATAAAAAAAATACTTAATTTTTTATATTTTAAAATTTTCATACAAATCTTCAATTTCATAGTTAAAGATATAGGTTAACTTGTTTTTAATCTGCATTTTGTAAATACGTTTATCGTATTGGTCGGCCTTTTACGACCCTTTCAATCAAACCGAATTTTTCCTGAGTTTGCAGATTAGAAAAAGTTCGAAATGTAGGAGATGGCTAAAATTATGGACTTGGACTAGAATCATGTCTAAAATTGTGTTTAGGTACTCATGTACTCATGTACTTATGTGTGTTCTAGTCCAAGGATTTTAATGGATAATTAAAAAACTGGTTTAGTCATAGCCTATTTATTATCAAATAAGTGTATCAGTGATAAAAAAATATTTTGAAATTGTAAAGCTTAACAGTGGAGATTGGCTCGTTGCTCGCACAATAGACTGTAATATTCCTGAAAAAGTAATAATCTCAAACCGTATCTTACGTTCCAATTTAGAGATGTACTCTCGCAGATTTTACTCCTTCGCTATTTTGTAATTTTCCATAGAAAATAAAAAATGCGTAGGAAGGTAGCACGTGGTAGGTAATACGTGAGTATTTAAATTAAATTTCAGCTTATGCCGTTTTCAAGAACTGATGACTTTTTTCATATAAGTAAGGTTTTCGAACCTTTATTGCTTTACGTATAGTGCAGTTGTTAGTGAACCTGCCTGAATACATAATCTATACTATAATAAAACTCAAAGTGTCTGTTTGTCTGTCCGGGCATCACATAAAAACCCTTGAACGGATTTGATGAAAATTGGTAAAGTTGTCACTGATACCCTGGGTCATATTTTAGTCAACTTTTTATGCCGGAAAATTAAAAGGTTTCTCGGGAAAACAGGATAAAAGTTTGAATAAGTTAAAACATAATTTCCGTATGCAAAGCTGCGGGCAAAAGCTAGTAAATTAATAATTACGTTTAGACAGCAAATATTTCATTTGACCGGTGCCGTGGCGGTAAAATCGTCATTATTATGTTGTACTCTGTGAGTGTGCTGTAATATTATGTCAAGTTCATACAATGGAGCCGCGGTAATCCGGACCCTTTCTAATCTGACGCCCCCTGTAATCCGATACTCTTATGAGATACTCTTATTCAAAAAGGGTCTTACAGGCAGTCATAGTAGGCAACTAGGCAGTACTCTATAATCCGACAAATACGATATTCAGACATTTCCGACATCGCCCTGCAAAACGTTTGCATCTGCCCTGCAAAACATCTTAATACCTACATCGTTTTAATGAATATATCTGAACCATCATTTTTAACATTTTAATCTTTTTTATCATGAGAAAGTGAAACGAGGCCAGTGTACAATATTACTAATTAATTATGATCATTAAATTTCTAGTTCTTAGTAGCTCGTTCCATGTTTGTTTCTTATTATGTGTTACGTAAATTACATGTATATTTTTTAGAGCTGTCTAAAAAGGTAATTAAAATAATGCGTGAACTAGTCGTCAGAGCACGAACAAATGACATTTATTATTATAATAATAGCTGTTTCCCACAGCTTCGCATACGGAAATTATGTTTTACCTTAGTTGCAATTTTGAAGAAAATCGGTTGATGTTTTAAAAATATTCCATACAAATTTTCATCCCATTTCCCAGGGAAACCTTTTAATTTTCTGGGATAAAAAGTTTCCTAAAATATGACCCGGAGTATCAGTAACAACTTCACCAATTTTCATCGAAATCCGTTCAAGGGTGTTCATGTGATGCCCGGACAGACAAACAGACAGTTGAGTTTTATTATAGTATAGATTACAAAGTTATATACACTCACAGTAAATACCTATACTGCACACAACAATAAAAATAACTTGTACAATCTTTTTTCTATCATTATAATTAACTAGTAACTGCCCTTCTGGTTTTGCTGTAATTCAGTTTTCGTACAGATTGGCTTCCTTCCGAGGTATTCCCGGAGCGCTATGACATGAGGTTCTTCAAAAAAGGTGTGAAAAGAGTTCTCCTTCAGGGCCGGCGTTGCATTGGCGATTCCTCTGGTATTGCTCATGTCCATAGGCGACGGTAACCACTTACCATCAGGTGGCCCGTATGCTTTTTGCGTCTGCCCTTCAGGCTATAAAAAAAGATTGCTTTTTAAACAAATCAGTTGAGTGTTTTTGAGCCTGTTACTTGCCCATTACCTACACTATAATGGATTCTAATACTTGAGAAATCACCGTTGATTAATGTTAGACAATAAAAATTTATAGGCCTATATCTTGTTGAGAGTTATGCCTATGCTTGACCTTATTCGAATGCCCTTACGCATGTACGAATACCTACTACCTATTTACATATTTAATATGTTATAAATTGAATCGAGATATGTTTGTCAATAGCTCATCACAAATCCTTTGCACTATTTTCAATGCCAACTGAATCAAATGTTTTATCAGGATTATTTTGTGCCAAGAGTTCAAACTGCGAACTTCTAGGTTAAAAACATTTAAAATATTTTTGTGTATGTACATAATAATATTATCTACGTATGTAAAAAGTTTTACTTCTTTGGCGTACAGAACAAAAACAGCTAAATATATCATCCCGTATGCCACAACTCTTTATTTGTAAAATAAATCAGTTAAGAGCTAACTTCATCATGTTACTTTTTTTCTGTCGGTGTGCGCGCGCATCGTTAAAATTTTACGCTCAATTTTTTCCAAACGCGCCAACAGAAGTATTTAAACTTCAAACATTTAATATAATCGCGTCCAAATATTCCAAAACACTCGCAAACCGAACAAAGAAAATTCAGTGCAAGATTGGCTTGTAAATTCTTTGGATAATCTGGCAGTTGCAATGTTAAACGCCAATTAATCCGGCGAACAATTACAACAGTTAAGGTCGTAGCTCATCTACACGACACCGCTCCCACCCAACCAAAGTATGAGAATTCAAATATAGACTTAAAATCGTGCTCAATACTCAATACTCAATACTTTATTGCATAAATATGTAGTAACATGATATATAACACAGTCACATCACATGCTACACAAATAACCCTAAAAGGGTGTTGCAATTTTATGGGAGGTGGACCAATTCATTTTATTTCTAATATTTTCTGTTTTATCTAATTAAATCGGGTAAATTAAAATATATTATATTAAATTAAATTATTATAATTATTAAGTTATGTTATTATTAAACTATATTAAATTTGATTGTCATGCTTAAATTATTTCGTCATATTTAAATACTTACTGGTCATCTTTGTCATTTAAGTAATCTGCTAAATTATAGTAACATTTTTCAATTAAGTATTTTTGTGCTCTGTAGGTGCACTTTACAGTAACAACAAAAATTAGCAGCCCGCGCGCGGGAAGCAAGCTTACCGCAACCTTGCCACTCAATAGTTGCATCTACAGTACAGGGCACGATTTAAAGTATATTTGAATTCTCATACTTTGGTTGGGTGGGAGCGGTGTCGTTTAGATGAGCTACGACCTTTATTCCAATAATTATTGTAATTTTCGGGGGCTTGCCCAGCCAGGGACGTACATCACCTGGTTCCGATCCGTGCGTCCATTCATGCGTGGTCATTGCGTGACTGTTATGTAACCTCGCAACATTTATTAGTAAACAGATATACATAATCGTAGACAATTCTTTTGTTTATCGTTAGCTAATAATTTGCACAGAATATTTGAATGAAGGTTAAAGATTGCATGTCGATGGGTCCTATGTATAAGGGCCAAAATGCAAACTCATAACTTTACAGGAGAGGCTCCAAAAGCTTAAGTTTGTTATAATTTTAAATTAGTAAAACCGAAGTGTATGAAGCTTTGTTTGTTGACTAGGACAACTATGCTTCTTATTTATACCAGTGTTTTATTTGTATTATCTTTTTTACTGTAAATTGGCCCTTGTACGTTATCTTTTTCCAAAAACATCCTAAAAAGGCCAATGTGTCACCTTGGCTTATATACGTGTAAATAGAAAGGAACTCCATAAGATACTATAGTAATCACAGACGTAGATAGTAAATACATGTCTGTGATAGTAATCGTTACTCTTGGCACTATAATTTTCACTTCCTAAACCAAATTAACAAAATTTTGTTTCCCTTTACTTATTATTAATTTTTCTCACTGTTTAAACCTTACCTGAAATTTTACAAATATTACAAGATCAAAATTAGCCAAATAGGTCTAGCCATTCTCGACCTCGACGTACCGAATAACGATATATTTTCTACATCAACATATTCTGTAAAATGTCATAAAACGTTAGCGTAATAGTATGATAAACGTTAGAACACGAGAAAATTTATATTCCCGGAACGGATGACGGTAATCTTGAGAAAGCTAAATCCTCCAACCATCATGTAATATAACGTTTCGCTGGACAACAAGTAATTCAAATATAATTCTGTTAAACATTACCCTTATTATGTAGTATATCCGTGTAAATTTACACGCAGTCTCAATGGAAAAACGATGTTCAATTTTCCATTATTCGATGTGAAAGGCTAAGAAAATTGTGACAATGACTTTGATTTCATCAATATCAAGTCATACCGTTGATATTTTGGTCTACTTATACAAAAATAAATAATTATTTTTATTTTATTTTTATCTAAGTTTATAAACAAAAACACTGAATTCCTTTTTATAATAAAAACTATAGAATTAGTATAAAAGTATAAAAAATCTTATTGTAATGCAAAAACGAAAAATTTCAGAGGGACGTAAAAACCAGAGATAGAAATGTCACTGAAATGTTTCTACCGATACCGATGATCTGACTTCTTTTTGCTCACTTTTGAATAGAGAGACGGCAGTTACCGGTAGATCAAACTTTACTTTTTATCTCTGGTATGTACCAGAGTTTAACCGGTGCTAGTATTGACCCGGACCCTTCGAAATGCACATACCGGAGAGAAAAAAAGTATCGCTTAAAAAGTATTTCCCTAACAATACTGCTTTGTTTAAGTAATGAAAAGTACGTACCTATTTGTATGTGTCTAAACATGCGTTTTGTGGACAATGCCTGCAAGTTTTTGCATGAAATTAATAGCACGATGGCCTTCCCACGGCTTAAAGTTAACACTGTCCAAATAATTTGAAATTGATGTAGTATTTTGCCAATGTATTTTTTATGTTGTGAGTGTCTTTTATCAATCGATTTAGAAGATTCTTTATTCGAAAGCGTATGCTTCCAATCTGGAATGTCCCATAATTTTCCATCTTTTTCTGAAGATGGAATCCATGAAAAATAAGGGAGTTCCTTAAATATTATAATTGTGATTAAGTCATGTGTGATAGATTACGAACGTGTGACAGCCCTTATGAATTTTCTAAATTAGCCCGACACGTCGAACGTGGCATGTACTTTAACTTCATACCGAAAGTGCGGAGTGCGCCAGGCCTGAACTCAGGAGACAATAACAACCAATTAGGTACTATTTCTTTACCTTAATAATACCTGTATTCAAACTCCCTATTAATGTAATAGAATGTGGACAGGAACACTGAGACAAAAATATATTCAGTTCTTCACGGTTCGTAGTATACTTAAAACAATGTGTATGAATTTCATATTCTCGTATTTATCGTATTCATATTCTCTTAATATATCTTGTATTTTGTTTGGATGACACGAGCGTGCGTTATTTCGTTCACAATAAAAGTTGCATGTGTTGCAATTTTTCCTTGTACATCATACATACTTTAGTAACGTTAGAAAATATCATGATTTTACCTTAAAGTTTAGACCTCTTTTTAGTGATTTATCAGTGCTATATTTATTTATTTTAGTAAAACAATACAAAAACCTATTGTAATCGTAAAGCAAATATTACATTGCATTATTTTGCTAATATACTTCTACAGGCCGTCGGTCCCAGTTGTTATCGTCCATCCATCCATCCATCCATCCATCAGCCCTTGGAGGTCCACTGCTGGACATAGGCCTCCCCTAACTTGCGCCACTCTGACCGGTCCTGAGCCTTCTGAATCCAGCGGATGCCCGCTGTCTTCTTCAGGTCGTCAGTCCATCTTGTCGGGGGGCGTCCTGTACTTCGCTTTCCGAGACGCGGGCGCCATTCGAGGACCTTTCTTCCCCAACGGTTATCGGTCCTTCGCACTATATGGTCAGCCCATTGCCACTTCAGCCGGCTAATTCTTTGAGCTATGTCGGTCACCCTTGTTCGTCTACGGATCTCCTCGTTTCTGATACGATCACGTAGAGAAATACCGAGCATAGCCCTCTCCATAGCCCGCTGTGCTACCCTGAGCTTGTGGATTAGGCCAATAGTGAAGCACCACGTCTCGGATCCGTATGTCATCACTGGCAACACACACTGCTCGAACACCTTCGACTTCAGGCACTGAGGTAGTGTTTTGGACGACAAGATATGACGCAGTTTCCCGAACGCAGCCCATCCGAGTTGGATTCTACGAGTGACTTCTTTCTCGAAGTTGGACTTACCCATCTGGATCACTTGTCCCAGGTAATTGTATTCGTCTACAACTTCGAGAGCAGCGCCGTCAACAACAACCGGTACGGGTGTAACATGGACATTTGACATGATTTTCGTCTTGTCCATGTTCATCTTAAGACCCACCCGTTGTGAGGCGCTGTTCAAGTCCCCGAGCATTGTACCTAGTTCATCCAGGGATCCTCCAGGATGACTATATCATCGGCATATCGCAGGTGTGTGATGTATTCGCCATTGATGTTAATGCCACGTCGTTTCCACTCCATCAGCTTAAACACATCTTCCAAAGCAGCGGTGAACAGTTTTGGGGATATAACGTCCCCTTGCCTGACACCTCTCTGCAATTGGATGGGGTTCGTGGCTGTGTCGTGTACTTTGACGGACATGGTGGCTGATGAGTACAAATACTTCAACACCTCGATATACCGGTAGTCGATCCGGCACCGCTGAAGAGAATTTAGTACTGCCCAGGTCTCGATAGAATCAAAGGCTTTCTCATAGTCCACATAGGCGACACATAACGGCAGATTATACTCCTCGGTCTTCTGTATAATCTGCCGCAGTGTGTGTATGTGGTCTATGGTGCTGTAGCCTTTCCGGAATCCTGCTTGCTGTTGTTATCGTAACAGTCGTTAAGTCATGTCGGAGGTCCACGGGCGGTTTGAAAACTTCCGACACTCGGGTTGGCCACTAACCTCTCCGTCAATCCCCACTGGAGCAGCGTGGTGGAGTATGCTCTAGGCCTCCTCAAGAGGAGAGACCCGTGATCAGCAGAGGTACATTAATGGGTTGAATTTTTTAATCCCCGACCAATTCCCGATACAAATGGAGGGTTTACGGTACGTATCTTATATGATGCGTATAAGTTTGACGTGTGTCTATTTGTGCCTTCGTGGCTCCTAAACAAATGGACCGATTATGATGCGGTTTTTATTGTTTGAAAGCTGACGTGATCGAGATGGTTCTTAGCTACGTTTAGTATAAATAAAAGTAACTGTTGGGCCCAGTAATGACCTACGCAAGTGTCGTGTTTGGTCATTCAAAATATATCAAAGTATTACAAAGAATCCAAAATAAATTCATGCGTATAGCCACGGGCTCACCGTGGTATGTACGCAATGTCGATCTACACAAAGATCTAGAATTGCCCATAATAGCCCAGTATATAAAGCAACTCTCAACGAGTTACTTTAAATCCGCCGCAGTCCATTCTAACCCGCTAATAGTCCAGGCGGCCAATTATGTCCCCAACGAAAATATTTCAGTCGCTCTTAGACGTCCTAGACACGTCCTAGGCGACTCCGATGACGAGATAACGGTCGCTAACACCCAAGACCGCTCGTCTCAATCTCTCACACAGCCCACATATACAACACACACACACCGTCGCAGCCGGCTGCGACGAGGTCCCCGTTTCAATATGACAGGCGCGCGGCGTTTCCGCGCGTACGGTAGTAACGTCAACAATATGTCCTCCTACAACCGACGGCTAAGTCGAGGTTCGAACCTCACAGGGGGTGCCCTTAGTACGTCGTCATAGGTCTAAGTCAGTGGGGGGGTTAGGTCTGGACCAGCCTTTTTCAAGGCTCCCAGTCTCCCTCCCCCGTGAAGGGTCAAAGGCCTGAGCACCGGATCCGGCCCGCCGGATTAACCGGTCCACTGCCGATGACTGTGGTCCCTTAAATCAGCGGGGGGGCAAGGGCCGGACTTAAGTCTTTTTAAAGGCAGTTCCGGTCTCCTCCCCTCATGAAGAGTCATAGGCCCGTGTACTGGATTCGGCCCGGTCGAATAAACCGTTCCACCCCCTGATGACATTGTGGTTCCAGGTCCCGATAAACCAGGGGGGGGACTACGGAGTCCCTCCTCGTATAGAGTCAGCGGCATGTTGTACCGGATTCGGTCGAAACTGGTCCACTCCCGCTTACATTGCACACCTCACAATCGGCCGGGTCCTCTAGGACCCGCCACTCAGTCCGCGTGAAGCTGTAAAGGCCAATTAGGGCCAACAGCAACTGATCATTCGGAAAAAAGGGTTTTTGAAATTTTAAAATTCATAGTTTATTTTAGTAAAAACTTTCAAACTGAAGCCGGAAAAGAACGTGTGCGTTGACATTTAAAGTTTACGGTCAATATCGGCAGTCACTGCAGTTATTTGAGCATTGCAATGTACTTAATTATTGCTTACCTTGATAACATTTATGTACCTATTCAATATTGTATTAATTAAAATTTAAAAACGAGATATTTAAGTCAAGTACGCTTGTAACAATTTTTTTGTAAGGATCAATACGATACGACCCTGTATACAGTAGGTACTAGCACTTCTCGCGGCTTTCCACTAAGTGCTAAACATGTGCTAAATCATGGAAATCCGTTCAGGAGTTTTTGCGTAAAAGAGTAACAAACATATTTATAATATTACTAGGATAATATTTCGCTCACCTAGTAATATAATGGCACATTTGCAAAAAATGCAACATTGAGTTTATATGTTATACTCGTAGGTGTTTAAAAGTGCCTAATTTACATAGGGGTAAATATGTATTAATATCTATACTAGTAGCAGTGATAGCCTAGTGGTTAGAACGTTGGTCTCCCGAACGCGGGGGCCCGGGTTCAAATCCTGGCACGCACCTCAAATTTTCAAATATTATGTGCGTATTACAAGTTAATTATCACTTGCTTCGGTAAAGGAAAACATCGCGAGGAAACCTGCACACCTGAGAGTTCTCCATAATGTTCTCAAAGGTGTTTGAAGTCTACCAATCCGCACTTGGCCAGCGTGGTAGACTATGGCCTGTACCCCTCATTGTGAGAGGAGACCCCGAGCCCAGCAGTGGGACAATTATGGGTTGTTGCTTTTATCTATACTAGTAACCAAACCCATACAATCTGTAAAAAACATAAACAGAACCCATAAATTGATTTTATACATTTTTATAAAATTTTTGAAATTCGTTTCTGTAAAATATGACAAACGTAGATGTGCCGTTGTATTACTGGGTGAGTGATTTGGTAATAATGGTACGAGATATAGTGGCCATATACGATCAAGTAATATACTTGTCAAGTTTGCAGCGGACTTGACACGGCATCCAGTAAACTTGACGGTGTATGGCCACGGTATGGCTATCTGGCTATATAGCTATCTCACGCACACTGGAGTAACATCAAGTCAAACTGCTTTGTCAAGTAAACTTGATCGTGCATGGCCTCCATTAGACGCTGTTTCATTATCAATGTGAACTTTGGAGTTTATTTTTCCTACCAACCTAACATTTAAGATATAGGAAAACCTGACCTACGCTCCAATGAATTACGAATTGGATGGATGCAAACATGGAATTATAACTAAGGCATTTTTTCCAGAGGACAAGATGGCCGATGATATGTCTCCCGATACTCCTGGCCGCGTCAGCTTGTGGCAGCGATATTCTCATGGTGACCATGGGAGGCACCAAATCCCATAAAATGCCTTTCTGGGAACTCGCTCGAGGTCTGATAAGAAGGTAAGCAGTCTATATAATAAAACTAGAACAGAATAACTGGGACCAAAAGGCTTAAATTTTTTTCAGTTAAGATAATGGTGACATGGTTATTAAGTATGGCTTTTAAAAATGGCTTTTTTGAAAAAGTCGACTATTTTACGAAATTGTTAAGTCTTCTATGACTAATTAGCCCTTTTTTTCAAAAGTTAGCTAAAGAGTAAGATTATCACTTCCTCGATGGATTAATTGGCCGTTGTGCCTGACACCCCTAGGGCTATGAATATACTTTTAAATAGTCACTACTTTACTTTATACCGTCTGGCTTGAGTAAATGGCTCAATTGCCGGCAATAACATAAAAAAATATTGCGTTTCTAATTTTAATTTCTTGTAAAAACAGGGATCTAATGGAAAAGTTTGTGTTATTACTTATACGTTTCAGAGGAATACGTAGGTACGTACCTACTTAATTATAGGTATTTTAACACGCAATATTCAATCTTTTGCCATTGTTCAGTAAGTTTCAAATAGAAAAACTTTTAGGTGCTGTGGGCAACATTTGTGCCGGAGTATTGTTAAATGGTATGCTAAAAAACCAACTGCATTATGTAATAATTTCAAAATTGGAACTTTAGCACCATCTTGTCAATGAACGAAACGTCACGCAGAAACTTGTAAGTAGTAGGACTTTTGTAAAAAAGTATTTTTTTAGTAAGAAGGTTTTTGCTTTCGCCCTTTTCAACATTTGCCCTACCCTGAGGATTTATGTATGTTCACGTAAGTAACAGTTATTTTTTACGTTAAAAAGCCGACTTATAATTTTTTCATGTAGGTATATACAGTTTCTAGTTGTCTAGCAAAGAGTATCTAAATTTGTATATAGTCAATCGTACTATTTATGTATATTCATTGACATGTATATTCCGTTCAGTGTATTTTTTGTAGTGAAAATATTAAAAAAACACAGATACAAACTTAATAAAGTAGTAACTACTGCAATCCGTCTTCAGCTCAGATATAATTGCATGTAGAATTTGCATAAAATTTGTGTCAGTGCGCATTGTACAATCTTCTTATGAAAATATTCGTTACAGTCTGATGCAAGCAGGTATTTCTACATTTATTTATTGTACTTCGGGTTTTCAAACAATGGGAGGGATTTCTATTAATATGCATACACTTATACAACGGGACGACCATACCTATTACGACTATGTTACCTATTAAGTACGACTCGTCGTAACTATTCAGTACCCAATAAACCATCTCACGGATGGTTTTCAGAGGTGGGACACAGTATTAATATCTAATTATTATACTGTGGTAATACGATTACGAATATTTACTAACAGTCCTAACTTCCACAATCCTCTTATTTACTAATAATATATCATATGAATGTAACTTAATTGGAATAGTGAAAAAATTGCGGCAGGAGACTCGTCTCTTGTTGTTGAATACGCTTTTCCATCACTCCGTTCGTGGCCTCGTGGGCGCTGACCCTAACACTTACAGGATCTAATAACTGACCACCCTCCTAGTAGTTTTATGAAGTTATGTCCGTATTGGAAATTAATTATAACTTGGTTGTGTGAAGGAAAAACATCGTAAAGAAACCTGCACCGATGATTTTCAAATGTGTGTGAAGTGTAGCAACCCGCACTTGGTCAGCATTAACAGTTGCCTTTAACCCTTATATTCTGAGAAAAAACCCGACCCCTATGTTGCGATCAAAATTATGATGATGCTGTGTGGCTTTGTTTAATTAGTCTACTAACTAAAATTGTCACTTTAATGTTCCAGGGGCCACAACATCACGTTTATAAGCGCCTTTGCTCCTGATTTCCACATCGATGGGCTTGAAGAGATAGCTCCTGAAGGACTGGCTGCCTATGTGAGGAGTTACATGACTCTTGACTTGGTCGGAGCCAAGATGAGGGGAGAGGAACCTTTGCCCCTGAAGGATGTTCTTCGATATGGTTATGAGGTATGAGGTTTTACCAACAGGATCCTCGATTTCCACAGACCAATTTGTGATGAAATCATTACAATGGTTTATGCTATACAGACTATGTTAGGTCTATTTTATAAGATTTGAGAACTGATAATACAGAGCAGAAGCTATTCGTATGTTTAATCAAGTGATAAGAAATTGTAACGATAAAAAAATATCTCTGTCAACATAACAGATTTTTCTCACGGCTGGTTAAAGGAAAATAGGAAATAGGAAAATAGACGTGAAAAAATGACGTGCATAAGTGTATCAGTGATACCTATATGAATAAAATATTTTGTCTTTGAAAAAAAAATAGTTGTCGAGCTAGTTCCATTTTTTTTTTGAAATTTGAATAAATTAAATATTTATAGCCGCGCCTCTTTGGCCCAACTTTTGGTGAGTTTCTGAATAAATGAATAACTAGATAAAATTAACTGAATGAATGATAACCTTTTTCAAGTATGGATTTACTTATATCAAGTTCTAAATATAAAGTACTGGGAACACTTATGACCTCTTAATTTTTCAGGCTTGTGAAGCATTCCTTCAGGATTACGAGATAAAGTCCTTTTTGCGATCTGGAAGGACCTTCGATCTTATAATACTTGACGGGGCGTACCCCGAGTGTGCATTGGGCATCGTGTACCGCATGAAAGTTCCTTTTATGTACATCAATACTGTGGGCTTCTACGCTAGTCCTGCAAGCATGTCTGGAAGCCCTGCTCCTTTCTCTGTAACTCCTTTCTTCGGTCGAGGATTCACAGACAACATGGGATTCTTCAATAGAGCACTTAACACCTTATGGCAGATCGGTTCACTGTCTGCACATGGCGTCAGTATCTCTCTCCTCCAAAGGGTTCTAAGGAGACATTTTGGACAACAAATGCCCCATGTTTATGACATGGCGAAAAATGTCAGCTTTATACTTCAAAACGGACATTATTCAATGACGTATCCTAGACCATACTTACCAAATGTTGCGGAAGTCGCTTGCATACATTGTAAGGAATCGAAGAGATTACATCCAGTAAGTATTATCATCGTCATCAGCATCATCCATCCATTTATCCGTTGATCCATCAGGCTTTGGAGTTCCATTGCTGTACATGTAAGTCCTCCCTTAACATGCGCCAAAGGGCTGGCTACGGTGAAAGTCGTTGGATAAGAAAGGTCCTTGAAGGGAGACCACGCCTAGGTAAAAGAATCATCATCAATACCTATAATAGAACCTTCACACTCAGAAAATACCACTCAGAAAATTTTGCCTTGTGAACATTAAAACATACAACATACTTTATATAAGTGTCTTCACGATGTTATTATATTTAGGTACAACAATGAAATAAAATCAATGTAATTTTCTATTGAACTAAAATTCATTAGTCGTATTTGAATAATATTATCATCCCTTAATGGCACTGCGAATTAATGCCAAAATGTATTCTGATAGATCCTAGAATGCTATGGAAACGTCCCATTATAGTAATTTCCTGTTCCGTTTAATAGGATGTGGTTTGCTTACCTTTCACCTGTTTGACGTTCTAATAACCGGGAACATAATCATTCCCATTCAGTAATGGGAAACTATTTAGCTGGTTATTCTTAACTATCATGTTGAAGTGTAGGTACGAGGTACATTGATACAGTTTTGTAAATTCCCACTACGTTAGCTCATTTACGCAAGCTATAACATCGGGGTGACCAAGAGTTGCTTTCATAAAATTTTGTTTATGAAGAACATTGCAATTTAAAGGACATTGAAGAATGGATTTCGGGCGCAGGGGATGCTGGTTTCGTGTACGTTTCAATGGGTTCTTCGGTGAAAACCAACAATATGCCGCTAGCTGCTCATCACATCTTCGTGAAGGCGTTAGGAAGGTTGCCACAGCGAGTGCTATGGAAACAAGACGGCGAACAGAACCTGACTGATATTCCTGACAACGTGCGGCTGTATAAATGGCTGCCACAACAGGATTTGCTAGGTAATATGCCCTATTTAGCGAAGGTTTGTTATTGTGGTTCTCCACGAATCTGCTTTGGAGGCCTCTGCTTTGCTAAGAATAATACGAACGTTACGTATACGTTTGTTAATTACGTCAACGAAAAAGGAGGCTTCTAAATAAGGTTGAATATTTTTTATTACTTCTTTGTTTTCTTTCTCTCATCCCATAAATTGCTAATCGCTACTTCCCTAGCACAGAAATTCGGTTGATCGTATTGCCAAATGGAAAAAAAATCTCAATAATCCAGTTAATTGAACTTTGATCCTGATATCTTATCAGGGAATAGACCAAAATAATTTGGGATAAGTCACAGACATAGATAGTAAAGTCGTCAATCATGTTACTTCGTCATACCTAGAACATAACAGCTGGCAGCGAAAACTCATTTATTATTTCTCTTCTTAATGGCATGTTATTAATGAATGTTAAGTGGTCTATCAGCAAATGAATTCATATATCCCACAAACTTTGTTCGATCTTTGCGTTGCTCGGGGGATTAATAAAATCATTCATCATGATTATTATCTCATTAATCAAGAACTTGGGTAATCTATTATTTTTAGACGAAACCGTATTTTCGTTCTTCTGTCTTATCCTTTTTTCTCAGAGTCAATAAAAAAATAAAAAGTCAGTGACGATCAAACTTGCAGAGGGGACAAAATTGGGACGGCGTCGGTTCTAGTGTTAAAGGGTTGTTAGGAAGTTTAAATAAAGTAAGTAATATTTTTTTATTAAAAAACTAGCTGTTGCCCGCAGCTTTGCATACGGAAATTATGTTTTAATTTATTCAAATTTTTATCCTGTTTTCCGGGGAAACCTTTTAATTTTTCGGGATGAAAAGTTGTCTAAAATATGACCCAGGGTATCAGTAACAGTTTTTATGTGATGCCCGGATAGACAGACTTTGAGTTTTATTACAGTATAGATAGATATAGATAGAAGACTAATCTGTACATAAAAGACTAATCTGTACATAAAAGTAACTAAAAGCGTGCTTGACAATACAAGCTTGTTTTAAATTACGATAAACATTTCCATGAAACTAGCTAAAAATCCCGCTGCACTTCACACCCACGTCTTGTTTCATAACTAACAAACGACGAGCAAGTTACTTATTTTGTTAATTAACACAGCGTTTGAGTAACTCCATACTCGTATTATACTGAGCTCCGTGATATTTTAACTCAATTTATTTTATATCTGCACTTTGTATTTCTGAAAACCAAACCAAACATACCCACCGTTATGCAAATATAGTTAAGTAAACTTCAATTTTGTGCACGCTCTAGCAAGTGCTAGAATTAATACATCATTTTCGCCATTAGCGTTGTACAGGTAAGGTCGTTTTTGCCGTGTGTAATAGATTCTGAACATAATCAACTTAGGTCAATAAATAAGAGTAGTATCAGAGACGCACGGTCTCAACGGGTAGGAAGATCAAGAAAATATTTTAGCCTTTATTTCGTTCGTTGTTCAGAAAGGAATACGAGCAGGGAACTGACTGTGATTGAAACAGACGGACAATATTGCAACAGTGTTACTTATCATGTTGGTATATTTACAAGATACATATTCGAGCACTGGTATTGGTTTTTTTGTACCTAATGTTTCATTGTTTTCGGGTTGGAAGAAGATGTCCATCCTGCAACCCGAGCCAATTTCCACTGGTCAAGGTATATCTGTTGAACAACAGACAAGGTCATGGTGAACGGTCCCTCCTGTTGGAGGTCATTGGCTTGTGTTTTCTGTACCACCAAGTTAAATTCCGCATTCCGCAGGGTATTTTTAACCGCCTTCTAAGCATCCCTCCCTATCCTCGCTCAAGAATCAACCGAGAAATGTTATTGGCGCATTCAGTGTCTAAAAGCCAGTAGATGTACCTGCTTTTGGAGTGACTGTTTACAGTCGCCAATCACCACCATGAGACCCTTTCATCATTTGTCAGCTAAAGTAGAAAAAAGTATACTTTCATACTATTTGAGGTCTATGTAACCTGTCATGAGCTATAAGGCATTTATTTTCCAACTCTACTTACAATTCCAGGTCATCCGAAGATAAAAGCGTTCATCACACACGGTGGCCTGCTGAGTATGTTCGAGACCGTCTACCACGGTGTCCCAATAGTAAGCATTCCGGTGTTTTGTGACCACGACGCCAACGCCGCTAAAGCAGAACTCGACGGGTACGCGAAGAAACTAGAACTGCCCCAGTTAACTGCAGACAAACTGTACCTAGCGATCAAAGAAGTTATCACCGAGCCCAGATACAGAATAAATGTCAATAAGAGACAGATATTACTCAGAGATCAGAAGGAAACGCCATTGGAAAGAGCCATTTATTGGACCGAATACGTGATAAGGCATAAAGGAGCTTATCATTTACAATCTCCAGCGAAAGACTTAAATTTCTTCCAATATTATTTAATAGATGTTTTCTTTGTCATCCTGCTATCGTTATTAATGATATCAGCTCTTATCACATATGTATTAAGGTTCAGTTTCAAACGGCTTGTCGACTACGTACAGAAACGACGCATGGATAAGTTGATAGACAAGCCGAGTGACTTGCTGAAACGATCAAAGAAGTTCATTGATCCAACGTCAATATCAAAGAAAAAACTGTGAAGACATATTTATTTAGACGTAAATAAATTATGCTGAGAGTTACCGTAAGTTACCGTAAAGTAGTCTCAACAAACGACAGATTTAGTGATAATAAATATAGGTGAAACTGTAAATACTTAGCATTAGGTTAATAAAAATTTTGTTGTACTTTCTTTTTTATTATTCTACTACGGCGAAGACAAGGGGTATTATTATTACCAAAATGAAATCAAGTAATTATGAGAGATAGATATATATCTTAGATATAGACAGTTACTATGAGAATGGTAGGTAATAGATTTTTTTTGTAGATTGTATATATAAAAAGAAAGAAAGAAGAGGCTCCCAAGCCTCCAGCGCTGGCTGGGAACAAGTCATTTGGCTGACTCAAGCACGAGGCTGGTAACCCATGAACCCAGTGCAAATATTTATCTCTCACATAAATATTTTCCCGGCCGGGAATCGAACCCGGAACCCCTCGCTTCGCAGGCAGGTCGCTATTAACTAGGCTACAGGGTCGCCAATAGTAACAATATTAATAACTATTAAGTTATCACTATCAAACTATCAACTAATATTGATAATATTATCCTGATGTGAAGCTTCACCACCGAGCGGGCTGGCGTTTATAGCCTCTTAAGACACCCTAAGACAGAATGCCGGCATGGGATTGGGATCAGTATAGAGATTGTATATATGTATAATACATAAATAGTATACCCGCTACTTCGTACGCTAAAAATAGTTGCTAAATCCCTTCATTATAAGACATGGTTTTCGTAAATTCACAGCCAACTTGTCCGTACCTACTATGAGAGGAGACCTGTGCCTTGTAGTAGCCCACATTATGGGTTGAAGCTAAATATACACCTACACTTACCTGCTATTTATACAGTATAATGGAGGCCATGCATGATCATGTGTACTTGATCAAGCGTCAAGCGGACTTGACGCGGCATCCAGTATACTTTATCGTGTATGGCCACGGTAAGCTATCTGGCCATATAGTTATCTATCTCATGCTCATTGGATGGCGCGTCAAGTCAAACTGCTTTGACAAGTCAAACTACAGTCTTGACAAGTGGGTGTGTACCCACGTGTGTACGTCATATGAAAAAAAAACATAATGATTGTTGATTGACAATCATAGGCTGTATTGGCTGTAAAGATGTTGCTTCTAGCTAGAAAAAGTGAACGTTCAGACCAAATAGTTTATTGCCTTACCAACAGATGGCGTACCAAAAATTCACAAAACCCTGAAACTTTATTTCCAGGGATAAAAAGTATCCTATGTCCTTTCCCAAGGTCTATTATATTTATGTACTAAAGTTCATTGAAATCGGTTCAGTGGTTTAGGCGTGAAAGGACAACAGACAGCGTTGATTTCGCATTTATAAGATTAAGTACATTACATACAGAAAAGAGACCACACACACCAAACCCGCGCATCGAAAAAGCCTAAATTAACTGTACCAAAAATAAATAACTATTACGGGAGGAGAGAAAGGAGGTGGATAACACCTGTCTTCATAAATGAGTTGCCGTCTAACATATTCAAGGAACTGATAGAACACAACAATAATAATAAAGTCAAACTCAAGTCTTTACTGCGAAAGCATTACCTGTCCCTGTGTCCGTAGTCTTCCGGATGCTAAGCATCGGGTGGACTATAGACACGGCGACGGAAGGCCCTTCAACGTTATAACATGTTATACAAATATACTATATTATGTATGGAATGTAATGGGCATTATGTATTTATTTAATGAAATCCTATTAATGGATTGTAAAACACTACTTTATATTATTACGAGCGAGATTAACAATAGTTTGATAAATTAAATCTAAAATAATCTAATAGTCTAATAAATTAAATCTAATACTTTGATAAATAATCTAATAGTATGATAATCTAATATCGAATAGTTTGATAAATTAAAACTACAAAATACGGCAAGCCGCCATGATGTCTTGAACGCCGATCAGATATACATATACCTACAGATACCGATATACGTTATAATTACAATAAATTTCCCAACAATATAGAACCGTATTTCAAAACCTGTAATCATGCCCATTGCATAAATACATAATGTATATACATGCATAGAATTATTTTATATTACATAGTAATATAGTAAAATAGGTATAATACCACTTTATTATTACTATAGATAAGTTATAAAGTTAGTACTGTACTTTGAAGTAGTCCACGAGAACTACTGCCGACAAACTGGCTCTCAGTTTGGCAGACTTAAAAAAGAAATTGTAAAGTACATACATAAGTTGAATAAATAAATTAAAAAAAAAAAAAAGTGGATGGTTGGATGGATTAGTAGATAGGACACTATAATAAACATTGTGTTGTGTTCTACTAATAGCGTATAATACTAATATAATACTAATAATATTAGATTTGTAGCTAGTGTTGTACATAATGCAATGAAGTCGATTAAAAAGTTAATAATTATTTTTATTTATTTCGGATAAATTCCATATTTAGGGTTAGTAAATTGTAACAAACGTGACATATAAATATTCTAGGAAATTTTCTTACAATAATATCGTGTTCTTTATAAAAATTCGTGAAAGTGAAGATCTCTCGAGTATTCATAAATGCTAAAATATCTAAAATTCTAATAAAATTTCATTTATTTAATCATAAATCTATACGGCAAGAGACAAAAGCAGTGAAAATTAATGTTTTTAAAAACGCTGGTTTAAGTTACATGTCTATCTTGGCTGGTTGTTGAATCTGGCCAATTATACTGACTGCCTTCTGTTCTACCTCTTCAGGCTTCACTTTGGACGCGGACCCTGTGTCTGATGAAACTGCAAATCGCATTATGTGGTCTGAAAAATAATATTATTATCAAATATAATATTATTTTGCGTCTTAACTAGAAAATGTAACAGATTTTTCGTAATATTTCGTACGGGAGATATTTTTGTTTTGTGTGAAAGTTTCGCCTTTATGTCTTTGCTAATCTATTCTATTACCAATATAATCCCTTGAGGGGCCCTACCTCCAACGGGCCGGATTTAGTCGCCTCTTACTACAGACATCCGGCAGGGGATTGGGGTTAGAATTCTAAGCCGCCCCAGTACGGCTACTATTATTATTTCTCCATGAGGTTCGCCTGGATAGCTACCACCCTTGAGCATGAGTCAGTTGCCAAACGACTCGTCGTGTTCCGGCTGGGGACATGAAAGCCACTTTTTTCTTTCATTTTCTTCTCTCTTTCTTGGCCGTCAACGCATCAGTGATGCCTTTGGGGTTGCTGATGTCCATGGGCGACGATAGCCACTTATAATCAGGTGGATCGTCAGCTCGTTTGCCGACTATTTCCATAAAAAAAATCTTGGTCTAACCTTCCCAACAAAGGATGAGTTTAGAGCGCCAGAGTACTCATGTTGGCTGCTCTGCACCAGGTAATTCTTGATGGTTTTCGTTTTAGTCACAGGTTTTTCCTGCTTGGCCAATAAAAATTTTACGCTTGGCAAGGTGCTATCGTTTCCACGTACCATTTGAACATTACCTTTGAAGTGGAACACCAGACATCCCAGTGCGCCAAGTGCGCCGACAGACACCAGGAGCCAGCGAAGTACACCCACGATGCGCTTTGGGATGAACAGCTGATGCTTCAGCATGTTCACAAAGGTCTTGTTCAGTGCTAGACCCTGAAAATCAAGTGTTATTTTGCCAAAGGATATGGCTTTTCTGACTACTTTTTCGTTTTGGAGGGAAATGTTAGTAAGGCATTAAGTAAAATCATCGCGAATAATTGGTAGTCACGTCATGAGATAATTATGGGCATCGTTCTGATCAAGATGGCTCATAATTCGTGAGTAGCCATGTCATCCAATATATTAAAATTAAACCAACGGCAAAGTGCCTAAATTGTAGAAAGAACAAGTATTAATATTTTATCATCATATCGTAACAAGACATCCATTCGAAATGCAGCCTTCTGTCAATGCTGTAGTGTACCTACTTTTCTGGATGTTTCGTAGATGAAAAATGTAATCGTACCTCTTCAATCCAAAATATTGGGGCTATGGTGTCGGGGAGGTTCTTGCACAGTTCCATTTTTTCAGTTTTCAGAAGACGCATGCTGAACATGACTCTTTGTTTCGCCACCATTGGTGTTCCAGTTATCTAAAACAAAATGATGAGATATCTGATCTAAACAGAGAATGATGTATTAAAGTACCTATCTACGAAATATTTGACATTGATTCATTAACTTCTAATAATCCTTGAATCGCCTTTAAAACCCTTGTTCTGGCAAATCGGTAGAAAAAATCTTAAACCTACCCGGGTAACAAAGTTTCCTAAGCTTTCTAATTTTCAAATTGAATTGACCTCGATTAAAATGGCTTAAATTATAGCGAATCAAGTCTACGTTGATTCTAAGCTAGATAATTATTATACAGCCATTAGGGTTAGATTAGATTCAATTTGTCTAATAAACTAACTAATAAACTCTTCATAGAGTCGGCCAAAGTTGCCTAAATAGTTAGGTCAATCGCGCGAGGATGCAAGGGGAAGGGAGATGCGTTCCCAGACCTCCAGTTCAACTAAAGTATGTTTTTATCTTGTAACATACCAGTTTTTGTATGGAAATAGCCGGCAAACGAGATGACGATCCACCTGATGATAAGTGGCTATCGTCGCCCATGGACATCGATCAGCAACACCAAAGGCATCACTGATGCGTTGCCGGACAAGAAAGAAAGAAGAAAAAGAAAGAAAAGTTGTCAATTATATTGTTTCGTAAAACGCTATTACTACGTCCTCCATGGTTTATCTTTATGATTACCGACCCACAGACTGTGGCGTGACCCATAGATCAGTTAATAATTAGCGATTTTGTTGGATTACTATTTGTCATTGTCATTATCTTCCCAAAACAAAATGAAATCTAGAAGAGTGTCGGAATTTCTTCCGCTATTAAGATCGATGAAATACCTACTGTAAGTTATTACACTATGGTGTTGTTTCGTAACGGGCAGTATTATAGTAAGCGCCAGGTGGGAGCACAATCCATTTGGAAGTACTTAGATATTGCTATTTTAGTAGAGGTTGTAATGTGATTCGTGTACATTCTTGGTGATTATTATTAGTTTCAAATGGTTTCGAAATTTCAAATGCTTTTTAATACAAGATGCTGAATTTAAAAGTAATTAAAGCTAAGGTAGCTTAAGAAGTTAATGAATAATATTTGATGAACTACGGAAATTTACATTGCGCGTGGCCTGAGAAGCACTTGGCCGGCTTTTCCTACTTGAAGAAAAGAAGTGGAAGCCTCTTTATAAGTACTTATTACGAGTAACTTTCCGATGCACGTAAAAACATGCACAACGAAACTAGTTACATCCCAAGACACAGATATATAGAAACATAAAATAAAGCTCAAACTCACCGGCTCGAAATCTATAAAAATTTCATGTTCATTCACATCTGGGTTCAGTCCTTTCACGTTTTTCAATAACTCTGGGTCGCTGCCGTAGAAATGCGGCAAGGATACAAACATGGGGGCTTTCATACATTTGGACAAATCCATGAGCCCCTTTGGAGGACATTGATCAGGGGCGTCGCAGTAGCACTGTAGCTCAGGGTCATTGGCAAGGTCACCAATATTGGCGATGTAACGATTGGTCTTGATGCCCCGGTATGAAGTTTTCTTTTGATACCATGGTTTGAATGATCTGTGTGAAATAAGCAAGATCTATGTAAGTACATAAGTTTCACACACTGGTAATTTGTACTCCCAGCAGACGAGTTAGGTAGATATGCTGTGTTTCTGTTTTGATCAGTGTAAAATACGACCTTACATACATGAGGTATGATTAAACATTAATCACAAACAATCTGAAATATTAAATATTACATAAAGTTTTTGTATGATGAACTGCATACTCACACATCACTGTACAAGGATTTTTTTGTGCAATAGGCGTGGAAATGCTAAAATAAGGAAACACAAAGACTGTCGAGACGACATCAGTCTTTGTGTCTATATTTTGATTCGTAAAGTCTACTCCAGATTTTATGGGTCTGGCGTGATGCCTCGCCCGCGGAAGAATGGTTTCATTTAACAAAATCTCAAGCATATAAAAGTCCAAATTATCGCAGCACATACAACTGATATAAATCTATCATATTTATCCTAATAATGGACATGATTTTTTGTGCCTACTTTCAACGTAGGCAATCATCAAAACGATTATCTTTAGGGAACACAAACTCACACATAAAAATTAGTAGGATTTCACCTCACCTGCAAAGATCCCCCGAAAAAGACTCCAGTCTGTCATGTTCTGTAAGGAATGGCGGGAAGACGGTACCATCAGTACCATCATACTGGTTGCAGGTGCCAGTCCACGTGTCCTGCTCCGGCTTGCCGTCCAGCGCCACCACCCGACCAACATCCATCACGTTGGTAATACCACGCTTCACCGTCACCACTTTATTGTCTACAGTAGCGTTACGCTGTGTAGAAAATTTTATTTATTTAATTATTTATACACTAGCTATGCCTATTATATAGCCTATAGCCTTCTTCGATAAATGGATTATCAAACACAAAAAGATTTTTTCAGTTCGAACCAGTAGTTCCTGAGATTAGCGTGTTCAACCAAACAAACTCTTCAGCTTTATAATTATTAGTATAGATTTTAGGGAAACTTAGAGCTAAAAAGCAGTGATATCATAGCGGTTAAAACGTTGGTCTCCCAAACGCAAGGGCCCGAGTTCAAAGCCGCACCTCTAATTTTCAAGAATTATGTGCGTATTACAAGTTAATTATCACTTGCTTCGGAGGAAAACATCGCGAGGAAACCTGCACTCCGGAGAGTTCTCCATAATGTTCTCAAAGGTGTGTGAAGTCTACCAATCCGCACTTGGCCAGCGTGGTAGATTATGGCCTGTACCCCTCACATTGTCAGAGAAGACTCCGAGCCTAGCAGTGATACAATTATGGGTTTTTGCTTTGCTTTTTTACAGATATGTTATACATTCTTATGGATAGGAACACAAATTGTTAACTAGGGCCAATTTCAAGTTCCCACATACCTAAATAAGAAATAAACGCTACGAGTACACACTGATAGCCTCACACTAGGATTCCCTGTGGGTGCCACTGACAACACACAAACAAAAAAAGGTACCCAGACCGAGAATGGAAATTCAAACTCATCATTCAAGTTTAGGTCTCGCTGATAATCGAAAGACCTTTTGCATGGCGATCCGGTATGGTAGCCACTACTCCACACGGGTCGTCAATTGATAAAATATGAGTATCTAATGTAAATATAATATATCTTACATAGTTTGAAACAAGATGTGATTAGCCTGACGTATATTATGAACGGTGGGAAAATTTTAAACCTCCACACACGTGTGAATCCTAGCGACGTAAAAATTGTCGATACAAAAAACGACGAAAAGAACCTAATTTTCTGCAGGGACAACTGGAGGACCGGCAAACACAAAAATATATAACTAACAGAGCATAAGAAATAATTAGACCTTTTCTGTTTAGGTATCTTAAAGCATAAATGACATAGTTAAAAGGACTATTACCGTTCTAACCCCTTATTACACTCGACTTGGTAAACTGATCCCATTTGTACTCTCGGGCAGGATATTACGAAGACAACGAGTTTTGTTCCCAAGTCAATAATGGTAATAGTATGTGAATATACAAGAATCTGTGTTAAAGCTTTAACAGCTCTATCGGGTTTATGTATTAGGTACACTACCTGCCTCAATTTGAATGGCTAACGCCGATAAGCCGATTATGAGGGCAGCGGTTGGCATAAAAATATTTTTTTGTTTTTAATCAAAACAGTGTTACAGTTCTGTTTAGGTTTTAACCCAAAAATTGTCCTATTTTCGGCTAAATATTATTGTTATTTAATATATTTAACCTGTCTTAAGATGAGCTATTATAAGATATATGTATTAGTAGATTTTATTAATTTAATAAAAATTATGACAAAAAAGACATAACGATACTACAGAATAATTGTTTTTCGACACTCTATTTCAAGTACAAGACCGAAGTATAATAATATAATGTGGAATTGACTCGTGAGAGGAAGCTCTACTTGTCAAAATATATTGTATTCGGTTCTCTGAATCTCGTATGTAACGGAGCACACATTAGCTAAAGGAATTTAATTAAGATTCTTAGGATAAAATTAACGCTAGACTCGTGAAATTTATTTAGTTTCATCCTTTAGACCTCTACGCATTGGTAATTGGTATTTTAATATGTTAATTTATGCCGCGTAAAAATTTAGTCAGCGTACTATTTTCTCATGCAGGTATTGGAATTTAATATTTAATTTTCAAATCATTTCGAATCAGATCAGAGGCATAGAATAATTTGCTTTAATTCAACCTATCAGCTGTTGCTAAGGTAGTAACGAATCTCTGCTTTTTCATTTTATTACTCCTTCTTTCGGCCAGACTGAAAATCATTTTAAGACATACCCACAATTAAGAAATTAGAAAAAAAAATAAAAAACATGAGAGGTGTCAAGGGACACCCGGATGGAACGAAGTTCCTTTCGATTTAAGTTGGCAACAACCATCTTTGTAAAACTTTCTGAATCACTCTAGCGTGATAACCCTACCATAAATAACCCAATAAACCCTAAATTGCACATGGCCTGACATAAACTTGGCCGGTATTCTTCTTGTGATTGAGAGGATAGAGCGTTCTCAGTCACGCTGTGTCTAATGTTGACAGAAGAGTTAAAGCAACTCCATTTCATTTCCTCTCCTCTATTTTACTTACAGAATTTAATAAAATTTTCATACCTTTGTTTTTACACTTACCATCCCAAACAAAGAGAACCGATACTGGTTATTGGGTTCGTAGATCAACTTGTCAGCTGCTTCTTTCTTCAGCGCCGTGCAAACCGCTTTCGGTGCAAACTCGGTCCTAGCGCAGTTGATGATGACACCACGAAACAACAGGTCCAAGGCTTTGACCCTCAGGAACACGTCTGGAGGATTGTCGAAAATACCGTTGAACGCTTTGGCCAACATGCTCAACATCGCTGGTTTGTCCTTGTGTACAAATGTCACCATACTCTGGAAAAGTGACAAATTGTTTTAAAATCTTGCAAAAAGAACAAATGTACACATACCGCACATACATATAATATATTGACGCTTGAAAGGAAAAACATGACTAAGCGACATTGAGCTAACTTTACAGGAGAGCAGTTTAAAGTGGATTTTTTAGAAAAAAGCATATATTTTTATGAATCCTCCTACCGACGTTATTCTTACTGTTTTGGAATCCTTATTTTATCATCTATATCTATATTGTGGCATATATAACAACTTTTCTAAAAATGCAACTTTAAACTGCTGTCCTGTAAAGTTAGCTCAATGTCGCTTAGTCAATTTTTTCCTTTCAAGCGTCGATATGTACAACAAGTAGGTACCTACCGTCGGGAATATAATGCGAAGTACAAAGCTTAACAACTTTCAACTTTCCAAGCCTTGCTTCAAGCAATTTATACAAAAGAATTCACTCGTTGTTGAGATTCATATCATCTGCGGGCATATTATGAACTTTTATAAAACCATTCATGTTCCAGGCGACGTGTGATTGGCTAAAAAGTGCCACGTGACCGCTTAGGTAATATGAATTTGACGTTTACACTGGAACATGGCTGGAATTCAGAGTTCATAATAGACCGCCAGGATACTAATTGGACCAAATTTTAAATCGGGCTTACCAACATAAAAACATGTGGTACAGTCAAGACCTCTTCACCAGTCAATCCCGGACCTGACAGTTCCTTCTTGAAGTAGAAAGCGTCAATTCTTTTGTAGTTGATAGTATCGGTCTCTTCCTGGTCTTCTATTTCAACTTTTTCTTTCCATTCTCTGATACAACATAAAAAATGCAATATAACGGTAGAAGTATAATGAAGAATTATAATGACTGAAGGAGGAACTGTACACTATGACCATGTTAACACAAGACCACACATCTTTTTTTAATTTTACTAAACTAAGTACTAAATTTTTATTGTGATTCTGTACTAAAGAGCGATTTAAGTAAGCGTTAAGTGACTCTGAGTGCGGCAGTTAGTGCTAGATTTAATAATCATTAAAACTACCCCAAAAAAACGATATAAGTACCTAAATTTAACGGCAAAACGTTATGATAAAAGAAAAATTCGTTGGTCATCATTAATTTTCTGGCTATGCCTGTCATTTGATACTTGCTTCTCGTGAATCATTTGAGGAAAGCCCTCGGGGTAAGTGTTTACTCAGGACTCCGAACAGATTTCTTGAAGATCCAAGTGTGCAATCCAGAAACGAAGAGACTGCCTCTTATTGGTTATTAAAGTATTTTATTAGATGATTTTATAATGCAATAAAATATGTCTTCCTACCTGTCACTGATTTTGTAAACTTAGGTTTTTCCCATAGATCGCACTATAAATACCACGGGTGTCTTAAGTCAAAGTCCAAGTCTGAGCAAAGTCCAAGTTGGTTTTTATAGAGTAGTCTGAGTTCTCCATTACATTCCCAAAAGTGTAACACAGAAATATTAGTGGCGTGTAAAGTTAGCCCATTGTATGACTATTTAACTAAATAGTTCGGACCTTGACATTAGAACAGGAGATGACAGTAATGGATATTATTATACGTATTATTCTTTGCGAATAAATACATAAATTCCACATCCACCCAGGGTTGACTGGTGGACAATGCCATTAGGCATTAAGTTTGCCCTTTGTTTCTTCTTTTTAAGAGGTGACATAAACATGTAAATAAATAAATAAATAGCTCCCGGATGACCGAGCTTTGCTCGGTTTAGTATTGCTTAACAACGCCATCTACTGAAGTAGCATTAGTGTTGCTACTCGCCAATAGATGTCAGGAAGAGTCAATTGTAGCTGTTTTTCATTGCCTAAAAACACGGATATAACGACATTTTCTAAAAATAAATCCGAGCTATATCGCACCCGAAACCCCGTGCATACAAAATTTCTTGACATGTTCTAAAAATGAATACGAGCTATATCGCCCCCAAAACCCCCTGCATACTAAACTTGAAAATCGTTGGAGCCGTTTCCGAGATTCATAAAATATAAACATAATATATAATAATTGCTCATTTAAATTATTTATTTTTTATTTAATTATTATGAATTACCTGAATGCACCACGTCACTTCTTTTTTAACGATTGCTAGAAATTATAGCAATAAAACATGCAGCTCAAAGGCGACCTTGACATTTAAAGGCTAGTGAAGAAAAAATAATTCATGAAGTATTTTTAATACTTTCAATATATATTGTTTGATAAATTTAGCTTTTGTCATAGCTTTACATATCTAGAGCATCTGCTGTTTTGGCGTAGAGGATACTTATCGACGATATTGAGTATTTAGGCACCAAACCTTTAGATAAAGAAATAGCTGCCTGCCTACGTCTATGGGTCACCGCATTAGTATATTCTGATGTCCATTTCTTTTAGTATGATTACGAGTTTATCAGTTGTTAGTCTACGTGTAGAGCAATGGTTCCCGGATTATCGAGGCAGATATTTATGTTATAGATAAATGTTTGTAGTTGTCTGTATCGTATTTGTTTTGTATGTTCGTGCCATCCGTCACAAAGAATGCTAGTAAGGGGCATGATTGTGTTTATACAGTATTATAATAAAGTATAATATTACACTTACTCAAAATAATAAGGCCCAATTTCCTTCACGATCGGCACCGCACCATTTTGAACCTCCTCCGCGTTAGTATAGTTGAAGAGGTACACCTTAAAGTCGAGGGGGAACGGTATTTTCTCCCACATCTGTCGAACGTCGGTTTTCTTCGATAACGCCATTTCCTGTTACAATTTGTAAAAATACTCTTTATACAAAGTGTTTTATACCGTCAAATGATCAAACAAGTCATCTGGTCGTCTGATAGTATATGCTCACTGCTGCCAATTATTGACATCATTAAAATACCAAGCATATCAAAGAGTTGTCCTTTAAAAAAAAGGGAAGGGAAACAGAGTGGGGATTTTTTGAAGCGACTTATAAAAATATGACGGAAAATGGAACCAAGGGCTTTCGGCTAGCTTAGTTTAGGTAAATAATCAATACACATAGAATTTAAATGGTAAAGAAAAAGAAAACTGATAAATAAAAGCAGCAGATTTTAATAATAAACGAGTAGAAGAAGGTCTTGGCAAAGACCATGAACCTATAACCGAAAAAGGTAACCTATGCCTGGTTTGATAAACAGCAGCGTGTAACAGTTGACTTCCAATCCAATATCCCAATAATTAAAATTGGTTTACAACATAAAGTTTCAACAGGGTACAACATAGCTAATAGGAGTTTGTCAAACAGAAATATTCAGTTTCCTAAGGGGACAATGTTGATTACTAGGCTGTTTTTCTCTTTAATCATTGGGACTAGGACCTCGTATTAGCACTGAGGGAGTATGATCACAATTGCTCATGAATATCAGTGACACTAAAGGCATGACCTGATTTAGAATAAGCAGTGAACCCACATTTTAGGGCCTTAGTCTACTGGCCAACATTTACCAACTCAATGATTCTTCATTCATCAATAATCATTCAGGAAATTGACAGGATACAACCATTGGAGCAGACAGGCTTTCACTCAAGCTTCAGCACTAAAGTATAAACAAAACAACAGACTTTGTACTTGGCATTTATAAACTATACCAAAGCTTTAGACACTATAAGTGATACCTCCATCAAGAACACACTAAAACTGGTAAATGTAGTTGCAAAATATATTAAACTTTAAAGAATATGTACACTAACAGGGTTAAACTGGAAACTAGAGGAAAAACTGTTAATAGGTGTGCTGGAAAGCAACCAAAATATTCCAAAATCTACATTGGCATAACAGAGGAAAATTAATAGATAGACTCCGGCTAAACCATCTCAGATTTACAGACGACATTGTTGTGCTAGCCGAAACTGCAAAGTAACTGGAAGAAATGATTAACTCTTTGGACCAGGAATGCTATAAAGTAGGTTTAGAGATGAATAAAACAAAGACTTATTTAATGACCAACAGCCTAGAACTACCAATCAAAGCAGGAAGAAAAGAAATAGAACACGTCAACACTTACGTATATCTTGACACACAATTATTATTTAATAAAAGAAGAAATCGATGGGAGAACTAATGTAAGGTGGAAAAAAATACTGGACACTAAAAGAAATATTATTATAAAAAGAGACTACTCTGTAAGCATAAAAGAGCAGTGTTTGATAACTGCCTTTTCCTGCCAAGTCTACTATATGGTTGCAAACATGGGTCTTCAGTAATAGAGCTAAAAACAAAATCCAAGTATTAACTCAAATGACTGTGGAGAGAAGTATGCTATAAATAAGGAAAATACAAAAAATAAGAGTGAAACGACAAAAAAATAAATTAATCGATGCGATTTCCCTTTTCAATTTGAATATAATATTAACTATCCATGCTTTTATAATGTCCAGAATTACCTTTTTAAGCATACTTTTGAGGATAGCTGGGAACATAACCCAGCCAAAGAGAATTCCGAAGATGGCTGCTCCTGTTGAGCCGGCAGCTATCTTCAAATGCTTAGGCAACTGCATTTTTGTGTCTGCAAACGAAAATTAATTTTAACAATCACTTTTAAAACAACTGAAGTATATAATATGATATATAAAGTATATAACATAATATGGGCCTGTACAAATTGTTGCCTGAATAAAAAGTTTAAAATTAAAATAATATTTTTTCTAATTTGGTCAATGTTTTTACTAGCGAAATGAACTTATTAAACATACTTTTACGATAAAAGATGAAGAATGAAGTAAGCTGGTAAAGAAATCCAATGCAGCAAATAAATAAAAAATCACTAGCTAAAACCAAGTTATTCGTGCGCAAACTGCGCAAAGTACTGAATAAGTTATTTACGTCAAAAGTGAAGTAGAAAATAATTCTGATTCAGAAGTATTAATAAAGAAATCATAGCTAAGTAAGGACTACGGATGATTATATACTAGTTATAAATCGATATGAATAAAAATCCGAAGTGTGTCCGTTCTCACGAAACTGACGTAGGGTTGTTCAATGCAATTATGGCATACCACTTTTCTAAAATCTTATGATCGCTTATTACATTTAGAATATATAGAGAAGGTAGCATGATATAGGGAAGGTATCCTCACAACATGGCTATGAATAATTATGTATTAAATATACTGAAGTAGATTAAGAAGGTAGTAGTTTGATGGATGGATGGATGGATGGATGGATGGATGGATGGATGGATGGATGGATGGGTGGATATTAAAGTAAGTTAAATACATTTGCCTAATCTGTATAAATTAAAATGGATAGCCGAATGTGTTGTTTAAGAGCCATTCAATAATTACCTAAGGACGATATTGTCTATTTTAAAGCCCCGTTACCTCCGTGTAAGGATACATAAGATTTCTCGGACTCCCCCACCCTTTCTTACGTAAGATTTTATCTAGTCTTATAATGGAAAATTAAATGCATTAAAATTCACAATTGGAGGTAAAAAAGATTGTCTAATGTTTAAATGACTCAAGAATCCCATGTTTAAATGTGTATTTCAACTACCTGCAGTCTAATTCACGTAATTTAACAAGTTCGATTGCAGTGCAGTTGCAGTTACGTTCCGATCAAAATGACACTTTCCGTATTCTCTTAGCTTTCGTGAGCGCTGTCAAACACGCTCACGTCACGCGAGCGCTTGTAAAAACGCTCACGTCACAAAAAGGTATTCTGTTGATGCGTGTCAAGATTTTTTTTACTAATTTCATTATGACTTACGAGGCAAAGTGAAGACCTTCATTCTGCCATATTGAAATAACATATGACGTTTTTTGTGGACTGAAGCACACATTTTTACTTTTTTTTATAAGAAATATCATTAAAATCCTTATTGGGATAATAAGTAAATATTCTTCAACGTTTTTTAATGGAAACATAATAAATTGTATTAGATTAATGAATGATTTTATTTGTTTTCTCATATGACAACACAAACACAGAGTACTAAATAGTCGAAGAAAAGTTTGGCAGGCGCGCAGGAAGCGTGGCAGTTGACGCGCAGTTCAAAAATTACGAGAATACGGTTTTAGACGCTAAACTTCAACATGATTGCAGCGTCACCGCAACTTCATTGCAGCGTCACTGCAACTTAATCGATGCGTCTTAAAGTTACGTGAATTGAAGTGCTGGTCTGCTTTAAGTCATTTTGAAATAAGCAGTGCCTATGTACTATAGATTTATATAACGTTTTAATTTAAGTTTATTCGTGTACATAAAGTTTTTAAATAAATAAATAAAAATAGATAGGTAATTAAAGGCTGCAAACGTGTTTTTTAATTTCTACGTATAAAATATTACGTAAGAATGTCTTTAACCCCGCAGTAAGGGCATGTGGAGATTTTGAGAACCTTATCCCTCGGAACCCATACGTAATTTTATGAATGGCCCCTAAGCGCAAAACTCGAGAACGGCTGGTACGATTTCGCTAATTCTTTTTTTTTGTGTTTGTAGAATACTTAGAATACAAAATAAACGTTTGTTATTATTAGGAGAAGTTCTTATAATATAAAAAAATTAAGAAAGTAGTGAAAAAAATTTGAAAATTTAAGAAAAGTTAACGACCATATTAGCTTTTCTAATGTAACCTTAGCAACATAACTTTTTTGTTTTATAACTGACAGTCGAGGGAGAGGGCGAGGAAGGGGTAGGGGGAAGGAGAACAAGAGGAGTTGTTAGGCGGCACAAAGTTCGCTTGGTCAGCTAGTAAACGATAAATGTTCAACAGTTTGACAGAACAACTTCAGATGACAATGTTTTCTTGTTTCGTACTTTTTAGAGCGTGATTTTCTGAGTCGGGTTTTAGTTTTTATAATGTATTTTTCTTCGTTAAATACCAGTGTATGAATTGTAATATATTTTGCCCTGCGAGTGTGATGACGTGATTAAGTAACAACCCTAGTTTAAATGCATTGAGACGGCCTTGAATTCGTGGCAGAATCATTAGGCGCTTTTAAATTATGTGAGCGGCAGCCTGTAGTTTGGATTGTAGGGTTAGTACTCTTTGGTTGTGATTTTTTTTTTAAGAAATTGGCGATGATTAGAAGACTCGCACAACGTACCACAACAGCGACTTATAGTTTTTATTATATGAAATAATAACAACAAAAAAACAACTAATAAACCCTACTGCTTTTTACTACATATCATCCGGGTATCCACAATGCATGTGGAGGTCGCAGACTTAAAAAAAGAACAGACGGATTGTCAGCAACAAATTCAGTGAGGCACCCATAGTAATATAAACTCCTCTATTCGTACAAGTATCACACGCACACATTGACACCATGCTGTTATTAATTGGCCGCCATTACCGCGTCGGATTGGTCGGACCGCACTAAAAATTACGCACACATGATAAGCGGGCGGTGTCACTCTCGATAAGACAAGTTGACGTCTGGTTCTTTTTTCAAGTCTGTGGTGGAGGCCAAAAATTTTAGATTTTTCTCCATCTATTTATTCATTATGCTGAAACTACATTACTTTTCGTTATTAGTAGTCAAACTACTAACATTTTATTTGCAACTTACAAAGGTTAGGTACACCAGTAGAACGTAAAAATAAAAATATATTAAAGAAGTAAAGTATAGACATTTTTTAGGTAATGTTTCTATTTCATAGAACTCTTAAAACCAAACTGTAAAGCAAAAATGTAGCAAAAATTTATTGCATTCTAAACCATTCACATCACATTCTAAACATTCACATTCTAAACATCTAAGGATATCATAATATGTTTTGTTGAAAGCAATTTTCATATCTCACCGACTCAACGACTTATAGTATATGTAGTTGTAGTCAGTTTGAAATTGACTATAATGCTTATAACTTGTGTCTCCATATGTTTATGTATGGATATGTACAATATTACTAAATAGTTATCAGTTATTTTGGTGCAGGAAACCAGGGGAGTTATGGATATGTTTCAGATCTGGATGATAACATATGTATGAATCATATAATAAGAAGATATATTATAATATAACTATAAATAATGTTTCAATTATGATTACGGATCTGAAACTAGGTATGATTGATTGTTTGAATGTTTCGGATAGTTTCGGTTATGTATCTTATATCAGAGTTTCATTATTGTATTGGAGTTCCATAACAACCCTAAAGGAAACATCCTCATTAATTTGCAAAATCTCTTAGTTTTATATTGTACTAGCTGACCCGGCGAACTTCGTATCGCCTAACAATTGATCAGTTATCGACCGGAGAGGATAAATGATTAAATTACTAAAATGGCTATTAAAAAATAAGCGTTGATCGTAGAAGGGTGAAAATTGAGGATTGTATGTATTTTTGTATGTTATATCATAAAAAAATAGAAATTAAAAATTTTGTCTAAAAAATAAAAAATAAAATTTAGGGGTGGACTACCCCTAACATTTAGGGGGATGAAAAATAGATGTTGGCCGATTCTCGTAGATACCGGATAAGCACAAAAAATTTCATCAAAATCGGTCAAGCCGTTTCGGAGGAGTATGGCAACGAAAACTGTGACACGAGAATTTTATATATTAGATGTAAAATGCATAGACCCTTACAAATTAAAACCTCAATGATTATCTAAGCAGACATAATTATCAAACTTCACTCATTGACTTAATTAAATATCAATATTAAACACTAGTAACTGCATCCGCTTTGCTTCTGTTTTTGTATGGATCCGTAATTTTTTTAAACAAAATATAGTTCACTCAGAAACAATAGAGCATCCTATAGGTGAATGAATTAATGGAATCAGTCCAGAAGTTTTTGAAGAGTAGATAATATTCTTTCTTTCATTTTCTTCTCTCTTTCGTGCAACGTATCAGTAATGCCTTTGGTATTGCTGATGTCCATAGGTGACGATAGCCACTTACCATCAAGTAGATCGTAAGCTGGTTTGCCTGCTATTTTCATAAAAAATCTATTACAAACGAACAAAGAACCTAAAAATCAAATCTTTCTTTTTTATAATATAAAGTATGATAGATACGTACGTGTGTCTGTCCCGCTAGTCAATGGCACACTTGTCAATCCTTGCATCGGTTTCAATGGGCGTGGTGCAAGTGTACTCGCGTAGTAAAATCTTAACTTACAGTTTTATTTTTTGTATGTAATAAAGACTTGCCGTTTATATTTATAAAGTCTTACACATTCTCAAGTGAATTAGACCTTCAGTGAAAAGTCCCGATAGCACTTTTTGGACAATGAAGGAATATTTATACGGGACAGATGTTAACAATAAAAGAATGGACACCCGCCATGCACTCTGACATCGCATGGTTAAATAAGTGAAATGAAAAAAAATTTTTTTTTTTAAACGCTTTTATTTCAATAATGTTTAGTTTATAAAATTAGCTACAAGTTGTGAAAATTTCAAGTCTCTACGTAAAATAGAACATAGAGAATTATGCGTCTAAAGTCTGAAAATCGTTTTTTTTAATTTAACAACAAATAAACAATGAAAATTAGTTTAAAATATGATTTTCGTGTATTGTCATCGGAAATACACATGTCTGCCAAATTTCATCAATTTTCATTAAAGGGAAGTCATTCAAATTAACGTTACAAGATTTGATGCTCCGAAGTGAAAGTAAATAAAAGCGTTTAAAAAGAATGAAGGGATTAAGTTATGCGATTTCTGCGTAATGTATTGAATGCGTAAAGATTACTACTCAGTTTTTTTGAACTTGCGTCTCCGTTAGAGCATAGTGAGAATTCTGCTGCTCTTTCCTTTTTTGATACGTAGCTTAGTCTATCTTTACAATTGATAACGGTTGAAGCGTTGTATCAGCGTCCCAGAGTGAAATGGACCTGTCAAAATTTATGGAGGGTACCTCCGAAAAATTGTCTTATTTCGATGAAAAACGTCACGAGAAAACCTGCTTTGGTTTGAAACGTTACATTGTGCGGAAATACCCAAACCCAGGAATGAGGTAAATGTGTTGTGATCTGAAAAAAACCTAGCCTATCATATTTTTTCTTGTCTCAGTAAAATCATTTTTAAATGAATATTTATAAAATTTTAACAAAAAAAAACCGACTTCAAATGAAGTACATCCTTTCCAATAACAATAAAAAAGAATCATCGAAATCGCTGGCGTGATATTGATTTATTCGTCCATTTGTCGCGCACATATTACTTAATGAAAATTTAAGACATACGAGTATATTGTTTTCTCATCCGCCATTATCAGATCTCGATAAAATTTAAGTGAGACCACACGACAAGCACCAGCTTTCGATTAAAAAAGAATCATCAAAATCGGTTCACCCAGTCGAAAGTTCCGAGGTAGCAAACATAAAAAAAATACAGACGAATTGAGAACCCCCTCCTTTTTTGAAGTCGGTTAATAAATCACTAAATTCACTTATCTCATCGTCTGTACGACGAACACCTACTCTAGTAATTGCGGTGTCCACATAACGTAAGTATACGTCACGGACAATTGAGGTAAGAGTTCAGTAATTTCCTTCACTATCTTAATCTAGTTAATAATGATGCGCTATGAAATTGAAACTGAAATTTCAATTTCTAAACAGTTTTCTATAAGAAGTGGACCCTTTACTTTAAAGGGTAAGTTCTTTATGGCCATAACATCTGGTCCTCTATGTTGGAGGTTACTGGGCTCCATCCACCAAGAGTAATCTCAACAGAACTCCTGCTTAGGTATGTGGTAACATAATGTAGCCTTAAGGAGCTTGGTTTGAAGAAAGAAAGAAAAAACCTTTATTTTTGTGCCAATTACACACGAACATAGATCAAAAAATATATAAAAATTTGTAGATACAAAAAATAGAGAAAACAAAAATGCTAGCCTAAAATCCAAAATATTATTTGTGTTACGGCCGCAGTGCGTAGTACTAGTGCAAGTGCAATAGCGCGACGATGATTTCTATGGTGAAACAGATGCCTGGTGCCCACGTCTGATGGTAACCACTTAAGAACCATCAAGATCAAGGTTGACTGTTCGACGAAAGCCACAGACATGTATCTCTATGTCTGTGTAAAAAGCAAATTCATGTGACATAGCTAACAGTTCACAATCAATCAATATGCAAATTAATGTATAGAGTTACTCAACCACTTAACGGAACCTACCAACCCATTCTCATTGCCACTACTTGGGTGTGTCATCGATAGGAACACAATTTACCGTACTCTTCCAAACACTCCCCGTGTTTGATGTGTTAGAAGCAAACCCTAGCTTATCGACTGCCCTTCAGCTATAAAACTAGGATTGTTGATGATTGATGTAGCATATTGTTGTTGAGTGATTACCGGTACTCATTGACATCAGCAACACTATAGGCACCTACAATGTGTTTCCGACCAAAAAAATTACAAGAAAAAATTGCTGGTTCTCAAGCCTTATTTAATTAACTATACTTTATTATTTTAAATGGTGCTAAAATATTAATATAAGCAGTATTTTTATATGGAATTACTTGATAATGTATAATAATAATAAAACAACTTATATGTTATGAAAAACAGCTATTCCAACCCAACAATTTTTCCTTCAAAGTGAAAACTCTAACGCCCCACTTTAAAGTCATGAATATTGTACAAACTATATTTTCTGACTCAAACGGACAGTCGATAGCTATTCAAACTGTGTCCATTTGCTTTGCATCGACTTCAACTCATTCATCGCCCAAGTGCCGTTTTTGTTTTTCTGTCCAGAAGTTACTGCCAGAAAACAGCATGGTTTTTGACATGGATGTAAATACAGGAATTGTGCTGTTTGTAAATACAGGAATAACATAATCCAGCACGGTATTTTTCTTCCTCAGTTAAATACAAGGCGGTGACTTATCTACCTTATTTATTGATCTATGAGGATAACATATACCTACTCGTAGTAGCAAGGATCAGGTTAAGTTAGCTTTGATCCTAGGTTAGACCTTCATTAAAACCCATTTCTAATACCTTAAATTATTATAGCCATCTTACGCCATTATATCAATATTATTATTTGATGAAAATTTTAGTAATTGCTTAACGTAGAAACTTGAAGTGGAGACAAAGAACGCATGGAAAACAAGGTGGGTGTGACACGCCATGTTTATTAAATGTTTCACTGAAGCCTTTAATTTACTTTCTTTCACTTTATACTCAGTAAAATTAACCTCGGTATGTTAGGGTACGGTACAGTACCGGTTCAATATATACCAGTAATGAAAAATATAGTCTTAAACTGTCTTTCAAAAGTGTATTTTATCCATATTGGGGCGGCTTAAAATACTGACCGGTCCACTTGATGCGAACTATGGTAAGGTTTCAAATTTTTATTTTTATCTATTTTATATATTTATCTATCTATTTTTATATGAAATGAAATGAAATAATCTTTATTCATGTAGGTATCACTGATACTCTTATGCACGTCATTTTTTTAATCTACCAGCTTTTCGGAAAGGTGCTTTGTCATGGAGGAGAAGAAAAGCCGTAAAGAAACTCCTCAGCACATCTTTTAAAAATAAAACTTATATCTATTACAAAAATAGGTATTCTTTAACCTGTGCAGAACTGGTTGCCTAGCTAGTCATTTCCAAGCATCCTTGTCATTTTATATATTTATCTATCTAGTCAATTGCATTATCGAGTTATATCACCTCAGTTTGGGTGTAAATTTAGAGGTGTGGAGCGTAAAAGTGGTAAGAGTGGTAAGAGTAGAAAGAATCTCACCCTGTGGCACACTGGAAGAAAGATCACACTAATCAGATGTATTCTTCTTAAATCGTACTGTTTGTTGATGACCACAAAGGTAGGATGCAAACCATCTAACAGAGCTGAGTTGAGAGAGAAATCAAGGTGCCGAAGGATAGCTAGGAAGATATCATGGTCCACCATGTTAAATGCACTAGTAAAATGAATGAGAACAAGAACGGTAACCAATCATACTGTACATAATACTGATTGTATTATAATATCAATGATTATTGCTGGTGTTATCTTACCTATTTCTTCCATATATTCCCTATAACTCGGTTGATCAGCTACGACCGCCACAAGTCGCCGGGCTATAAACTTATGAGAAGTGCGAATAAAAAAGGATTTAATAGGTAGGTATATGAAGGAATAAAACTAGGGCTATTATTTGTATTTATGGAAGTATATTTAAAGCAAAGTTTATAAGATGGTTTCATACAATATGAACCTAAAAATATTATTCATACACTAAATGCCCTGCTTGCTAACTATCAACATATTTTTTGTAATAAACTGATGCATAAAAACGGATTACATAATAAGTTTAAACTAAGCATAACAATAGTATACTATCTTAATTAATTATGTAGTTTTAACTTTGAACTTTAATTATGTACTTTAATTAAAAAAATTATATCAAAATCAATTTAATCTAAAATGTTCCAGTTTATGTCCAACCGCCATGAAGATATTTTCAATGGTACACGGGTTAGCTGAAATATGAAATAGATATATAATATTAAATCATTATTATTATTATTTCCAGTATTGTCATCCTGCCGTAAGTCTGCCTTACTAGCTCGTCGTGTTACGGCTGGGGGCTTGAGAGTCAGTTCTATCTTTCTTTTTCATTCTTCGCCGGCAACGCATGGGCGAAGCTAATGGCATACACGATCAATGTACTTGTCAAGTCTGCAGTTTGACTTGACGCGGCATCCAGTAAACTTGATCGTGTATGGCCCCCATATAGCGATCTGGACATAATAGTTATCTCATGCACACTGGATGCCGCGTTAAGTCAAACTGCAAATTTGACAAGTCAAACTTGACAAGCCAGGTCAGACTGTCAGACTCGACAAGTACACTTGATCATGTATGGCCTCCATAAACGAACTAAGGTGTTACTGATGTCTAATGGCGACTCGGCTAATCGTTATACTTTTACTTATGCTATTAGGTATATGCTATATAAGTATAATTATAGTTATAATCAATTTAAGTTACCAACTTCCCAATGAATAACTTAACATAAAATGTTTCATGATTTCCCTTATTTTGTAACAAGAAATTGTCAAATTCGATGATTGATGATTGATGACCTTAATCATTGTTCTGCTTACCCTACTTATGATCTCGGAAAACGCGTGCAATTAAACAAGCTAGGATGAAAAGAGCGCAGCAATCTCTACAAGTACGAAACATGCGCCATTATCTTTCATTGTTCAGCATGATTTCCCACAAGCATGGAAAGAAACTTTGGACAAATCCTAACCTAATTAGTTTTTACCCTTCCGATATTATTGACGTAAGGCGATGGTTATCTCACCTATATCGATCCATTGGTCTTCGTAGCCTGCGTCCAGACGAGCAGAGCGTATTGCTTCACGAAACGCGTGGGTTATCACGACGGCAAGGCAAAGAGCTGGTTCTCCTGTAGCTGTAGAAAAACATATTTTACTACAACACTTGCTTAATTTTATTAATGCAAAAGTTTGTATGTTAGTCTTCTGCGCCAAATCGCCTTAATAGATTGGAACGAAATTTGGCACACAGATTGTTTATGGGTAGATACTCTGAATTGGCACCCTTGGCTACTAACATAGGTTACTTATTTTATTGAAGAGCTTGAGTTAAGAGATTAGTATTTAATTCCTTGACTGCCTTTGCTGCAATTTACTAGTGATACAATTCAACAAACATAAGATCGTATTTTTAAATGTGACGTAACACAAGAAATATTGATGTTCAAGTGTTCAAATTTAATAGGCCGGGATTCCCCGGGAAGCAGACACCTGTCATCTACACTATCTAGCACTATCGACTAACCTAAAGCATCGTTAAAATAATATAACTAAGAACAGATCACTTTGAAACAATATAATTAAATAACAAAGGTGATTTTAATGCCCGATTAAAAATAATATTATTGGAATAATAATTTTCCTGGTTTTGACAAACTTTAGTAGATGGTTTTGGATTAAAACGCATGAAAACAATTATTCTCTTCTCTACTTGGAAATTCAAACTCACGCATGGTTTGGCAAACAATAGAATACAGGTCGTAGCTCATCTACACGACACCGCTCCCACCCAAGCAAAGTATGAGAATTCAAATATAGACTTAAAATCGTGCTCTGTAGGTGCACTTTACAGTAACAACAAAAATTAGCAGCCCGCGCGCGGGAAGCAAGCTAACCGCAACCTTGCCACTCAATAGTTGCATCTACAGAGCACGATTTAAAGTTTATATTTGAATTCTCATACTTTGGTTGGGTGGGAGCGGTGTCGTTTAGATGAGCTACGACCTTAATGCTTATATTTGATTAACATTAACTGCAACGTTTTCATGAAATTCCTAGAATATTGTCTATTCCATGTTTAAGAACGGTGAAACTTCTTTGTTATTATATGGTAATTCAGTAGATTAATTATTTCAAAATATTATTAGCATTATCATACATTTACATTTCATAACATTGCTTTGGCATGTAGGTAGGTATGTTATCCTTAGAAATTCACTTTCAGCAGAAAACTGAATCCAAAACAGTATTCATGTTATTAAGATATTAGTAGGCCGCATACAACGAACTAATATAGTAACACATAGGAATCGGCACAATATTATAATTTTTATTTCTTGATAACTACTAAAATTATTATAGTGTACAGAACAAATAAATATGCTTGTCAGGTGATTTTCTCTTTGTTAGCTACAGCCCATAATTTTCCCACTGTTGGTCTCCTCTCACAATGTGAGGGGTGCAGGCCATAGTCTACCACGCTGGCCGAGTGCGGATTGGTAGACTTCACACACCTTTGAGAACAGTATGGAGAACTCTCCGGTGTGCAGGTTTCCTCACGATGTTGTTCACCGAAGCAAGTGATAATTAACTTGTAATACGCACATAATATTAGAAAATTAGAGGTGCGTGCCAGGATTTGAACTCGGGTCCCTTCGTTCGGGAGACCAACGTTCTAACCGCTAGGCTATCTCTTTGTTAATTTAAACTTAAATAAGTTTTAAGTTTGAATTAACACTTACCATTGCAGGAGGTTTTTACCAATATCGCGGGTAGCGTGGATGACACATATAACACATCACAATAACACCTATGACCCGAGTACAAATATTTATCTGTCACATAAATATCTGCCCCAGCCGGGAATCGAAACCGGAACCCATCTCTTCTCAGGCAGGGTCGCTACCAACTAGGCTACAGGGTCATCAACCTAAATAATAACGGAACGGGGTGTCCGTTCCCGAAGGCATGAAGTCTCTGAGGATTCCGATTTCTAATTCCTTCAATAAAGTCGAATAAAATTTATTTTTGATTGATTATAGGAAAATGTGTTATTGAACTATATCTTGGAAACAACAAATATCTTGGAAAAATGGAAGGTATGAGCAGAATTAGCAACCCCCACTAAAAGGCGAAATTCCAAATTAAATGTTTATTATGTTTTGAATCTTGTTTTGAAACTTTAGCTTACGATGAAAAACAAAAGGATAACTTAAAGTTGTTTACTATTAAATAACTAATTAATCTGTCGACATCTGTTAACGCAATTAAGTAAGCCTAAAGCAAATTTTATTACACTAACGAACTAACAGAAATAATTATATCAGGTAGGCAGTGAATCAAGCAATAAAAGAAAAGAACGATGAAAAGATGAAAAATTCTGCTCTTAAAGACATCTTACCTTTGGATTGTAAGACACCAAATTTATTACTGGAATTTCGCCGAAAATATACTCTGAAGTCAGCAGGGATGTCTTTGATACCCGGAGGTTTATAAGTCCAAGTTCGATCTGTTAGAAGTTTTCCAGTTGCATGGTCATACACTAGATTCTCTGAAGTCCAGTAGCCGAGTCCCATGACAAATGCTCCTTCAATCTGTTTTCAATGATATTATGTAGTACATTATGATAAATTAATATAGCGATGTTAAGAATATTCCATACAATCATTTGTTTCAAACAATTAAGTTTAATAAAGCGTAGATGAAAGCTCCTGTACATACAATAATAAATTCAGTCAATAAAATGTTTAGCGCAGAAGTACAGTTCACAATAATAAAGTCAACAATAATTAAGACGACAAGACAACGATGATAAACACAAAGATGAAACAACATTCTAGGGTTTGACTGTTCAGAAATGTTGCTGAAGTAGTTATAATCTATCTAGTATGATTAATTGCAATATTTTTAAAATTACCTGACCAACATCTATTTCTGGACTCAAACTTCTTCCAGTATCTTCAAGTAAATCAACTCTTCTTATATCGTGATTTCCAGTTAAAGTATCAATTTCAACCTCTAACACGACTACGCCATATATATCATAAGGCGTCACGGGTTCAGTTGTGTCATACATGTATGACGCTTGAAGATTAACTCCAGAATTAAACGCTTCCGTTATAAGTTCCACCCATGATGGATTTTCCATTTTTTGCTTAATAGGTTCTAATCTTTCTAGTAATATTTCACAAGCTTTCATAGTTGCAAAAGCGACACATTCACTGCCAACACTTGCACCAGTTGCCATAGCATTTGGAGAACTGAAGCTAGTACTTGGTTTAACGCTTATTTTCTCTAAGGGTATCCCAAGATAGTATGCACATACTTGAGCAACTTTTGTATTAATTCCTTGCCCCATTTCAATAGCACCATGTGTGATTGTAACTGTTCCATCTGCGTGGTATATTGAAATAATAGAATTGTAAGGACCTATATAGAATAGTCCATAAGTCATGGGCATAATTTTTATTGCGCGTTTTCGCCATCGGTTTTCAGCATTAAAGTTTTTGACTTCTGTAAGTCTTTTGTCGTAGTTTGATTGTTGTTTTAACTGTTCAATGAGTTCTGGAATCGGGTTATCATTGAGATTCATATTTGCTAGACGAATTTCTATAGGATCTTTGCCCAGTACATAAGCAATTCTCTCCATTATATACTCTATTGTTGCTATGGCTTCAGTAGATGCTAAAAAGATAATAATTTAGTACAGAATTACGTTAATGTTTATTATTAACAAGAAAATTAGCAGGTGTATCTCACTAGTCCCTTTGAGTTGTTCCCTGACGAGACAACTGACACCACTGACACTGTTTAGCACATCTGCTGAGTCTCACTTATTCTGTGGAACTAGCGAGCATTGCGTTGCGACCACTAGTGCCAAATTTTTAAGCGTTTTCGTGCTTTGAAATTTTCGGCGTAGTCATCATAAAATAGCAAAATCTTATTTTTTAATTTTATAATATTATAATTTAATTACAAATCTGATAAACTAGTAATACTTTGGTTAATCTTTTGGTTAATCACTGAATCTTTCATTCGCATCGGAGAATCGTGAAGAATTAGGTACTTGGAGGCCTTTATCGACTGGCGAAGGTTACACGTATAATCAAATGATTGTGATTTGTCAATCCGTCAAATTATGATGGATGGTGATGTATGTTATTTATGTGAACCCGGGTTACACGTACAATTAATTGAATGTAAAATCAATCGATTGATTGTTAATCAAAGCCTCAATTTAACGTGTCAGAAATAGATAATACGAGTATAATACGACTGGTAAACGATTCATCTTACCAGGAGCTCTACACCAAGTAGTAGAAGGTATATCCGTGAGTACGCTGTATGCTTCGATACGCCAACGTCTGCTATCATAACAGCTTGGGAAATTATGTAACATCATACCGATAATACTTTCGTTCTTAGAGCAACCACTGTCTTGATAATATTTATTTTTTAAATACTGAATTTTTCCAACTGCATTCACAGCGACCTACAAAGATTGATGCTGATGAAAATTAAATATATTTTGGTACTGGATACTTAAACAAGTTCGATATTTAATGTATTTACTTCGAAATTACAGTAAGTTGGTGCACGTTTCCCAATTATCCTCATATTATCTTCAATTGAAAGAACAAATCTGCATGTTTTTCCTTGTAAATGTGATACTATTGCCGCTGCACATGCTATGTGTGAAGATCTTGTTATTTTACTACCATATGCACCTCCAACACGACGAACAATTACATTAACACTGAAATGAAATAATTTAAGAAAAACTATACTATTTAGGTAAATTTAAGATACATTTTATTGAAGCGCTCATAGCCCTGCGGCTTGCGTCGATCTTAAGTGATCGACAAAGTTAAGCAACAGCGGCCGCGTTCGGTAGTTGGATGGGTGACCGCTAGTGGCAAAAAATTCTTGAGCGTTTCCGTGCTTTGGAGGGCACGTAAAGCCGTCGGTCCCGGTTGTTATCATATGATAACAGTCGTTAAGCCATGTCGGAGCCCTCGGGTGGTTTGAAAACTTCCGACACTCGGGTTGGCCACTAACCCCTCCACCAATCCGCACTGGAGCAGCGTGGTGGAGTATGCTCTAGACCTCCTCAAGAGCAGAGATCCGTGCCCAGTAGTGGGCCATTAATGGGTTTAAGCCAAGATACATTTTTATAGTCATCGTTATTACCTATTAACAGGAATATTCAAACACTGAGCGACTGCTATGTTTGTTAAGTTTAGCCATTGTGTAGATGAATAAACTTCAATCCCATCTTCGGTTGGTTTCACTACACAAGTTTGAGTTTCCATGTGATAATGATATTGACTGCCTATTGATAATTCTCCATATATAACTGATTTTATATCATTTCCTACTTCAGTAGGCTCTACTACTTGTTCTTGTGTAATTCTAATATCTTTTTCTGATGATCTTAGAACATCTTTTATAGTCAAAAGAGGAACATTTTTGTTTAGTGATTCATAATGCACTTTTACTAATTTTGCCGCGTTATTGGCTGTTTTCTCTCTTTTAGCAACAATAATGCCCACGGCCTGTCCATTGAATTTAACTTCTTTTGAGCACAAAATCTCTTCATCGAAACTAATTAAAGAAAGATTGGTAGGTGTGAAGCTGTTTTTACCAGGAATATCCTTAGCTGAATAAAATGCTATTACACCTGGCACCTTCTGAAATCCAATTATCAATGTTATTAGTGGTAGGTGAGGAATCTCTGGAATTGAGGAAATACTTTATTGCGATATAATAAAGGTAAAATATAAAGATATTGATATAAATTTTACTTACTAAAGCTTCTGTAGCATCAAAGCCGCTTATAATACTACCCGGTGTAACATCCGCTGTTACGAATGTTCCGAATACTTCATTAGTCTCAGTCGGTAAATCATTGGCAAAAGTAGCTTCTCCACTACATTGGACCAATGCTTCAATTTTTGGCACTGGCTTATTAATTGGCCACATATTTTCATCTGTGTCATACATCTGGACACCTCGTGAAATGTGTCTTTTAATTACGTCCCTCCCAGAGAGGTATCTTTTATTTAATTTCCCGTCAGGGCACATGCTTAATATTGCCTAAAATTTTACAATGTAATTGAGTCGAGTTAATAGAGGAATTCCATGTATAATAAAATATTCGGGAATATTACCTTGTAGAAAAGTGCTATAGCAAGCATTTTTCTAAATTCCACAGATGGTTCTGGAGCTGACTCTTCAGGGATTATTTCATCAGATAAATTATTTAAAGCATCGTTTAAGGTATTATCGTTGAACATATTTTTTCCTTTTAGTACTTTCTCCGTTTTTTCGGCATGAATAAATGTTGATGAAATACCTCCATATACAATAGTAGCATTTTCAATGATATCGGTTTCCTTTGTAAATTCAAATAAAAATCCAGCATTTACAGCAGCATGAGCATTTTGTGATCTAGGCATGACCTGAATTATATGAATAAAAAAATTATATTTACAAAAATCTAATACATGATACTTATTAAATGAGGTAGATATCGATATGATATGTATGTATTATCTTTCTTTTTGTTATAAACATCCAACTTTGGGTTTAGATCTTATTTTAACTATTTTCTACGTTTGGCTGCCTTTCGTCTTTTTAAAATTTGTAGAGGGTTACAAAAATATGCGATTAATTACCTTATACGTCTTAACTGAGCAACTTTTGGACAGAGGTGGGAGCATGATATTTAAAATCACCATTTTGTTCATGTCTTCTTTCAAAAATTCCTTAAGCGTTATAGTTTTTACTTTGTTGATGTCGCTGGCTGAGGAAAAATATAAATATTGCTTTCATCTTTCCTCGATGACATGTATTTGAAATTGTTTTACAAATTCTTACCAATACTTATCATAGCACCGACACTTTCTAAAAGTAAGAATACATCGGACTGAAAGCTGTTATTACTATGTTTAAGATATAAATTGCCTCCAATTGTTCCAATCTGAAAATTGATTACATATTTTTTATTCATGTGGCAATTCTAGGGTTCCGCAGTCAAAATGTAACCCTACATTTCACATGGCCTGACACACATTTAGCCAGTTTTTATCTATCAATACTTACATTTTTAACCGGTATATGAGCAACTAAATCCATGTGGTCATAAAGTTGTTTTAGATAGGAAAAATCTTCGTTTTGAGACAATTCCAGAAACACTTCCATCATTTCCGTTAATGACTTACATGCTCCCATTATAAGATTAACGTCTAATGTATAACTTCTCAGCTCTACAACGCTGCTTATATCAATTATTGTTGACGGGTAACTCGATACATGATACACACCTAGAGAAAGGCTAAGCATAATGATAAACCTAATTTACATTATAATAATATTATATTATATATTATAGTAAGTAATATTTAACGCACCTTGCCCCGTATTCCCAGCAATTAATTTATAATCATGGCTGCTATTTATCGCTTTAAAGACGTCATTTAAATTGTAAACTTTTACCCATTTATAAGTGTCATTATTTATAATTAAATTTTCATTATTTAATTTTGCTAAAATACACCAATCATCTTTTGATTTTTCGACTAAACAGGATTGCTGTAGCTTATTGGTGTTTGAGCATTTTGATTTGTGAGAACACATTTTTTGGCATAACACCCCGCATGTATTAAATGTATGCAAATCTTCAACATCAATAAGTTTTATTACTATTCTTTTCTCCGCATCGACAGTAAAAGATTTGAATGCATCTGCTATAGCTCTGTATCCAGTGCAACGGCAAATATTACCAGCAAAGGAGTTTTCTATCTCCGCAGCATTTAAATCATTTTTTCTTGAAGCGTATAAACTGAAATGGTAACTTGTTATAAAATCTCGTAAATTTTTTGTATTACGTATATAAGAATAGCTAATGTTTTACCTGTACATGTTCATGACCCATCCTGGAGTACAATACCCACATTGAGTCCCATTAAACTTCGCTAATCGACTCTGTATTTCATGGTATCCAATTGTCCTATTCCCAATTCCTTCCACCGTGATAATCTCCCAACCATGGCAAGAGAACACTGATACAAGACACTAAAACATAAATATCGACGAAATACACAGTTTTATATTGCTGTTATTCTCTTACCTGGAATCAAACCTGTGTGAAGTATCAGGTCATGCTTAGCACAAAAATGCATTGTTATAAGAACGAAAGTAATAAATAAAATAAGCGGATGTAGTTAGATCTTATTACAAGCAAGATTTAACCCAAAATAAACCCGTTTAATAACCTTTCATAATCATTAGTAAGATGTATTTCAAAGGGGTGTCCTTTGGAGGATTACAGATGAAAAGTACAAAATATACTATAAAATATGTGTGACTTTACTTAAAAATAAACCTGGAGACTGAAGTTTTATCAGAATCTGTCACAATGTGAAAATGAATACTCTAGAGTCTAGACTCTAGCTAGAGTCTAAAACCTCTACGCGAAGGAAACATATCATTGCCCGAAATGTATTTAAAACTATTCTAGGTTACTTAAATATATTTCATTAACCTCTTTAAGTAATCAAATTTTCTTTGTGACGACAGTAAAATACAGTTTTTGCATGTTCGGCATGCAATAATACATTATGCTTGAAGAGTTTTACATTTTACTTGCTTGAAGCTTGCGTTTTATTTAGGTGATTTTCATAGAATTTTCATTTTCTTATACCTAGAAAATATTGTAACCTGTGCATAAAGTATTTGTATATTTATAAACAGAAACGAAATAGTTAAAACTGTGTACTTGTGTTACTCTATCTGTATTACAAACATGTAATTATCTGTTCATACCGACAACTTTAAATATAATATACATACATACGTCCTACATCTGGACGCACTCTGGATGGCAAGATCTCAGAATCTTGTATATGGTATAAAGTTCTTGGTTCTTACCGAACAGTAAAGCCACTTACCGAGTTAACAGCCACAGTCTTAAATTCATTTGTTGGTGGTGTAGGGATCCTTGCACTTACAATGCAAGCACCACAGCCACCTTCATGGCACATCACTTTGGTTCCGCGCAAATCAGCTACCGTTCTTATGTACTCGTTTAGAGAAAAGTCCGGTTCAAATCTACCATCAGCTGAAACGATCAATATATTTTTATGGAAATAGCTGGGAAACGAGCTGACGATCCACTTCATGGTAAGTGGCTATCGTCACCCATGGACATTAGCAACACCAAAGGCATCACTGATGGGTTGCCAGCCAAGAAAAAGAAACAAATAACTGAACAGAGTATACCTACATTTTATACGAGTAAGTCAGTCCTGGATTTGTCAATAGGCCGTATAGGTCGTGGCCTAGGGGCTGCAGCGTCCTAAGGGCGGCAGATTTCAGAAGATGATATAATTGATGATTTTGCTATTAAAAAGTGCCGTAAAAATTGTAATTCTTATTTTTTTACGCACTTTCTTATTGACTAATTCAGTGCCTTCCTTACTATGAATGAAAAATTATTATTAATATTATTAAATTATTATATTAAAATTATCAGAAAGAAATTATTATTCTACATGGGGCGGCGGAAATAAATTGGCCTACACTCAAAAAGAATATAAATCCGGCTCTGGAGTAAGTACTATACCTACATGATATAAATATTTCGCACACATAGCTCTACAATAGGATTTCCTGTGTCGAGTCGCATGTGTAGATTTTATTAATTACCTACTCTTTAAGGCAATTTTACCGAGCTGGCCGAGTTTTGAGTAAGATATGAGTGCCTATTAACTTTAGATTTAGAGGCATAACTTATTTACGTTTGAACTTAAAATATCATTTTAATTGTAACGATAAATCATAGGAGCCTAATACTGTACAATTTTAACATACCTTCATATTGTTTTCCATTAATTTTGAAAACAATTTTTGCCATTTTCGTATTTTTTTGTTCTTGTTTTCTAGTGCTGCAAAAAATATTTATGATCACCTTAAATATAATCATTTTAATATTACGTACCTAAGTATATATTTATTTACAGTGTCTGGATCATAATCGTCACTATTATTTTTATTTAACTAACTAGGAAATCGCCCTCGCTTTGCTTTTGGAAAAATTGTAAAAAAAAAGTATAGCCTATGTCACCCGGGGATAGTGTAGCTTCCCAACAGTAAAATAATTTTTCAAATCGGTTTGGTAGTTTCGGAGCCTATTTAATGCAAACAAACAATCAAATCTTTCCTCTTTATAATATTAGTATAGATAAGAGGTCTTTTTTAATGAGCGCTCTCTATACATCACACGGAAATGTGTTTTAAAGCTCAATTTAAATGTAACTGAAGTGTTATGATAATTTTGGAATCAAAGAACGAGCTTATATTACATTTTAGGTCACATAACGAAACTGAAAGATTTGTAAGACTCAAATCCCAAATTTCAAAGGCTCAGTTTATAATTTTTGAAGACGCCATAATTTAAACTCACATATTTTTATTCAAAATTGGGTTGATTAAAAACTTTTTTGAAATGCAGTTACGCCATTGCTTCAACACAGCCCTGAGTGGATCCGGGAGAAGAAGCAGCAAGAAACTACCGAGGCGTTTCATATTATGATGTGATAGGTAGATTTTTAAGTAGGTACAACATTGTGCAGATCTAGATACAAATTACAGGGACTTCAGTTTGATCTCGAGAAAAATAAGGTTATACTTAAAAAAAATACAGACGAATTGAGAACCTCCTTCTTTTTTTGAAGTCTGTTAATAATTTGGGTTTGGTTACTTTAGATTCAATTAAATACAAAATTTTCGTGAATCAATAAAAAATTTATAGAAGATCAAGAAATATAAAATTTATACCTCCTTACTTGTTGCTGTTAGCGACATGAATGAAGCAATGTCACATCAAGCAGCTTTATAAACTTCGTGGCAATGTGTTCGCTCAATCAAAAGTTGACAATTTGTCAAATTGGTGATAATGAGGGTAGCGTGAATAATGATACGTTTTAGTGTAATGAATACGTAATTGGTTGAGATGATTGGCTGTTACAAACTGTCTAGGAAATGTGTGTGGATTTAATGTAAACATTGAATTTGTTTTAGTGACTGTTAAGGTGTTTTTCGTACACAACGATAATAATAACATAATATGTAATGAGGAAAGATTTGCACTTTTGCTTGTGTTAAATAAGCTCAAAAACTACTGGACCTATTACTTACCGGTAGTACGCTATAATCTATAATGTAAGTGTATCATATCAAAAACATAAATGTGAAATAAGGGCCATGTTAAACAAGAAATGAGATCTAAATGGGTGCCAAGTTGTGTGTAGAAAAGCCTAAAATTTTAGTCTTAAGAACATGTTATTCAAGCTCTACATTTGACTTGGCTACCTACACATTATAATAAAAAAATACTAGTTTCTGATTTGTTCCTTTGTATTCACCCAACTACCTATCTGGATGCTAAATAACTTTCTAGGTCATCTAGAACTGGGTTAGAGTTTTGATCTATAGGTCAGTCAGTGATAAAAATGGCAATTTTTTGACGTAATATCTTAGTAACCATTTGAGGTGTGTTTATGAAATTCGGAGCACATAATAAATAATAATATGTATTTCGCAAGTCTCAATAAATGAGCCAAGTTTGACAGGTTTATGTGGAATAGTTTTCGAATTATGAGGGGGTGATTATATTTATTTTATTTATGAAGCGATTGAAATGAAGCAAATACTAAATATTAGCTAAAGCTATCAAAATTAGTGGTGTTGATTTATGACTCTCGGTCAAACGCACAGCAGGCTACAGGCTCCCACTTAACTGTGCTAGGTTTTTTTCTTTCTTTTTCTTCTCTCTTTCTTGGCCGGCACCGTTTGTCCATGGACGCCAGCCAGATAGCCACTTACTATCAGATGGATCGTCAACTCGTTTGTCGGCTATTTCCATAAAAAATTGGAAATAATTAGATATAATCAGAAACTAGGTCAAAGATTTCGTACAACAAAATAAGTACACCATTAAACCTTAATGAAAGACTAGAATTTCTCCACATTAACGGCTAATATAAAAGTTAAAGTATAATATAAAAGTTTGGTCGATCCGAAATGTTTTCGTATGTTACGTGAAACTCAGGCGTAGATTCGATTACTTTGAATATTTTAACTAGGAATGTTGTAATTAGGGAGCGTCCATAAATTACGTGAGGTGTTTTTTTTTAATCTTTCCCCCCCTGGTGAGATGTTGTGAGATTTTATTCAACCCCCTCCCCCATCTTATTATAATAATACCAGCTGTTTTGGCAGGGAGACTGGGAGGGTTCAATATCGTGGGCTAGAGATCATACCACCACAATGGGATATGAACAAGCACCAACTTTCGAATATAAAAAAAAATATCAAAATCAGTACACCCAGTAAGAAGTTTGAGGTAACACAACGTAGTGATTAAGTACTCTGTGGTAACACATATTACAAAAAAAATACAGTCGAATTTATTTTTATTTTTGGTAGTAGATTAAAGAATCCGAAGGTTCCTTCGGTAAATTACAAAACCAGAGGTTACTTTGCATTTTTATTTATAATATATTCCAAATATTTTAAAATATTCATAGCGTAGAGCACACGCTTTGTATTGTGTTGACATATATTTTTTTTTCATTAAAGTATAAGGAGAAAAGTTTTAATTAACCACAATTTACATATACCCACGCCTAAATGTCAACTGAAAAGTCCTGTGGTAATAAAATAATATTAATTGCGCATGACACTACAAATATAACGGGTCATTTATTTTTACCTGACAAGTTGTTATTGTCTTGTCCAGACCAGACATTATCTTCATAACACAAGTATCTCAACATGTCATGTCCATGCCTTACCTTTATATGTAGAATTTCTATTTCGTTGAACACGTGAATACATAAGTAAACAAACAGGACAAAAATGGACTTGGATATATTAGCTTGTTCCATACATATTACAGTCGGTATTTACAAGCTAGCCCAGCGGGTAAAATATTTTCGTGCTTATACTCGTAGTACTGTGTGGAATCTGGATTAAACTGGTCCTCCAACAGGATCGTTCGCCCTAGATTCCTCTGTAGTGCACAAGAAGCTTATAATATGAATCTGAAGAGCAAGCTTTGAAGAGGTACCTGAAGACAGATCACTGACATTGGATGATTACTTGCGCCCTATCATTGGTCGAAGTTATACACCGACACCCTGCGGTTGGCCACGAGTCAAGCTGGCTATACATACACGATCAAATGTACTTATCGAGTTTGCAACCTAACTTGATGCGGCATCCAGTTTGCATGAAATAGCTATATGGCCATATAGCCTCCGTGGCAATACACCGTCAAGTTTACAGGATGCCACATCAAGTCTGCTGCAAACTTGACAAGTATACTTGATCGTGTATGGCCAGCATACAGGGTGTTCTTCTACTGTGTGTTGTCCATGGCACTGACGATATAATAATTTTCTTTTGTAAGTGTAAAATATATTTCTGTATCAGCCTAAATAATAATTTTTATTATGAAGATAGAAACGAGAACATAATGAATTACGAATAATTCAAATGAATTTTTAAGTTAATTATGGGAACAGGAAGAAATGTCACATATTATTTGAAGAGATAAATCATTTTTTGAGAGGAAAATTAGTATGATTCGCGTTTGTTGAGTGGAAAATGAATGGAGAGTTTATGATATTTTTAAATCTTTTTTAGGTACTTTGTATCAATGAATTTATGAATTTTTTGAATTGTAGAATTTAATTTGTTAAATGAAAATATTCCTTAATTATTAAACTATAATATTCAAATATTATTAATCATTAATATTATCCTACGAGCTGAGGCAGAGTTAAGATTTGGGCTGAAGATCGTTAAATTGCAAACTTAAAGCGATTACTCAAGTAACTTTGCGGTTAGTTAAAAAAATCAGTTATTGATACTATTTTTTATAGCAGGGCAGATGAAAAAGCAGACGGGCAACCTGATGGTAAGTAATCACCGTTGCCTATGGACATGACCAAACCAGAGGAATCATCAATACAACGCCGTGGCCCGCGGCCGGCCTTGAAGAAGTTTCCCGAGTTGAAAAATATCCTAGGTAAAAAACAGTGCCCCAACTATTCTCTTCGACAGTCTGTTACTTCAGGTTTTCATTACTTCCATAAAGACTAAGTTTTCAATAAATCTGAGACTCTTTAAAACAAACTTCACTTCAAATACCTACGTAGCTGATACTTGAAACATTTACATAGTTACTACCAATCTTGATATTAGTCACCGAAGCTAGCCTAAATCTGCAAGGCTTGCAAATGTGAGAAGGTTCTAGACGTGAGAAGATTCGAAAAGCGGAGCTCGCTATCTGGTTCGATCGAGATAGCTCTCCCATCCCAATCCCCAACTATACTAGTTACCTAACACATTTGTATTGAAAATGTGACGTGTATTTTTTTAAATCTTCATAACTAGTACTATTTGTACTATACATCGCACCCTCAGTGGAAAGAAGCATATAAATTCGTGTTACTTTGAACATTAGTTATTAATATACATAATTGGAAAGAGGGACATTTTTTTCAAATTTTTATCATTAATCTTGACGGTTTTGTGCAGGAAATCGTAATGTAAATTCCTTTGACTACTTACTGATATTTTAACAGGTTTTTGCTCTCCTGTAAAATTGCAATTTTCGTCTTATGGCTTTTTTCCACTCAGGGGTACGATAGTGGTATTGGTACTACTTATCTCTCGCTTCGCTTCGGGAAACACTTGTTTTGTTCCCTGCACTTGCTATTGTTTTTTAATATCTTGTTGTTGTTGTTATATTTTATTGACAAAAATAAATGTACAAATTATTTAAAAAAATATTTTATTTTCCCAATAGAATTCTTTCTGAAAAACATAGGCCTTAGGTATATTATTTAAAAAAATCGATACGAAAACCGAAATAAAGCGAATGCTACATTAGACGTATAGTATTTAAATATACTACATTTCTGTTATATTTATGATAGTATGTTATTTTTGCAAAAATGAACAAATAAAATATTGCACTAATTGAAAACATACATTCAACACATTTTGCTCAGTTACTCAAACATTTAATAATGTATTTCCTAATTTTTCAATTAAATATCTCCATCAAAAAACAAGACCGAAGATGGGTCTAAATTAAGTACACATTAACATACTATTAAACTTATTTAAAACAATTTGAATAGAAGCAATCTTGATAGTGAATAATAGCAACATAATAAGTTAAAATTTCCTTCGAACATAATAAGAAAAGTCTCGCCTCCTGTCGTGAAAATGTTTGGCTTAAAGATCGACGTTCCAATTAATCGGTTCAAATAAATTATTAATTTAATAACAAAGTCAGCTCTAACCATTGAAGTATAATGTCATAGAACAGACATCTCGAACAAAATGTGTGTCCCACCCGGGAGGTTCCATTTTCAAAACTGAGCCCCCGTTCTCTTCTCCTTTCAAAGTCAAACGAATGCATTGAAGATTGAAGCCACGTGGCGCCAATGCATTGGGACATACATGGTGTTCGCGGTGTCGATTCGATACGCTAGTAATAATACTTCAATGGCTCTAACACCTAAAAAAGAAACAAACAAATTATTGAATAATATTCCTTTTTAACCCTCATCGCAAAAAGAGAGATGTTATCAGTTTGGTGTTTCTGTGTGTGTGTTTGTTCGTGGCATCGTAAGGGACCAATTTTGATGCGTTTTTTTTATTTCAGAGATGACGTAATCGAGATTGTTCTTAGCTACAATTACATAAAAAATGCCCACATGATGAAATGTTTTGAATTGGATAGATCGCTTGTTTCAGCACCCGCGCGATAGATTTGTTTAGTGTAAGCCCACCGCAACTCAGGTGGATTATTATAACCTTTAAACACAGCCTTGTTTCATATCGTCAATCATATAGCAGGACAATAGTAAATTTACTCTTTAATTATGTTTCAAATACAAGTTTCCGCCAATTATTTTCATCTAAAGATGAGCAATAAGTTACATGACTCATGGCAATTCATAAGATATTATTGCGCTTTAAACTGTTTGCTTAAATTGGTAAATGGTTAAGGCCTGAGAATTAAGAAAATTTAAACATTATTATATTCTCTTGAATATTGTTTTAATATGTTTTAAAAGCATTCAGGATAACTCACTAATTATAATACGGCTATGATTTTTTTCACGTATCCAACACCAACCATTTAGTAGGATTGAGGATGCAGGAACACTTGACTGACAAAAATTGGTAGGTACTTTAAAGTTTGGGTAAATACTATCTACTTTTAATCAATATTTAAAATCTATGTTTGTTTTTTGCTTGGCAACCTTAAATGGAGGTTACGTTAATTAAACACGCATGTATGTATTTAGTGTAGATGATAAAGACATAATTGTAGTACTAGACAATACCTAGTCATGTTAAAAAAAAATTAAATGTATAATAATCTGTAATTTATGTAATGGTTGTTTGGCGAAAAATTGCTACTTGTGCCTTTTTTTGACGCCCATCATAAAGAATGCTGTTACTCCTTGCCAGAGTATAATTTAATGATGGGAAATGAATGTGCAGATGTGCAGATACATAATATCTTATGGCGATTCATGTAATTGTGCTGTCTTTATTGCATGTTATTTATTTCTTGTTAAGGTTAACCTTGTTAAGGTACAAATAGAAAACTTAAGCATAATATTCGTAACCTATCTAGTATTACACCCAATGCATAAAAGGATGAATAGGTCGTCCGGCAAAGATACGAATTCTTCGTACCATACTTTATTTACCTTCACTTACAAAATTTTCCGGAATCGAATGAAATCCTTGGAGTGGTTTAAATTTTTAATTACTGACAAAAGATTTTGCTTCATACTTCGATGGACATGTGAATTATTCAGTTCGTTTTTATATATTTTTTCCGGGTTGAGAAATATTTCGATACCCGACAAATACCAGGTTATGAGATTTTTGCCCACTAAAACCCCTTCGGGAGCCATTCAACGCATGATAGGGATCTTTTGGGTGCTTTTAGGGACGCATCACTGCTTTTATATCATAAGTGGAAAAAGGACTCGAATGGTAAGAAAGGGTCAGATTCTCGCCCACGTAATATGTCGGAAAATAAATGAAGAATGTCGGTTTTAGTTCGGATGACATTTGAAATAATTGGTTGCAATGAGGAACGAAACGATAGTAAACGTAACGTAAATGAGAACTATGGTATTACAAAGAAAATCATTATGGAAAATGCAAAACGTATTGAACGCTCGCAGTAAAAATAAATCGAGCCGCCCAACATGTGAACCTACCCTCAGATACTCAACTCGCGCAAGGAAGTGTACGGTGGAACAGAGTACTTACGTTACTATTTGAACGCACAACACGAGGACGTGTGTTGTATGTCAGAGATGGCCGAGGCTGTACCTAATAGCATCCAAGACAACAAGACACACCAACAAACCAAACAAAAAAATCCACAAGATGTGTCTTTGAGGAAGAATTTGTAGCACCTTCCACTTGAATCGCAAGAATTCTCGTTTCAGGTTTTTCAGATGATACTAACATTAGGTATATGGCGAGCATTATCATCTATGTCAAATAAGGATTTGGATAAAGACGGCTGGAAGCTGCTGACATTAAGGTTTGAGGTTATAAACTTAAGGAATTGAAAGTAAGATTCGGTATGGCATAATTTTATTTCATTATTCTTAACAAAATCCGAAAGTACAATATTTGTGTGTAATGTCTTGACTTCCGGTGTAAGTGGTGCCGCCATCTTGAACTGTCAAATTGATCAGTAGAATAACGGAGATAGAAACCGCGTCTTATATTAAATTTAGGTTTTTCCAAAATGGTAATCACACCATATCACTTAATTATGTTTGTAACCAAAAAAACAAGTCTCTCAAGCAAGTTAAGATTTAACCAATCAAAGTCTACGTAACATAATAAAAATATTTAAGGCTCGTTGTATAACAATAGCTCATAGCAGCTATTGTTGATACAACATGAATGAATAAAAATGACCTAGCGGAACAAAGTACGGTACTCAATAAAAGATATACATCATCAGTAACAAAGTAACTACAGTTACATGTACAGAGACTATGGACTAGAGCAATGTTATATCATTTTAGTTTTATTTTCAACTGTATGTTTATTTTTATAGCAATATAGTCAGGCTAGCTAATGGGTCACCAGATGGATAAGATAAATATAATTTATTAGATACTCACCCTTTTACCAGAAGGTAGGTTTGTTTAAATTCATAAATAAACTATTATTGACACAGGTTTTTATAGGAGGCCCACAGGCCCTAGAGCATACTCCTCTCTCCTAAAATATGTATAAAAATCAAATGGAAGAAAATTGGATTAGGTGAAGGTTCGCGTTTCTATTCGTGCAGAAAAAGAAATCCCACGAATCGGGGATCCGTCGACATCTGAAACATAGTCACACACTTTCTGACACTAAAGTGCTTCCTTTATCCTTAATTTATATCTGACCAGTCAAACCCTGATTTCATTAAATTGAACTTCAGCGTTTGAATGTCCAAACTGGCCTGTCCTGGGCTTGACTAAAAATACATCATTCAAAGGCCGGAATAAACATCTATTTTGAGTTTTAGCTAAAGGTCAATCCTGAGGTTTAACTATAAGATTACTATCGTTTTATAAACAGACACATGGGCGAGGGTGATCGGTGTAATCAGTAATCCAATAACCACTTTGGTTTGAGTTCTTCATGTTTACTGTCATTGGTAAAATATTGTATTTTTCTAAACCGGATGTAGGTACCTATCACATACACAGCTTTTGACGACCCTGTAGCTGTACCTAGTAGCGACCCTGCCTGTGAAGCGATATTTACGAGCAGATATTTACGTGACAGATAAATATTTGTACTCGGGTCATGTTATTGTGATATGTTAAATATGTATGTGTCGTCCATGCTACCCGCGACCTTCTGCGGGGTATGAGTGTATAAACTTTTATAAAAAAATAAGTTATTCTATTGTATTTGTTCACTGGATTGAATGTACCAAAATCGTAGCTAATCGCCAATCGAAGCCAAATTCAAATTAACTCATTTCTAAAGCAATCTAGTTTTAGTGGTCATATCACGTCAGCTGTGGAGATAGGAATTATTATTGTTCACGGTATTATGATGGTCAGTTGTTATACTTGTAAAGTGAAATGTTATGTAAGTTTTATGTTGATTTTTATAGGGGAAAATTTAAAGTGAGAATATTTCACGATTGTATAAATATTTTAAATACTTTTATATGTTGCTATAAGCTATATTTCTAGCATTTTCGAATTATGTTTAATCTGACCTACTTACTATTTTCACTGCTTTTGTGACCATTGTCACAGAGATTTAGCTAGTAAAATAATGTCTAGTTGTTAATATGAAGCAAACAAATAAAGGATAGACACCAACCATTCTTATTATGTTAAGCATATCTATTTAGGAGTAATTTGAAAAATCTATTTGATATTTAACATGAAACACTCTAATTACAATTTGTTGGACAATTGTAGAACTTTAAACGGAAAAAATCAGGAATAAATGAGAAATTAAAGTTGAAAACTTGACCCGAAAACGTTTTTAAACATAATGGCGATCGAAGTAAAGCGAACATAGAAAAGTAATTGTAGGACCTTCATCTGTTCAGTAAACATGATATTGTGTAATATAATAAAGTTTTGGCAGTCAAATTTTAGTTTGTTTAGGTAGTGCCACAATTTTGGTTGGTTATATTTGATTGAAATTGGTCCAGCCACAATATTAAAGGCTGGATTAAACGCAACGCGATTCTGTACTGCAAGGCTATTCTGTTTTGTAACTTGACAGCGGAATCCGTGATAAGTTTCAAAATTGAAGTTAGAGTTCGAGACTGACTCACTTCACTTCGCAAGTGCGTAATAGATGATTAGAGAATGACATATCAAGATTTCTGACTCAAACTTCAATTTTGAAACTTATCGCGGATTCCGCTGTCGAGTTACAAAACAGCCTTGCAGTTCTTGTTTCTAAAATGAATGTTATAAATAAAGAAGGTTGATCCGAAGAACCATCTGAGAGGCGCGGGTTTGACAACTGCCATTATTTATGTAAACTGGTTATTGCATAACCGTAGGGCGTTTGTCTACCGCCACCGTTACCGGGCCGTCAACGAGAACGAGATGTGCTGCCCAAAAGAGCCATGGTCGTTTTGACCCGGCTTTTTAACGGCATACTTCGCACGGGTCACTTTCCGGACTTATGGAAGTTGGGGAAGGTCACGTGCGAGGAGACTCCGGGGTGGTTTTAGCCGGTAAGAGTCCATCCCGCCCCTCCGCCTTTCCCCAGGCGGAGGTAGTCCATGAGGATTTCCCCCCGTAAAAAAAGATCACAGTTCTCCCAAAGCCGGGTAAGGAACGTAAGGACCCGGTTAGCTACCGTCCCATTACGCTACTGCCGACACAGGCGAAACTATTCGAGCGGCTGGCGCTGAAACGCATAGTGCCATCACTTGATATAATGTCTGGGTCTTTTTCGCCATCGAACAGGCATTCGACTGCGTATGACATGTTGGGCTCGTCTAAAAATTGTTGGAGACGCCCGTACCGGCAATGCTAGTAAGGCTTATAGCATCCTTTTTAACGGGATGGTCGTTCGTAGTATCGGTCAAGAACGTGACCTCAGACCTTCGCCCTATACGTGCGGGTGTACTGCAGGGTAGCTGCCTCTCGCCAGCGTTGTACGCGCTGTACATTAACGACACCCACACCCTTGAGGGCCACCTCAAGGAATGGAAGCGCGATGCAGTGCTTACACTATTCGCAGAAGACAGCGCGTATTTTCTTTCATCCCTTAAAACCAGCCAGCTCTGGCTGTCAGTCGTATGCAGCGCCTGCTATACCTATTGCCAGACTGGTTGGACAGATGGAGGATTGCCGTCAATGTCGATAAGATAGTCCCCATCCCATGTAGGTAATATTGTATAGCCGTGGTTGGTTTTAGTGGCCAACCTAAGTGTCGGAAGTTTTTATGCCGCCCGAAGGCTTCCAACAAGCAATCTAATAACAACACATTCAGTATTAATTAAATTTGTTGACCTAGAACGAATCAGTTTAAATTAATTAACTTGGATGAAATTTTACATCAACCTACTTTCGTAATTAGGCCTTAATTAAATAAACTGCAGGGAATCAAACGACAACTTTAATTAGCTTCTTAAGTGACTTAAGTGATTTGTGTCGTCGGGTTTTATCGTAAAATTTGTAACAGTTTTTGTCCTTGTAACTATAGTTTGACGCCTGTAGACGTCGCGCGTCGGCTTGAGGGCCTTGAGATTAGAAGTATAAAATAAATAAGTCAAATGAAAAAAATTTTTTTTTTTTAAACGCTTTTATTTCAATAATGTTTAGTTTATAAAATTAGCTACAAGTTGTGAAAATTTCAAGTCTCTACGTAAAATAGAACATAGAGAATTATGCGTCTAAAGTCTGAAAATCGTTTTTTTTAATTTAACAACAAATAAACAATGAAAATTAGTTTAAAATATGATTTTCGTGTATTGTCATCGGAAATACACATGTCTAGCAAATTTCATCAATTTTCATTAAAGGGAAGTCATTCAAATTAACGTTACAAGATTTGATGCTTTGATGCTCCGAAGTGAAGCTAAATAAAAGCGTTTAAAAAAAGCTGGTATAAATTAAATATGATTTTCGTGTATTGTCATCGGAAATACACATGTCTGCCAAATTTCATCAATTTTCATTAAAGGGAAGTCATTCAAATTAACGTTACAAGATTTGATGCTCCGAAGTGAAACTAAATAAAAGCGTTTAATAAAACAAGTTACCTACCTACCAAATTTTATAACTTTCACGCTTTAATTTAAATAATCTAAAATTTTAACAAAAAAAAACCGACTTCAAATGACATACATCCTTTCCAATAACAATAAAAAAGAATCGTCGAAATCGGTTGGCGTGATATTGAGATATTCGTCCATTTGTCGCGCACACAATGAAAATTTAAGACTTATATGGTTTTCTCATGGATGCCATCGTCAGATCTCAATAAAATTTAAGTGAGACCAAATGACAAGCACCAGCTTTCGATTTAAAAAAAATCATCAAATCTGTTCACCCCGTCAAAAGTTCTGAGGTAACAAACATAAAAAAATACAGTCGAATTTACAACCTCCTCCTTTTTTTGAAGTCGGTTAAAAAGTGGAACTTATAAGATAATGTCGTTCACTCAAATGGTAGTAGAAGAAAGAAGGATAGTAAAAAGTGAACCGAGCAGACAACCACTCTGGTCATTGGTTACCACTGGATGGATGGATGGATGGTTTTATTGTCCTTACCAACTCAGTGTTGCTAAGAACATCACTGCCTCTTTGAAGTTCGCGGAAACCTCTTCATTACTACTGCAACTAAAACGAAGAAACAGTTCACAGTTGGTCTTAGAAGGATGCAATTATAACGTCCTTCTCGACTAGAATAAATTAAAAAAATCTAAAGTAAAATGCGCCAACCGTTACGGCTTAAACACTGTTTTATAATCTCTAGTAACGAAGATTTATCTCATGAAGCCGTTTTAAATCGCCTGAAGACTTTAACAAGATTTAATTATAATAAAAGTGGCTACTTTTAATAAAAGTCCCTACTTTTATTTTAACAATTAACACGGAACGTTAAGTGAAGTTAAGAAAGATAAGTGTGTCCAAAGTTTTTTTGTTTCTATGTCGGGTTATAAATCTTTGAGGATAAAAGTAAACAAAATAACTTATTCATAAGAGATTTAACAATGATGTCTTCTTCAATAGGTATACGTTGCCTAAAGTGTAAGCTTCTCAAACATTTTTAGGTCTATAAAACCTATTGTAGCTATTGCACTGTTCCATCCATCCATCCATCCATCAGCCCTTGGATGTCCACTGCTGGACATAGGCCTCCCCTAACTTGCGCCACTCTGACCGGTCCTGAGCCTTCTGAATCCAGCGGATGCCCGCTGTCTTCTTCAGGTCATTGCACTGTTACCACATATTTATTAACATCCACATTTATACACACAGTCAATGTCTCTATCGTTTTTCATAAGAGTGAAAGAAACAAAACACTTTATAAGCCTTTATAACTTTGCTTGTTTTTAAGAATAAGGGGGTTTGTGTATTTATTTCTTTTTCTTCTCCTCCATGACAAAGCACCTTTCAGAAAAGCTGGTAGATTAAATAATGACGTGCATAGGAGTATCAGTGATACCTACATGAATAAAAGATTATTTCATTTCATTTTCATTTCATTTCATTTATTTCAGTTCAACACACTAAACTCCTGTGTTTACTCGAGGTTACCATACTAGCGGTTGTGCAAACAAGTGTGCCGCGACAAGGGCCCAGCAAGTTTAGCCTCAGCTTTAGCTCGATCCTCGATATGATGCCGAGTATCCAGCCCTTGGTTGCAGCTGGATCTAACAGGTGTAAGTAGCTGTCAAATTCAAATTTATTTATTTCTAAGCTAGCTGTGCCCCGCGGTAGCACCCATTTTAATATGTGAAAAAACTAACTACTAAAATATATGATGTTATATTATAGCCTATAATAATAGCCCTCCTTGATAATTGGACTATCAAACACAAAAACTATTTTTCAATTCGTATCAGTTCCTAAGATTAGCGCGTTCAACCGAAAAAACTCTTCAGCTTTATAACATTAGTATAGACTAGTGTTGTGTTGTGCTCGTGGCTTTACACGCGTTTTCCGAGATAATAAGTCCGAGATGATTATTCCTGATCATGGACTATCTGTAAGCTAAACATGAAAATCCGTTTCATGAAAAACAAGATAATGTAACAAATCCGTTGATAAACGTTTGGACGTAACAACAATAAAAAATATACCGACCTCTTTTTTGAAATAAAATAAAAAATTAAATTACGTTTCATACTCATTTCCCCACACTAGGATTCACATGGCAACACACACGCACACACAAAGACAAGCATACACACCCAGACCAAGGACTGAATCTCATCATTAAAGTTTCCGTCTCGCTGGGAATCGTTGCTACCCTTGGTAACCTTACGCCACACGGGTCGTCAAAATGGGGATGTAGACTAATTTTAGAATTCAATTTAATTTTATAGATAGGACCTTAATGTTCACGAAAAAAATATTATAAAAATAATAATATTCCATTCAAAAACAAAAACTGATAAACAGAAATCAATGTCAAATTTCCCACCAAAAACGTCACATGACGTCACTAACCGATGTTCAATACTAGCTGTTTAATGAAGTTTGTTGAATTTGCTTTTAAAATACCAACAATGACCTCATATCAAAAGTGCGTTTCAGGTCACGTGATAGTGAGTACTCTTTTTAACATTTTAAATTAATTAAATTAATTTATGTGATTGATTTCGATAAAAGAAAAATATTTTAGGTCTTTAAATGTTACCACTAATACTTTAACATAAATTGATATTACAATTAGTGTCAACATATCTGATTAGTGTATGGTTTATTGTTATTTTATAACACAAATCCAATATTATCTTTCCAACCAAACATAACATTATCAGTCATTCATTATCGAATATTACATTATTACTCGCAGGATCTCGAAGGTTCGAATTTACTCATTTATGCGAAAAAGGTTCGTAGGCTCGAATGTACTCAATCAATTCAAAGCTCAAAGCCGAAATTGGCTTCACGAGACTGCCGGGACTGCCATTTCCCTTTGACGGTACAAGAAATCTAACACCGCCTTAAACCTTATTTACAAGTTTGATCAACGTTAGTTTATTTCAAGTTAACGTCAATCTTTAATTAAAACGTGAAGGGAAAAATCTTTTATGGGTGAGGCCGCCAAAAATGCTTATTTAGATGAACAACAGTGTCAAAAAACTGTTATGTGATTTTAAGCTACTTACCTACTATTCAGTTTTGCTTTAATCGACACAAAATACAATAGCATTGTAATTGGAGTTCAAAAATCTAAATTAGCATAGTGCCGTAAATTGAGAGTTTTTTGAAAAGTCTTTTACTTTTATGTAACTTTTACTTTACTTTTATGTTACTTTTTCTATACATTGTAACATACATTTTATATTATACTATATGTATATTTTATATTATACTAGCTGATGCCTGCAGCTTCGCACGCGGAAATTGTGTTAATCATATATTTATCCTATTTTACCCCCTTGGGGGTTGTATTTTGAAAAATCCTTCCTTAGTGGATGCTTGTCATAAGAGCAATACGTGTGCGAAATTTTATGTTTCTGGCCCTAAGGGTTTGGCCTGTGCGTTGATACATTAGTCAATCACTTTTGCCTTTTATACACAGAAGACGAGGCCAATTTGACGGGCTTATCCTTGTAGGTACCCCTCTTGAAGAATAATAACGTACGCAAATAAGTATGAGACTGATCCGTATGGAGTGATAGGTATAGTTACACCAGAGGGTTCAATATTACACGGAAAAGTTATTCAAAAAGCTAAACTTATTATGTACTTATATAATAGTATAACTAGCTGTGCTTCGCGGTTCCACCCGCGTTAATTTGTGGAAATAACTAGTTAACTACTAAAATATATGATTTTATATAGCCTATAGCCTTCCTCGATAAATAGACTATCAAACACAAAAAGAATTTTTCAATTCGAAGTATAAGTGTGTTGTTTATAATTAATGTACTTAATTGGTATATTAAGATTTGTATATTAAGTTTGTAAGTATATTAAGTAAGACTAACAAATACACTTATTAAAGAAACTATAAAATTCAAAAATTTGTAGGTACTTACATTGTGAAATAGCCTTTGACAAATGTGACGAGTATTGTACGAGAGGCCACATCGTGCTTAAATTACATATTAATTATGTCCTACAAGTAATACGTCATAATAATATAAAAATTCTGTATTTTTGTATCATGTTGTACATGCCTAACTCTTGCTACTCGTAACTGTGCCTTACTGCATACTCTACAAAAATGAAATATTACAGAGTATAATTTAACTTATATTTACAACAATTTAAAGCTAAACTGGTAACTCTATACTAACTAAGATAATTAAGTTAAACATAGAAAGCATTCACTTCTCCTATAGCCTAATTGGTTTAAACTGTACTTATTTAAAAGTTTTGTGGACATTAGAGAAGTACTTCGGTAGATTTCATTATCAATAAAATGAATTGAGTAAAAAATATCTACTTGATTTGAATTATTGTGTCCCCTTCTGTGCGATATGGCATCACGTAGAAACCATCTGAGCATAAAACATAGATGATACCATTTTGGAATATTTATGCGCTGCGCTTGAAAGTCGATCATAAGTCAATTTGTGAAAAAAATATGAGAAATAGATTCTTGAAAACACTATTTTATTTTATGTAATTAGGGCTGAAAGCAATGAAAATGGTTTCGTATTGATATTTTTTAAAAGATTAATAATTTTATAAAGTGAATAAAGACAAAGAAGATGAGTCAGTACTTTGCAAGAACAAGAGAGGAGGAAATAAGATGCAAGAGACGACTTGATTTGGCTTGACTCGGACTGACTTTTATCAGTATCAGCATGTGTACTCCGCATGTGTACTCCATTTTTTTAGACTAGACTTATTATGTAGGAAATATTTATGGCAGAAAATTTTATGTAAATATTAATTTAAATTTATTAAAATAAAATAATAATGGTGAACAGAAATCAGTTTTGCCATTAAAGGTTTAGTTCTCTTTAAACTTTGATTCCGCCATCCCCATTCCACCATCGAACGTCCCGACGCACGGCGGGTATCCATCCCTTCGTCGTTGACATTCCCCCTGTACGGACGAAGCGCTTCGCTTCGTCATTTATTATGCGTACAGCGAAGGATTGGAATAAATTGCCCGCGTCGGTATTTTCGCTCGATTATAATGTGAGTGTCTTCAAGGCAAGAGTGAATAGGCTTTTACTAAGTTAATGCGCTTTACCATCAATGACTACATCGCCACTTACCATCAGGTGGGATTGTAGTCAAGCATTAACTTATAATTTATATATAAAAAAAAAACTATTATAATTTTTGGGTCAGTCCCACCTGCTTTAGGTATTTTTTATCTATACATACCTACTTACAAAAGGCAAAAGTGATTGACTGATGTATAAACTCACAGGCCAAACCCTTAGGGCTAGAAACTTAAAATTTCGAACACGTATTCCTCTTATGACGTAGGAATTCACTAAGGAAGGATTTTTAAAATTCAACCCCCAAGGGTGAAATAGGGGATAAAAGATTATACTTCGATGTTGCATCCTCAAGATTTAAATACCATGTATTTGTCCTTCGAGACACTGCATCGTATTTAAATCTCTTCGGATGCAACACCTCGTATAATCCCGGTTGAATTTCACTTACAGGTAAGTTCTTTCAACCATACATTATATGTATGTTGCAGAACAACGTCTGCTGGGTCAGCTAGTTTACAAATAAAGATAAAAAATGTAAGTTTGTTTACTAAATAGGACTCGACGTTAAGAACGCAGTATAGATAGCACGACCAAAGGAAATACACCCAGTAGAAAAAAAAATGTAGATCTTCATTCTATCAAACATCTTTAAGTAGAAACTACAAAAGATAATGTCTAAGTGGTGTAATAAAGCTTTCCTTTGTCTCTTTCTTTTCTTATTTGGACTGAATAGCTCAGAGCTCAAGTAAAGGCACTGAAATGAAATATTAGCCGGAATAAGTTTCATATAGTTCGAGGAAGAAAGTAAATCCTCTACCAAATTGGGGTTCAGCCTGTTTATTGAATGGGATCACAGTGTTACTTGGATAATCTTTTAATGAACATGTCTTCGATAAGTACGGTAACAATCTGTCTTGATTATCTATACTAATATTATAAAGAGGAAAGATTTGATTGTTTGTTTGCATTGAATAGGCTCCGGAACTACCGAACCGATTTGAAAAATTCTTTCACTGTTGGGAAGCTACTCTATCCCGGGTGACATAGGCTATATTATATTTTTTTTATTATTTTTCCCGAAGCGAAGCGAGTGCGATTTCCTAGTTCATAGTAAGATGAGATCGGATAAGATCTGCAGTCAGACTTGATAGTTAGTATGTAGGTATGTATTACCATATTAGAATTGATAATTATATTGAAGAAATATTTATTAGTCCTTTTTTAAGTCGGATAAAAATATATGTAGGCAGGTGCATTAGTTAATAAATAGTGTAGCACGTATGTATTTAATAGTGTTTAATCAAGCTTAAATTGTAATTTTTAACACTTCTAAGAGCACCAGTATTAAGTAATTTTTTGATATACATACATATATTTATTCACAGGTGAGACATTGAAGAGTTTTCTCGGTTTGACGTACGAGCAAATGCACGAAAAAAACTCAACTGATTGGACTGAGAGACTTAACATCGACTTAGTAACAAAGAATGGAAATGTTAAGTTTAACTTGACAAATAGTGATCGGTTAAAAAGAGTCTTGCAACGGGCAAACACAGTAGCGATTCTCATTCATGGATTTATGGAAAGTTCAGATGGTCTTATGGTACAGGGAGTTGCTCCAGAGTTGCTGAAACAGCGAGATTTGAAAATTCTAGCGTTCGATGGAAGGAAAATAATTAACTTGGAATATTTCCGATCGTCTACGTATGTTCGTTTTATAGGCGAAAGGCTTGGAGAGTTTCTCAGCGACATAATAATGCGTAAGTTATCTCTCTCTTTTTCGTAAGTTATCTCACACTTCGGTTTAAATAATCTTTATTTCTTATAAGATTTTTACATCATCATGAGAAACTTAAATACTAAACTAAGTTAAGGTTTGTGTCCGGCACGCATTCTTGCATGCGTGCATGCGTGCGTGTGTGTGTGTGTGTCTGTGTGTGCCTTTGTGTGTGTGTGTACTTCATTTTTTAATTTTCACATATTCCTTAGACTGGATGATAATTATTAATTATGTTTGCCGGTGTTATTCGGTACCAAAAACTTTGTACTCCTCTAAGCCGTACCCTTTAATAAACAATATTCTGTCACTGCTCGTCGAAAACACTTGTGTTTTTCCTCTTTGAAAAAAAAACAAGACCTATAAGTGTATTCACAATAAGTGTGTCGATTTTGTATTTATTACTTTTAGTAGTAATAAAAAGGAAACATACGCAAAATAACAACACAAAGATTTATTAGTTTTTTTGAATATAGTTTTAGTTGGGATTCTTTGAAATTTTATTAGTTTATATCACATATTTTTTTAATAAACTGATATTTATAAAAGTTTTCCCACGAATTCAAAGAAGGCAAATAATAAACGAAGTCCAGAAAAATATTGCTTCAATTTGTAATAAACACAATAGAGAAGTATTGAATGGATATTAAATTGTTCATTTCTAAATTATGAAATCCGAGACGAATTGGTCTCTATGCCAGTGGCTCCCGTTCTGGGAATGATTGAATTCAGTATTTTCAAAATTGTTTACAATTTCCCTAGATTATTTTGGTCTAAAATAATACAATAAAATTAATATATTAAATACCTTTTATGATTGTACGTTAAAGCAACACATAAATGAGGATTTCAATCATAATCATAATCAGAAGTGGGTCTGGATCTGGATCTCGTGACCATTGAACTATTAAACTATTATTACTAGCGTATAATCCGAGTCCTCTAAGCTGGCACGTTCAGTAAAGTTTTACCGTACTCACACTAAGAAAATTTTTCATACAATATGATTGAAAAAATTGTCTTAGATATTGTTCTAATGTTGTTCGTGATGTCTGTTTTGGTACTGTAATAACCAAACTGAACTGTTAGTGTAATGTAAATTCCTTAGACTACTTACTGATATAGTAATATACGTACCTACTGATATTTTGACTGTATTTTGTTCTCCTGTGAAATTGCAATTTTCAACTTACGCCTTTTTTCCACTTAGCGTGTGAACTGTAGCCAATTGGTAGCTGTTTTCAGTGGATTCAGTCGTTAAATTAATAAAACTAGCTCCACTTTTACTGTTCTCTCATCCTCACCTCACCTTATCTCACCACTCCTTCACACTTCAGTAGTTGTAAGATTATAAAAGTTCTCCTTTACATACCTATAATAAAACCAGCTTCAATAAATTCCAGGTGGCCAAGACCCATCGAAACTGTTGCTTATCGGCCACAGTCTAGGAGCTCATATAGCAGGTGTTGCTGGTGAAACAGTCAGACAAAATACGGGGAAGCTTATCGGCCGTATCACAGCCTTAGACCCTGCAGGGCCCTGTTTTACCAATGTGACCGTAGACAAACGACTTGACCGCACCGATGCAGCTTATGTCGACGTTGTTCACACCAATGCTGGGATCTTGGGATTGAAAGAGCCTGTAGGTAATCCACTATCAAATATGATTTCTATAGGACGTTAAACGATTATTATCTGATAAAGACATAATTTTTTGTCGCTCATGCCATCCTTCTATATTCATCACATTTTTTAAAACCGATTGCAAATCAATATCCGTAATTGAAATCCATCAACTTGTAAATATATACGATTATCGTTTTAAAGTTTTGATTCTTGTGATTTGAAACATTTAAAATTCGGATTTCCATTTGAAAATACCAAGAGAAGTTACATTTTTAGTTTTCATTTTGCTTCATTCCCCTGCTTCTCTTCATATTATCATTATTATCTTTAGTACACATAAGCAAACCTCCACCAATCCGCACTGGAGCAGCGTGGTGGAATATGCTGTATGTGTATGACCCGTGCCCAGTAGTGGGCCATTAATGGGTTGAAGCCAACACAAGCCACAGCCACATAAGCGACTAGAACAATAACATTAAGTTATTTAGAACATGATGATTAAAGTTATTTAGTTTAACATGAGAAACTTTAGGGTTGTGTCAAGAAGACTTCTAAATTAGTTCAAAGGTCGCTTGCATGAAGTTTTGATTGTTCAATGTTACAGAGACAACAACGATTATTTATAAAGATTAGAAAAATTGTGAATAGACTCTTATCCTATTTTAAAACTAAAAGATAATTATGATGATAAATTGGGGAGTGAAGCTCTTTTTAGATAGTTTTTGACTCAGCTCTGAATACACGACATGACATTACACTATTTCATTATTTAGAATTAAAGTTATTATCATCAGTTTATCATCATCATCATCACTGTCCCACTGCTGGGCTCGGGTCTCCCTGTGGTGACAATTTGCAGGGCACATGGAGTTCACCACGATGTGACCAGGTTTCTCCATGACGTTTTCCTTCAACCCAGCAAGTCATAATTAATTTCTATTATGTATCTATAACTAATTGGAAAATTAGAGATACGTGAGAGTTGAAAATTTCGAACTCAGGCTGTCTATCACTGCGTATAGTAGAATAATTATTTAAAGACTAGCTATTACCCGCGGCTTCGCCCGCGTGATCAAAGGGAATTAACAATGAGTTGTTTATCAAACATGACACATTTCTGGTGGATAAATAATTGACAGTTCCACAATTAAAAGATACTTAGAGGAACCAGAGGTAATGCTGACCGCAGATAAAGTGTACATACACTGATATACTGGAGTTTTAAGTTAACTTCGATAGAAGTGTGATGGTAGAAGAGCAGGGCGTCCGCATGTTATAATGGTTACCATGCCCAACGCCGTTCAAGTCCATGGCACTCACGACACATGGAATGTGGGGCTATGAGTGTGTAACTTTTATTTATTATTTAATGTTTACGTTCCGTTCGTGAAACCAGGTCACAAAGATTTCTATCCCAACGGGGGCTCGTCTCAGCCTGGCTGCATCTTATCCACATGTGACCACACGAGGGCATGGCAGCTGTACTCCGAGGCTATTACATATCCCGACCACTTTCCAGGTAAGATATTTAATTGATTCAAATCTGGGTATAGTTTGAACAACCACTCGAAATAAGATTTAACTTTAATAGCACAATTTAACTTAATGTAATACAAGAGTTTAAACTTAACTCATCGTGGACTGAAAACATTTTTAGTATAATACGGGTACTCACGATATATATTTTATACGCCGATATTTCGACCCAGTTGCAAAATTACTGGGTTGAATATTAAATCGAAATAACTTGACTGCAAGTGGGTCGAAATATCGGCGTATAAAATATACATATATCGTGAGTACCCGTATTATACTCAAAACTGCTAGGCTAGGTAGTGATAAAAATTTCCTTTCACCTTGCACGATTGCTTTCAATGCCAATATCTATAGATATATTTTTTATTCTAGTGAAATCTGTTTTGCCGTGGAAAAAAAGGCGTTTGGTTTAAAAAAAATACCCATTTTATCTCTTAACTACCTGTTGCCCGCAGCTTTGCCTACGGAAATTATGTTTTAACTTAATCAAACTTCCCGGGAAACCTTTTGATTTTCCGAGATGAAAAATTGTCTAAAATATGACCCAAGGTATCAATAACAACTTTACCAATTTTCATCGAAATCCGTTCAAGAGTTTTTATGTGATGCCCGGACAGAAAAACAGACACTTTCAGTTTTATTAAAGTAAGTACTCGTATAGATAGATACTATTTTCCACTTATCTCCTAACTTAATAATTTCAGCTCGGAAATGCGCTAACTGGACGATGTTTAGAGACGGTCGCTGTGTGAACAACGAGGTAGCGTATATTAACATGAAGCCTGCTGCCGGGAGCTCTGGAACGTACTTCCTTGCTACCAGCTCCTCGAGTCCTTACGGCCTAGGTCCTGCTGGGAGCGGATGAATTAAACGGATGCGTAATGGGTCAATTGGTACGGTCAGCGTATATATAGCGTAGTGTTCAAGGATTGAAAATTTGGAAGTTTTTAATGTCATGTAATTTATTCGGTGTTGAAATAAAAAAATGTGTGTCAGCTCCGATGCACGACTGGAGGTTAATCCTTACGAACGATTATAAAATATATAAATTAGTAAATTAGGGTGAATGAACGCATTTTTTGTAGGTACTACTGAAAGCATGCTCGATAGATTTATTTTATTAATTATTTAATTTAACATGACGTTATCGTCAAATCAGTAACAAAGCCAACCGAAGAATAATTCGGTGAAAAAATATGGTGTGTGAGGACATACTGGCAGAATGTCTATTTTTCGTCACTCTACGCCATCTCTTCAACAATAAAAGTAAGTTTCGAAAATATAAAAAAACTGACTAACCGAACTATTGCTACTAAAAAGTTGCATTAGTTCGGTTGATTGGACTAATAACCGAACTACTGCCACTAGACCGATTTTTTTGTGGGGTCACGTAAAGAATTTGGTGTATAAGATATACTATGGGTATACTAAATGTTCTTTGATACTCCATGTTTCATCACTGGCCGCCAAAACGAAGTTTTTTCGATTTGCGGTACTTGTAGGTATGCCAACTAAGTTTAATGCCCTTTCGCCTCAATAAAAAACTTCGTTTCAGAGTCCTTACTTTACAACTTTATTTGGTATTCAATATTATGGTAATTATCCGCAAATATTATCGTACTATCTTTTTAATAAAATACTTCAAGTCGAATCGTTCAAAAGAATTATGTATTCCTGCTATAGCCTTTACAAATATTTATTTTTTTATTTATTTAAAACTTTATTTTACCTTATAAAAATATATTCCTTCAAAGTAAAGTTGGAGATTCTTCTATTTGAATAAGCAGTAAATTTAATTATAGATGTAGCGGGAACAGGTCAAAACCTATCCAGAGTAAAACTATTTTTTTTTACTTTAAATAAGTTAATGCTTCACCACAATCTCACCTGATGGTAAGTAAATGTGATCCAGGATGGTGAGTGCACTAACTTAATAAAAACCTATTCACTCTTTTGTTGAAGACATCCACGTCATAGGTGGGCGGAAACGCAGACGCAGGTAAGCAATTCCATTCCTTCGCGATGCGCATTATGAATGACGATGCAAACCGCGTCGTCCGTACCGGCGGGATGTTCACGACGAAAGGGTGGATAACCGCCGTGCACCGTGTCATTACATAAAGGAACGGGGAACGAACTCTTCAAATGTGTCTTACAGAAATCCGACAGGCTGACTACTTTGCGCCTGTGCTCGAGACTTTGCAGATTGGTCTCAACAAGATCTGGATCATCAATGAGCCTCTTCGCACGCCTCTCCATAGAATCTATGGCAGAAAGGTGTCATTTGGCTGCACCTGCCAAAATGTGAGAACAGTACATGGCCGAACCTAAACTTTGTACATAAAAACAGCATTTAGAAGTGAAGAAGATAAGTTAATTTATCTCCAGGTGTAACCTGATGAAAATTCTAAAAATGGACTTCTTGCTTCTTCTAAAAATAAAACCTGAGGGTTCTGGATATGAAATAAGTTCGTTTCATTCCAAAAATCATTTGTGCGCCATTTTTATCGTTTCGATAAAATATTATTTCCAGCATTAAACTGTAGGTACGAAAAAAATAATTGTTGTCTTTAGGGACTGTTAGGAAAGCAGGAAATTAACTTCATTCAATGTTAATTAAGTGATTCGCAAAAGAAAATTTTGTGAGAATTCAAACACGTTTTTCATTGCTTAACCAAATACGTCAAGTTTATTTTTATTTCAATGTGATTTCGGAACTTTGAGAAGCGGGAAAAAGTTTTATATTTAGGGGTAAGGTAGGTAAGCTTAGGTAGCTCGCACATTACAGAGCGATCAACTAAAATATAAGGAAAAAATCCGGCCGGTGCAGTCAGGCCAAGCGCAATATAGGGTTCATTAGTTGTAAGTTTATCGACTATTTCTTATTAACTACATATTCTAACATAGTCGTCATAATGTAACCTGTTTTTGTGAAATTTTTCATTATTTTTCAAAACCAGCTCCTGGACGATTTTTTATAGATTGTTTATAGGTGGTTTCAGTATATAAATTTCAAAATATCCATTGGAAATATTCAAGACGGTTTTTCTTTCTTTATTCATTTAAGTACTTATATGTAAACTCCACAGTATGTGTATTGTATACAAATGAAAAGCTATCATAATTAATCAGAGCCAACATTTTATTTGTTGTACCTACACCAATATATACTACTAACTAAAACTAAGCATTAATACACAACACTACAAATATACAAGCACTCTAATCAAGCATTTAGAATGATTTCATTTATTCAACCTACTAGGTAATTAAATTATTAATTAACGCCATTGAAGTATTAAGTATTACATGATTAACGCTTGATTTGTCACCAAGACCTTCAAAGTCAATATGAGATTCCTACTTTGATATGGTTCAACAAGACTTAACAAATTTAATCTTATTTTCTTGATCGCACTCAAAAATTGTACAATGTGCGGTCCGCGTAAAGAAAGTTGTTTTGAATGTTTCCAAATCGTCGTAAGAAACAATACCAATGCATTCTGTTTGTGTCGAAAGAAGCAGAGAAAAGTCTTCAAAAGATTCAAAAGTAAAAACAACATCAGCCAAGTTATAACTTTAGCGGAAAATACCCTTTTGTTTAAAAAACGGGGCAGAATGTTTTGTTTACTGTAAGGGCGAAAGAAGTCAATGAAATGCGTTGCTGTTTTTATTTTTAATCTTTGTTTTGATATACACAATATTCCGCCAGCTAACAATTGCCAAACATGTATACCTATGTAAGTAGTTGCTGTATCGGTACTGTTATTTTATTAAGAAAAAAAGTAAGAAGCGAAAATCATACGCGAATTGTTTTCAGTAGTTTTAACCGAATTTTAATAAAATTATGGGGTGAACTTCCGTTTCGCCCATACTCTTCATACTTGGGGGTATGGGCTAAATGGAAGTTTATCCTTTTGACCTCTGTCAATAAAGGTTTTAACAAAATATTCAATACATTTGGCCAAAAGACTTCACCTCGTTATTGTTTTATTATAATACTAGGAAATCGCCCTCGCTTCGCTTCGGGAAAAATAGTAAAAAAAATATTTTTCAAATCGGTTCGGTAGTTTCGGAGCCTATTCAATGCAAACAAACAATCAAATCTTTCCTCTTTATAATATTAGTATAGAAGTATAGATTAAAATATAAGTATTAGCTACAAAGTGTGAAAATTAAAAACAGTCTATTTAGACATGGGTCGGTATGTGTTTTCGTAATACCTTAACTATTTATAGGTAATGCTTAGTAGCGCACTTTATTGCAATATGAATAAAGGCGATATCATGTTGCATTTAAAATAAATATATTATTCCTACATCGCAATACCTCGTATCGTGATTTCTCTCAATAAACAGTTATTGTGGCACCTGATACCGTATTCGTGGTATTATGCGTATAAATAGTTATTGAAACTGTTTATGGTTTCTACCGCCCATGTCTAAGTCTTTTAGTTCCCCCTCAAAAGTATAATCGCATAAAGTACAAGCTCTCTGCCCTCGACTTAGACCACGTTTTCCGGGATAATATAATCTAACTTTCAATGTAATTCAAGAAGATTCGTTCAGTAGTTTTTGTATGAAAGAGTAACAACCATCCTCAAATAATATCATATTTATAATATTAGTAGGATTTGTTTATAATTCGGCGTAAAACTAATCCCCATGTCAAGGCAGGAAGGTGTATCAAATCCGTCAGCCACACCTCAGGAAATAGATATACGTGGGTGATATTAGTAAACTAATCTATCTCTGACTCCGAGAGTGTCGTTATGTTTAGTTTCTGCCAAGGCATTTCAATTTCAAGGATTACCAAATCACATAATTAATGTAAGCCTGATGTAAGCATTGTTTTCTATTGCTTCAACCCTCTTCGGAGCACGGGCACAAAGTGGCACGGGTCCCTAAGGAGGCCTAGAGCATACTCCACCACGCTGCTCTTGCGCGAAATGGTATAGGGATTGTTTTGTAAAAACAGACCAAAACAGTTTTATGGTATGCTACAGGAAAATCAACAAATTATACTTATACAATTTAATGATACTTGTTAAGTTCAATGTTCATAACATTTCATCGGCCATTATTTAGGACTTAGTATCTATTTCATTGCTACAGTAAATCAATCAATCACTCATAAAAACGTTAATATATAAATAGAGTGCCCCAATATTTAAATACTAAAACTGTATGTGATGAAATCTCCGCAATAGTGCTTAATTCACGTAAGGCCAAACTTTGTTTCTCCTGTAGTGCCATCTCTCAAGTAGCATTATCAGAGTAGCCCCAACGTACGTGCCCAATAGCACGGCCACAGGTCGTACAATCTGTTCGAACTCAGCCATCATCGGATATGTGTATGCGCAATTGAGCGGTGGTAAAACGTCGTTATGTATGTGAAGTATCCGACGAAGAACACCCGTTTCTTTCACTCGGAGAACGCTGAAACAGTTAGAATACTTGTTGGTGTATAAATTACCTTTTTTCTAATCTGGTGCCAATTAAATCTTTCTATAATATAATCCCGGATTAACGTACTGATACATACTATTTAGATATTTACTAGCCACTTACGTATAATGAGTCGCATAAATTAATAAATATTAAAAACAATCTGATAGGACAACACTCTTCTGAAGTATGGTATCTAATTTGGGGCGAAATGTGATAGATCTGATAAGACAAATATAAATATATAAATAATAGTGCAAATGCTGCATCCTACTCTATTAGAGATAAGAGCGTTACCATATCAGATTTTTAAGAGTTTATTATTTGGCATGTCTTCACATTTATCCGACAGACTAATGGTCGTAGCGCACATATCAACTCGGAAAGGGATCGGCACCGGATCGCCTCGCCGTCAACCTAACGTAAGCGCGTTATAACCCGCCGTCAACCTAACGTAAGCGCGTTATAACCGACCAACAGCTCCAAATCGACTCGGCTACGGCTAGGCGACGCCGCGCTTACGGCTCGCCGGCCGCTGGTTGACGGAATGAATGACAGCTGTTCGCCGACGTAGCGGTAGCCGCGGCGCCGCGGCGCGGGGCGTGCACGAGGAAACGGAAAGGCGAAGGATAGCGTACGGTGAGACGTAAGCGCGGGTACGGCAAGTCGTCCACGCACCGTACCGCGGTTCGTGAGCTTGTCTCGAGGCGAGGCGATTACGTTACGAATCCGATAAGTGTGCTTTACAGTAGGGAGTTTCATACAAAGAATACTGACATGCAAGAGTTGATACGTTTACGTTCCGTTTACGAGTTGATATGTGTGCTACGACCATATAAGTCCGTACTTACCGTAACTTTACCAAGATATTATATTATGGATAGATTTGTATAGATAGAATATTGAGCTGTACTGTAAGTAATGGAAAGGCAGATCTATCATTTGATGTGAAAAATGGGAATGAGAAGCTTGGTCTATGTTGTACTGTTGTGCATAAACTTACTCATGCCCACTGGAAAAAATCATATTTTGCCAAGAATCCAAGTTCTATGCAAATGAGGCATAACACGGAGGCATGAAATTAAGCGAAATGAAATAAGGGGGAATGACATGTCGAAATTCTGGGGAAGTGAAGCACATATGCAAGTACCCTCAGGACATTGTCATTTTACATAGAAACATACCCAATTTTAAATTCTTCTTTGTACGGAAATGTCTTGGATGTATAAAAATACTTTTTGATATTCGAAACCAGATCAATTTCGATGAGATGGCAGATGTCATCAGTTTTAAACACTGTAATTAAAAATAAGTAAAAATAAGCACAGAGAAAATAATTAAGCGTAAGCAAGATTCAATAGCCGTGCGAGTTGAATGCAAAGCTTAGGAATGCGGCTAATATTGTGATCTAATTGATAATTAATTAGTGATATGTCGATAAATTAGAATTAAAATTTCATATAATATAATCATGTGTGAATGTTCGTTACCACATACGTTTCCACGTTAGTACTAAAACTATTTTGATAAAAAATAAAATCTGACGAAAATGAGTTGAACCAGTGATCTAGGCATCCTAACTTAATATCAAAACTTCGATTACAACCCTTTAAACAGTCGATATGTTGAAGTCATTAAAATAATAGAATTATTAAAAAATCTTATAAAATTATGCTGGGATGAAGATGATGGTATTATTAATCCAAAAGTCCCTATTTTCATAAATTTCACTGGAGGTAAATGTTTTGAATGGTTTCAAATTACAAAATTATTAAAATGTTAATTAACAGGAACTTACTCTTGGCTATAAGAGGATAAAGAATACAGTAATCAGACAGCAATGCCGTCTTAGTGTTCATCACTGCATTCAAACCGTCAACCATATTCATATATTTAACTCCAGATAGCTTCTTCTCCATTATACTCATATTTGTATCATATCGGGCCTGAAAAATACAACATTATCCAGCAACGTTATTTTTATTTATAATACAAACTGTGTTAATGGTCATTTCTCTTTAGCCTATCTTCTGACGGTAACTTTAAAACAGGTGTATCTATATATTTGAAAACTTCCCCTGTATACCTTATACGCAAAAAGCCCCTTACAGCTCCATCAGCAAAATTGTAAAATTTATAAAATGGTAAAAATAACAGCGAACTTACAAGGATTGAATTATAAAATACTGGTAAATGTTCCGTAGAGACATTATGAACTCCTAATTTAACGCATTCGTAGTCGCTATCGGCTAATGTTCGCAAATCCATGCTGTTGTCCTTGTCACTCACTAGATGAGATAGAAGATTGGAACTGTAGAAGCAGTTCATTACGTAAACACTCAGAATGAATGAGATATACGCAATTCGACGTGACAACATATTTGCTTGCAAAGGAAGAACTGAAAAAAGAAATAAAAGGTAGGTAACTAGGTATGGAAACAGAAAGAGAGAAGACATCTTATGATGACACTTTAGTTCCTGGGGTTTTTTTGGTGACCTTGAAATATTTCGATGTTGAGAGCTTTTAATGCAGACAGTAAGGTTCTACTAAGAACAATCTTCCATTCTATACAATATTCTTTGCTATTACTTCATCCAGAATAACAGATCAGGAAATGGCAAATGACGAATTACGCCCCAACTCAGACTCACTAACGTTTACTTTAATCGATTTAAGTAACCATTAGTGACTCTGAAAAGGGGCCGTTAAACACGTAAAAGCTACAAAAATCACTATCAGATCTAGAAAGTTTTCGACTATATCAATACATAGAAAATAGATGCTTACTATGCTGACAACATGCCCCAATAACTAACAAAAGTTCGTAATGATAGGATGAGTATCCACCTAATATCTTCTTCTCCCATCGACTGAGATAGAAGAAGATAGCAGACACCACCAGGACTGTCACATATAGGCAATTCCATACTGGCCTCGTGAAGGGTAGGCTGTAGAATCTTCGCAAGACTGTACTATACGGCCGTTTGAGAATGAAGCCGTACCTAAAATGGTAGCGCAATATTAATCATAATTATGATGAGGCAAAACATGATGGCATAGGAAAAATAAAAATTTAGGAGCGGAATGGAGTTGATGGAGATCAGGAAAGACAAAGTACTTAATTCTGAAAACTTCCCCTGTATACCTTATACGCAAAAAGCCCCTTACCCACCCTATCAGAAAAATCTGTAAAATTTATAAAATGGTAAAAAATAACAGCGAACTTACAAGGATTGAATTATAAAATACTTAATTCTTGATATTTTTTTATGTTAAAAGAGGTTAAAATATCTTTCATGGAATATAGAAGATGGAGGACTCAAGAGACGAACGTATGCAAGTTATAAAATAAATAATTTTATTCTCTCGTATTTCAACTCACCTTCCAGTAAATATAGCTTCTATCGGGCAGGAAATATCCAACAATTGGCGAGTGAAGCCCATTGGTTTTGCATAGATGTCCACTGAATCGTTGATTTGAGGATAGACCGCTAGGGCTCTATCTTTACCAGCAATGGTATCAATATTTGGGATTATGTATGTCATTCTGAAATTAAAAACAGTATATTATAGTTGTAGCAACCATTAACTGACTTTCGTTATTTGTTTGCTTGTGCTCCAAATGCAAGAGACATTAAAATATTATACTCATATATTTACACGATTACATTTTTAGTATAATACGGATACTTACGATACATACAATATTTTATATGCCGATATTTCGACCCAGTTGCATGGATCGTAGTCACGGGCCACGGCTAAACTGCGGTGGTGCGGAGAAACTCCTTACAGGTCGACAGACGACGTTGATAATTATTTAGTCTATGATGGATGACGGATGTCAGAAGTCGGATGCCTTATGTCGGATGACGTTTGACACTAGTACATCAGTCTATCTCTTGTCTGTATTCCGATCGGCGTATAAAATGCATATCGAGAGTACCCGTATTATACTAAAAATGTGTTTAATCCACGATGAATTCAGTTTAATTCTTAATATTATGTTTAAAATCATGTTTTACACGACTAAGTGAAATTTAAGATATAATTTAAGATAGCTACTTAAAACCGCTTTGTTTTACCTCACTTGCATAACATGGTCCCGTGAGCAAGATTCCCTGTCAAATGTTATAATTTTAAACTTACTTGAATCCATACATGTCCTTTAGTACCAAGAGCAATCTACAGCCAAATACAGTCTGCGCCCATATAGGATCTTGGTTGTTCGTTTTCCTGTATTCTTCTATGACTTCACAATCAAATAGCGTTTGAACTTTAAATGTAGCATTCATATTTCTTTGTGTTTTTTTTTCTACAATTCCCACCTGATAATAATACAGTATATAAGTATCTAGTAAAACAGGCAATAGCAAAAATGTTGACCGATCGATAAACCAACAATACCGTCGCGAAGAAAAAAAAAGCACTCGATTTATAAATAGATCAAAAGACTTGTAAATATCACAGATATGTGAAAATTTCGACGCGTAAATTGTCGTTTTCGCTTGACTATTTTGCTTACGCTTTTTATCTGGAACATCACTAAGGAAGATATTATTTGCTTTACAAAAGCGTTTTTGAAGATTTTTTTTGGAATAGAGAATATTTATTTATTTATTATATTTTAGTATTATATTTATCATTATAGGTATAATACATATTATTTATAGCGAGTGTCTTGATTTCTAGTTATTTACAAACATGGAGTTCCGTGAACCTCATCGTCAGATGTCCACAATATTTTATATCTAATACCTTTAAATGAGCAATTCTTGTATATATTAAATTTTCTGAATCTCGGAAACGGCTCCAACGATTTTCATGAAATTTAGTATATAGGGGGTTTCGGGGGCGATAAATCGATCTAGCTAGGACTCATTTTTAGAAAATGTCGTTTTATTGGTGTTTTCAGGCAATGATAAACTTCTACAATATACTCTTCCTGACATCTATTGGCAAGTAGCAATACTAAAGCTACTTCAGTAAATGGCGTTGTTAAGCAACACTAAACCGAGCAAAGCTCGGTCATCCGGGTACTGGATATATAAAGTGACAAAAAGTGAACAAAAAAAGGTAAGCAATCAAATCTAACTAAAATTGGCTTCTTTTTTGAAATCGAATAGGTAAAATATTACATCGGTAATATAAGCTCTTACATTATACCATTTCTTTTCATTCTTGACGAGAACTCATCGTCTTTTTACATATTACCATCTGCTGGTTCACCATATTACCATTTGTCGCCTTATTACATAAAAAATTTAATGTCGTTTGGAATATACACGATTCCTGAGAAACAAACGGATAATAATACCTACTCATCGGGTGAAATTTAAGTGAAGCTTTATAATTGATGCATTTATTATTTATATATCTATTTTATATATAAAACATTCAGTCCATTGATAAAGTCGATTTTCCACTTTTCCCATACAACAGTTTCAAGATATTATCTAACTGAAGTATGTGAAGATGGCCCAGCGCTTAATACAGACTGGCAACATTGATCTGTCATTGTCATTAGATTTTTTAGCGTAGTGGAACACACTGGGTATCCTCTATTAATTTATAAAAGACAAATAGAGGCTTCATAAAGTATCTCATCCATCGAATTACCTGTTATTAATATTTTATCCACTTCAAGTCTGCAAAAGTAGCGGGAACCTCGTAGTACGGTAAAGTAAAACGCCTTCAGTGAAGGAAAACTGCGCCGTGATGGCAGCGTAAATAAACGAGGGTATTATTACAAATTTTTGCTGACAATATATTTTAATATTAGAATTACGAGTTTACACGTGATACGTTTCTAACGCAGTTTCAATAGGATCTTGCAAAGGACTACTGATGACACTGTATTGACGAGGGTTTTATGTGTATGTAATTAATGATGTTCAAATATTGTCTTGTTTGTTCTACACGTGTTGTTCTAATTGTGTTGTGTTTTGGTAAATATTATTGTTTATCTACGAAAATTTGATAGTTATATAATTAGTAAGTTGTTAGGTACATGGACGCAGCCCTGTGTTATTGAGGTATTATAGATTAATATTATTATTCTTTGCTATCGACATAGAGGTGAAAAATTTTTTGCGTTTCCATTTGTTTGTGTAAGTGCGAGTATCATGCGGAAGCATCGCGGAAATCACTCGGCAAACCCTATTGTTGTCGATACTTATTACAAGAAAATAATAATAAGACTAAGCATCATCATGTATAATAAAAGGATAACGGAAGACCAAAATTAAATTATGACAAGAAATTTTCCCAATTATCTATAAAAATCGAAATTACCAAAAAATTAAAAGTATGGTGAGATGTTTTATCTCACACCTTGAGGAAAATTTTATGACAATATTTAGTCCTATTTTGTACAGGGAATAAGGAAAAGAAAGAGAATTTCTACGTTCAACGTACGAAAAGAATTCACGTGGGATAAGCATTCCACGTGGAATAAGCTCCTAAGTAAATAATCCAATCTTCCACTACTTCGGATTTATGCAGAAAAATTCGTCAAATAATGAAAAAAATATGTACTGTGATTCACCAAACTAATCCTATAATCTAGTAGGCTTAATTTTATGACACTGACTCAATATAATTACGTATGTCAGAAATAAATTAAAAATAATATATTGTTAAAATATTATTCACGAAATGTTTTTAGATAGGATAGCACCAAAAGCCTTCCTCTGGCGATATCCGCTAAAGCTCGGAGCGTTGTGTGTGAGTGGATTAATGATTGTAAGTTGTTTTGATTTGTTTTAATGTGTTAGAATCCATTAAAATCGATCAATGGTGCTTTTTCCACTTCTGTGTCCACTTAATCCATGATCCATTAAAAAAATAATTTTACTCGTATACTGACTAATCTGTCCTTAAGAGAAGCTTCTTCCAAAAAAAAGATCTTCTAGTGGCTTAAATTTTTTTGTTTGACAGTGCATATCAATAGCTAGCGGATTTGCTATCCTCGGACAGATTCTCAAGTTTGATTCCTGTTCCGGGTGTCCACGCTATCTATGGAGAAATGCTTATGGATTTAATGTGACTGCTTTCTTGTACTCCATCATTATGATGGCGACACACATCTGGCTGATCTTTGGAGTTAAATACGTAAGATTAGAAAATACTTACCAATATCTAAATGTGTATTGAAGCACAGTTGAAGTAAAACTTCTTTAGGTGCGACTTGACACAGAGTACTTAATCAATACGTGAGTAACTCAGATTATTTTTCGTACGAAATAAGGCTCTACAGTCTACAGGGTTATTTGTAACTCGACGTATTCCTGGCGGGAGAGCTGATGAAGGAGCCAAAATGCAATATATTTGATGTTCATTTGTATGAGCAAAAAAAATCTTGCTACTTTTCATCTTAATAAGGTAGGGTGGGCTTTATTGAAGTGTTAGTTAGAAAAATAATTTTAAATAATAACCATACCATACGTAATTTTTTTTTCAATTTGTACCTAAATGCAAAAATCCGGGTAAATAACGAAAAAAGTTTAAATTGCAAATATCTCCACAAGTAGCAAGATTTTTTTTGCTCATACAAATGAACATCAAATATAATTGCATCATGGCTCCTTCATCAGCTCCCGCCAGGAATACGTCGAGTTACAAAATAACCCTGTATAGTCTGTTGAATGTCAAATGAAAACAAAACCATAAACAAAATTTAAGTACAGATACATAATTCTATTAAGATTACATTGTATCTGTGACAAGTCTATAGATTAAATAAGTATCACGGGGTAACGAATAACGGTATTACTAACGGTAATTATAGCTGTATATTCGTTTTTGTAAAGTATATCGTTAATAAATATGAGTCATCTGCATTAAAATATTTATTTTAATTAAGTTTAATTTTTTTGGTAATGTACGTGTCAATGTAAAAGAAGTTTTACTTCAATCGCGCGTAAAGATTACACGTACACACTTTTTTACTGACCATATTGATTATACTCTGCTAAAATAAGGTCACTGCGCCCTGTACCAATTTATTACCGACGGTACTCATTTATGGTGTTAGAGTTTTGGCTCTCTTCTTTAGATCTCCTTTACAAATCAGGGCCGTCAAATTGTTTTTAAGTGTTTTGGTTACAGTGTCAGAGAGTCAGAAATACAGGTGGTATTCTCGTGGTCCTACTAGTTTTGGACAACGAGGGATAGTTAACTGGTCTCCACTTCCTCTTTTGCCGATGTTTTAGGTGTTGGTCAAAAATTCTCAATGATCATTGATCAAGGTAGCTTTTTTCGTTCGTCGTCTAATCACATAAATACATGTCAATTATTTGAAAAAAATACAGTACCTATTTAAGGTATAATGAACAATCTTTCATAACGATAGTTAAAACAAGGGTAGAAAAGCATTTTAACTTTAAGCTATGTCCAAACGTCATTTCATCCTCTTTAATATTTAAGATATACCCTTGACGAAGCTTATGTTTGTTGTGCGTCGTTAACTGCCGCAGGCCTCAGAGTAAGTATCTATAGAGTTGTGATCGTGTGTCTGCCTGTATGGATAGGAATAGAGTACACTGCATATTCAGTGTTACCAAACAACCCAGAATAGCTATTTCATGGGCCACTGCGACCAAATTTGATCTATTGTAGCCGTACCCGTTTCTGAGTTAGATCTGATCTCCAAGTCCCACTGCCCGGGCGAACAGTAGGATATTCCTTATACTTGGCTGGGTAGGATTATGTAGCCAACTAGGCTGCGGCTTCTACAGTGACTTATGGCAGGGCAATCACAGAGTATGTGGATAGACGTTTCTTCTGCCTCACTGCAGAATCTGCACATTGCAGTGTTTCTCAGACCTACCGTCAGTAAGTGTCTATTGAGCCTTGCAATGCCCGGTGAGTAATCTGATAAGTACCCGTAAGTCAGGGCATTCAGGTTGAGCACTTTCTTTAAGTTATTTTGTGAGGAACCAGCCATTAGGGTTTTGGCCTGTCTTGCATCAGGTTCTCTTCGCCACATCTCAGCTCCCCTCTTCAGGGCTATGGCCTTAACCATGGTTCGAGAAACTGCCTTGGAGATGCCCACCATGGATGCAGAGCCATAGGCGCCTTGGCTCCCCTCCTTGGCACGGGTCTATTAGGTCACTTAGGTACTAAATTCATATTCCACGACGACAAAGTGATAGAGTTTGGCTCGAAAGCCAGTTCTTTGTTTCTTTTTCTTCTTGGCTGGCAACGCATCAGTGATGCCTTTGTTGTTTGCTGATGTTCATTGGCGACGATAATCACTTACCATCAGGTGGATCGTCAGCTCGTTTGCCGGCTATTTCCATAAAAATTAGAGTAGAAACACCTTTGAATAAAGTCCCTTACACCCTGAATTTACCTCTACCTCTTGTTTTACAGAACAAATCATCAATAGTCCTCAGCTGGGTGGTCATATCTAGTATGTGGTTGGCGTTAACCCTTTGCCTGCTTATTGTTTTGATATGCATGTACAGTACAGAAGCTAACTTTGTGGCGTGGCTTTTGAGCTTGATATTTGGAATTATTGCTATGGGTAAGTAACTATTATAAGTATATAAAAATGTGTATTTAACCACCAGGTGGATTTTCTACTCGTTTGTCGTTACACATAAAAAAATTAAAGGAAGCTTTTAAATTTAATTGCAGGCTCTAATATAAAACAGTTATAATGTAGTACGTGGCACGGATGTTGAGCGCTGAGACCTACCTGCAAAGAAACTAAGTGATTTTTCGGGCCAATTTGGCGGAATGAGATGAGGTGCGGGGTAACTGTGGGCGTTGTGAGGAGCGGCCGGCGTCATGTCGTGCAATGTGATTGGCCTGTCAAGTGACGCTAGAGCAGCGCTTGTCGTAATTCGTTCCCTGAGCGTGCGGTCACGTCTTGCGACAACTGAATGACCAATTAATTTCACCTCAAGTTTGAACCAAAGATTGAAGTATCTCACCGAATGCTCAAGATCCGTGCCGCCAACTATATTATTAGAATGTATAAATAACAAACGTCATTTAGGTAAGTTTGTTTGACTTTCTAATGGCATTTTCTTTCCTTTTTTATTTTTCAGGTATTTTAGTGTACACCGTTTTTGTAGTTTACGGTTTTTGGTTGGAATTAAAAGAGCAGGAGAAAGAGAACTCTAGAAAATTGGTTATTGTGACATCTGGCACTACTGAAAACCCTTAAAATACTAAAATTCTGTGATAAATGCTGTCTATTGTAATTTTACTAAATTATTTTATACTTGAAATGTTTTTTTTTTAAACACACACATCTTATGAATATTACAATAACTATAGTATTATTAGCACTAGAATAAAATAATTTTCCGCCGTCTTATGTTACAAATAACGCTCGTACAAAGTTGCTAAGGAAAATTCTTCAGTCTATTTTTTCAGCGTGACGGGGTCTCAAAGAATTTATTGAGTCGATCTTTTATCATGTACGTTAATAACATTTTACCAATCTTAAATAAATTATAAATCACGTATCTACCTTGGCAATAATAAATACTATAACGATACTGACCAGAAAAACGGAACATTGAGTTGAGTTTAACTTAGCTTTACATTAGAAGTACATTCTCTCCTTCAATCCTTTCTTTTGATTATTTACATGTCAAATACATGTAATGATTTGATTTGATGACAAAATAAGATGTAAGTACTAACCTACATCTTATTTTGACATCAAGTTAAAATCTACCTACTTGATTTTGCCGAGAGCAATCTTTAATTTCCTTAGTATTTTACGTATGGTCTAATTAGCAAGGAAACAACGTTCCACAAAGTTGTATTAACATTCTAAAAAAGACATAATGCAAATTAAAGTAAGCTTAAAATGGATATACATAATTTATTAAATATATTTTACTCATAAAAATACATTTATGTATTCATATTATATTGTATTCCTTCTTCTATTGTTCTCGAGCCGATTAGTTGTTTGCGGTAACTGTTCACCACTAGGATGAAGTATATTGTCACTGAAATAATCAATAAATAGCTTAGACGTTTTAGCCGTATTGCGGCGGCTTAGAATATTAACCCCAATCCCACGCCCGAAGGGTGTCGTAAAAGGTGACTAAATCCGGCCCGCTGGTGGTAGGGCCCTCGGAGGGATTATATTAGTAGTATTGATTTTAATTGTTAATTAATACCATTATTACTATTATTATTTCTCCAGGGGTTCGCCTGGATAGCTACCACCCTCGAGCATGAGTCAGCCGCTAAACGACTCGTCGTGTTCCGGCAGGGGGCTTGAGAGCCAGTTCTTTCTTTCTTTTTCTTCTTTCTTTCTTGGCCGGCAACGCATCAGTGATACCTTTGGTGTTGCTGATGTCCATGGGCGACGATAGCCACTTACCATCAGGTGGATCATCAGCTCGTTTGCCGGCTATTTCCATAAAAAAAGACGTAAAACTGAAGGTAACTAACTAATCAGGAGGGTAAAAACCGTAGGTACAACCAAGAAAAAAATGTATGTTTATCTCATTGAAGTATTATTACTAGCGTACAGAACTGACACCGCGAACACCATGTAGATAGCTATATGACCAGATAGTTATACCGTGGCACCGTCAAGTTCAGGAAACAGACATATTTCCTGAGGAATGAAGTATTCTAAATATGGATGTTTATTACTCAAATTATATTTGTGAATCGATACAATCAGACCACGATAAAAGATGACTCCAAAATATTACGTTAATACTAGTTACGTCATGAATCACAAATATTACGGTAATACTAGTTACGTCAAAAACATGAAACACTTACAAATATACCAGAGCATTCCAATGATGACGACAAAGACCCGGTTCCTCTGCTTCCGTGACGTGTAGACCAGGGTGAGGAGGATCATCATCATCAGCATCACCACCACGAACACCAGCGCATACCAGATCCAAATGGTGCAGAGAAGGACATCTTCCTAACCAGAAAAGTAAAAGTGGATCAGTCATGCACGTACGTGTGTGTGTGTGTGTGTGTGTGTGTGTGTATGTGTGTTTATGCGTTTATGCTTACTAGTATGTGTCAGTGTCAAATTTATCTCATCAAAAACATAAATATGAAGTAAGAGCCATGTTCAAAAAAATAATTGAGATCTAAATGGGTGCCAAGCTCTGTGTAGAAAAGCTTAAAATTTTAGTCACAAGCACATGTAATTCAAGCTCTACATTTGACTTGGTTAAACAGACAGACATTCTGTAATATCAATAATTACAGAAGGTTTTAGAATCATGCCCCTGCGTACCTAATTCTTTTGCTGACTGTGTACATGTATATCATATTACTATGTTATCGAGGTAATTTTGTTAGAAACACTAATGCCCCAACTCAGAGTCAGTAACGGTTACTTAAATCGCTCTTAAGTACATAATTTGTATGGTGATTCTTTACTAAGGAGTGATTTAAGTAACCATTACTGACTCTGAGTCGGGGCGTAAGTCCCACATGGCATAAACAGGTCAAAGTCAAAGTCAAAGACAAAATATTTTATTCATATAGGTATCATTGATACACTTATGCACGTCATTTGGTGAACCTACCCTTCTATTCTAAGTTCTAACGCACTATTCTGTTCATACCAATGATATTATACATATAGTATTTTTAAATATCATTGGTTCATACCACAATAGTGTTATTACATTTTAGATGGAAAAATAGGATAAAATCCTTTGCATATTTGAAATGGCACCGAATTTGGTAAGCAAATACCATATCCATTTCGCATCAACCGTGGAATCTTTTGCGACAGCCGAATAATCCTTTAGAAATTCTTTGTATCGTAGAAATGTATTCAACACTCTCGCATTTTATCATTTTACCCCACGCTTTTACCCCTAAGACCGTAGATAGCGGATTGCACTATCCTCACAAGTTTATTTACAAAATCTGTTGACCTTGACCTGGAAAAGGTAAGGAGTGAAGGTCAAATGATGCGCAGAGCAATCTCAATTCATAGGAAGAGGTCACTGTGTACAAGCGGCGGCGGACGTGACGGCGATTTCAAAGAAAGATGAAAAGAAAACATTTGTTTTGTCATTTTCCAATAGGTTATATTATCATACTCGTAGTAGTTTTTAAGTAAACAGGTGTGTAGTATAATTTTATTATGGTACCGAAAAATTATTACAATCAGCTTTGTAATGAGGGTTTTAGCAACAACTCATAATAAAATTGTCCCACTGCTGGGCTCGGGGTCTCCTGTCACAATGTGAGGGGAACAGGCCATAGTCTACCACGCTGGCCAAGTGCGGATTGGTAGACTTCACACACCTTTGAGAACATTATGGAGAACTCTCCGGTGTGCAGGTTTCCTCACGATGTTTTCCTTCACCGAAGCAAGTGATAATTAAATTTTAATACGCACATAATATTTGAAAATTAGAGGTGCGTGCCAGGATTTGAACTCGGACCCCTGCGTTCGGGAGACCAACGTTCTAACCGCTAGGTTATCACTGTTCACGAATGAGGGTTTAATGGATAATAATTAGACGGAAACTATTAAGTTTAACGGACTATTAAAGTTTCACAGTAACCATGAAGGAGGATGATTTTTATACGAGCTTGTTATGTTAGATTATGGGATTCTAATCCTCTTTAAGTTATAAAATCCCGCACTGATCGAAGCGCACCAATTTGGCAAGGGTTGTCATCTGATGAATGCAGTGATAGCCTAGTGGTTAGAACGTTGGTCTCCCGAACGCGGGGGCCCGGATTCAAATCCTGGCACGCACCTCTAATTTTCAAATATTAAGTGCGTATTACAAGTTAATTTTATCACTTGCTTCGGTGAAGGAAAACATCGTGAGGAAACCTGAGAGTTCTCCATAATGTTCTCAAAGGTGTGTGAAGTCTACCAATCCGCACTTGGCCAGGGTGGTAGACCATGGCCTGTACCCCTCACATTGTGAGAGGAGACCCCGAGCCCAGCAGTGGGACAATTATTATGGGTTGTTGCTTTGTTTTTTTTTTGTCATCTGATAATTTATTGGATGACTAAGTTGACTATTGTCTAACAAGTAACATTGGTGGTGTACAATCAAATAGTTGACCACCGCCCAATCGTAACATTGCGGACGCGAATCGCAGAAATGGCGATCTCATAACTGAGTCTCTGTTTCTAGGAATTTGTTTCAGTTATTAACTAGATCTAGACGGTTACCCAGATTTTTTCTTGTATATCATTAGACAAATTTATTTATAATTTCACAAAATAAGATACATATGGATCAGAAGTGTACTATCAACTATTGAATATTTTCTACATTATGTATGTATGGAAAACTCCGGCCGTACCGGTCAGTTATGATAAATATTCAAATGGAAGTTGGATTTTCGTAGAAAACAAATTCTTGGTATTTCACCGAATTGATAATCTAAGTAGGTATACTTGGATGTAATTCTGGGACTCATAAAATATCCCTTTATTACTGGCTAGAAATAAATTATGGAAAGAAAATAAAAATACTACAAGATTCGTTATTGTGAACATTTTAAGAGTTTATTTGTATTATATGGAGGAAATGTATAATATTATGGTAGATTTATTGGTAGACATAAAACAAGTAACGGAAAATATTTAGCTCAAGACTGTAAGAAATGCATCCATCTTGAAACCAGCAAGAGCCACTATATGAAAAGCAATTCTGAGGGTACCTACTAAATACTCCTGAAGTTAAATGAGAATACTTATGAAGTAAGTAGAATATTTAAGAATAACAGAAATTAAACTGCATAAAACTTCACAGGATTACATACCTTGGCTAAGCCCGCAAATAACACCACGCTTGCTGAGAAGTACAACGCAACTAGGATCCAAATAGTAACGAGTAGGTAACTTATGGGAACGAAAAACGAACAGCCGTAAGCCATGGGGTGTACCTGGAAATAAGCAGGTTGGTTACTATAAAGTTACTATTCGTTTTCTTTCTTTTTCTTCTCTCTATTCTGGCCGGCAACGCAAGACCTTTGGTGTCACTGATGTCCATGGGCGAAGATAGCCACTTACCATCAGGGAGATCGTCAGCTTGTTGTTCAGCTATTTCCAAAAAAATAGGTTTTTTACTTAGACATCAGTAACACTTTAAAAATCATCGATCGCTGCCGGCTAAGAAAGAAAAAACCGGGCAAGCACGTACGCGGCGTCAGCTAGGCCACGCGCAATTTAAGGTTCCTAAGTAGTAAGTTTATTGACTATTATTATGGTACTCATTAACTACTCATACTAACATAGCCGTATTTCCTTGTAAATTATATAACCTATGTTTGAGAATTTTTTAACTTGTCCAACTCCAATCGTTTAGGCGGCAGGTGGAATACACTCGACTCTAACCAAAATTAGAATTTTAAAGCCAAATATTTCACAAACGGAGCCCTAAATCAAAAATGGTCTAACAAGACCCACAATATTTTTAAAGACCTTTTCAACGATACCCCACACTATAGGATACGCGATGAATAAAAAAATCATCCTCACGTTACCTGTAGGGGAGGTACTCTAAAAAAATATTTTTCAATATTTTATTCTACGATTTTGGAGTTTTAATAAACATGTAAAATTACAGCTTTCTAGCAAGAAGGGTCTCGGCTCGGCGCTTTGTTTCGGATAGGCGGACAGACGGACATGACCAAACTTTAAGGGTTCCGATTTTACTTGGGAACCCTAAAAAGAAGAAAGAGAATATTAACTTCTCAGTTGCCTTTTGAAACACTAATATTGTAATAAGAATATGAATTGATAATAATAATATAATATTACTAGCTGTACTCGCGACTTCGCAACTCTCGCTAGGCGCGTTTTAGTTAACTTCACTAGTGAGTGATAGATGGCGCTGTTCATCTTTCTGAAACACGCTAACGATTGTACGTTGTAGTTTGTATAAGACATGAAGTTGCTTCTTTGTTAACGATGTCCATGGGCACCAAGACGGTGACCACTTACCATTACATTTTTTAAAAGCTAAAAGGCGTAAAACCCCTTTGGCTCATAAAAATAAAAGATAATATTATATTATATAATGTGAATTGTAATAATTGTGAAAGATTTTTCGAGATAAAGAAATTATTTATCAGTTGTTTTAGTTGTTTACCTTTACAATTTTTGAACAACTACGAGTATACTTCTTTAGGCGCGTTATGAAATAAATGGAAAATGAGAGTGAAATTTTAAGATTTGTAAACAAGGACGGTGACAAAAACAACGGTGACGAAAAACGTCACGCGCGTTTTTAAAAACGCTCGTTTTGAAAAAAATATTATTATTATATTGTTTTTCTGAATATTGTTTTTTTATTAAAAAAAATTGTTTTTTTTCATTTAATTTGAAAAATTATATTGAATTTTTTTTAATTATTTTTTGATATTTTTTTAATTTCTTTTTGATTTTTTTTTAATATTGTTTTTCTTTTAATTTTATTTGAAATTGTTTTTTTTCATGCCAAAGAAGTGTATAACTTCTCACGCGCGTACATAAATAAGTACACGTTTATGTTTATTTTTCTTCGACACGAGTTAGTGTCGTTCTAAATTAAAGCGTTCGCTGTTCATTGTGATTAGGTAAGATTATTGGACATAAGGCTCTTAACAGTCACTACAAGTACCTAATTAAGTTTTATCTTTAACCTACTTATAATTAGAAGTATAAGGCTTAACACATTACTATTTTTCAACGCGCGATTTTTTTCTCTGACGATTTTTAAATCACATACTGAATCATAAATCAACACGATTTTTTTTCGCAAGTGCGTGCAGCTTCATACAATTTCCATATTCCACAGAATTTTGCGGAAAAAATAATAATAAATATACAATATAATAAATAGACAATACAGCCACATGTTGTTTTATAAAAAACCAACCAGATCAAATTTAGGCCAAAATGCTCCTTTGAATAGAATGATCCAACAGTTTAACTCATCTGTAAAAGCTCTTGATCTAGATTTTTTCTCGGATACTCTAGGCAAGCTAAAAACAAAGTTATTGAATCTTAAGTAGTTAAATTTTTGCTTTTTAAATATACCTTACATTATTATACTCTGCACAGGTTAAAGAATACCTATTTTTGTAATAGATATAAGTTTTATTTTTAAAAGATGTGCTGAGGAGTTTCTTTACGGCTTTTCTTCTCCTCCATGACAAAGCACCTTTCCGAAAAGCTGGTAGATTAAAAAAATGACGTGCATAAGAGTATCAGTGATACCTACATGAATAAAGATTATTTCATTTCATTTCATTTCATATAATTTTTTATTTTTAATATTTTTTTAATTAATTAAGTATCAATTTTAGTTTTTAATAATTCGTTTAATGTCAGTTTTTGAATATTTTATAAGTTGTTATTTAAATTTAATTTTATACATTTTTTATCTGTATACCACTTGCTATTTATATTGAACAATTATTATTATATCTCATGCTTTTTAAAATATGTGCTTGTTTATCTGTTAATTTTATAGATGAAATTTTGAGCTATTTTTATATTATAATTTTATATTTTACCATTTATTAAATCTTTTACAAATTTTTACATTTTATCATATTTTTTTGTTATTCGCTCTAATCTAGTAATTACTGCATGTCGTCATCACCCGTAATTGTACTGTCACTTAGCATTAATGGTATTTTTATGTATAATAACCGCTTGAATTGTATTGGTGTACAGTATGTGATGTGTTCCAAGAAATAAATAAATAAATAGGGCGTTGTTGATTTGATTACGATTGTGTTATAACAAACTAGATGGCGTTAGGGGACTGTCAAATGAATTGGACGTGAGTCGTGGCAGAAAGTGTTAGCTGCTGCTTGGCCTGCTTGCTTGCTGCATGCGGAATGCCTCCTGCTGTATGCCGTATGCTGTACGGTCACCTGCAGAGAAAAGTAACCCATCTGTTTAAACAGTTTTAATAGACAGTTGGGTTACTTTTCTCTGCAGGTGACTGTACGATGACCTTTTAAGGGTGTGTTACGTTTGAAGAATCTATAGATAATTTGAAAATGACTAGATGAACTAATAAATGAAAATTAAGTCAACTGAACGTTATATAAAAAGAGCATTATACTCGTACTATACAAAAATTATATGAAGTAAACGTTATACCTAAGTACTAAATGTTATTCGAGCAAATGAATGAAATATAACATTATAATATGAAATAAACATTAGGTCACATGAAATTATTTTATTTGTTTTTATATCATATGAAATATCATGTGAACGTTATTTCAAGACATACCTGTTATACTATTATATATTACTATACTATTATATAACTATTACACAGTACACACCCCTCGGATACTGCAAATATAAAGGAATTTAGAATTTGTTCAGCCCGCTGAAAAGGGTGTTGAACTCTGTCCTTGGAATGGAAATAAAAATACTCATGGTAATTTCCATACATTTAGCACTTTCTTACTCAGAACATGTGCACAAACAGATAAGCGTATGTATGTATGCGAATTAAAAAATCATAATTTTCAAGTTAGAAATTTGATTTAAAGCCATTACAAATATATTTTTATCAAAGTTCTATGTAACGTTATACATATTATGTACGAGTATGTTAGTTACAAAATTTATATACTTATCACTATAAAACCATGTATTAATTGACAGTTTGAGATAGTGAGAGCTTCATAACGTCGACGTTAATAAATTTTCCAAAACGAATGATATTTTCACTGCCATTCTCATAACAACATGAAACGAGTCATATCGTTTTCACATTTTAATTTACGTAATTACATTCCGAGTTGTCCATGCAATTATTTTCAAGTACTCTCATGCTTCACAACTCGAAGTGGGTATTGTCATAGCGTCTCTTTACTCGGGTCTGAAAGCGCTCCTATGCGAAACTTTTCTAAAAATAGTGAACATTCTAGATACGAATGTCTAAGTAAACATTGCTCTACAGACACGGCCCTTTTTTCCTTATTATTCTTCTGAAAAATGAAAAGGGTTACAATACCTTTTGAGTGACGTTATCAACCAAAATGGCCGTCGGGGATGTTGGCGCGTTAAAGTTTGGATTGTTGTAATGAAAGTACTAAGTTGAAAATAAAAACCGGGATAATGCGTGTCACGCCACGCCCAATGTAGTGTTCCGAAGTAGTAAGTTTATCGACTAATACTCATTAACTACTCATGCTAACATAGTAAATTCATCATAATAGGTCGGGGGAAAAGTCTTTTCGCATAACCTAAGTATGCATAAACTTGTAATAAAATTTCTTTGGCTGTACTATTTGTATCTGGCTGGTTTTGATGACATTAAAAAGGTTACGTTAAAAAAAAGAAACAAAGACAAAGGTCGGTTAGGCTTCACAGACTGTAGCAAAGCCCGGGCTAAAGGTCGTAGCTCATCTACACGACACCGCTCCCACCCAACCAAAGTATGAGAATTCAAATATAGTGATGTAATCCTAAATAAGGTATCAGAATGGAAGGTGGATCAAGGTATGATACAGCTTTCAGATCATAACCCAATAACCTTCCAGCTTAACTTTGGCATATCCGAGAGACTGCAACCGAAATCTGCCACTCGTAAATATGACACGAGAAAAGCTAAATGGTCAGTATTCCAAAGCACGCTCTGTGAGATGGTTGAAAATCTCGGGAGGACGATCGAGGAGATAGCTGTTCTTACCAAACATGAACTTGATGTCTATGCCCATAACCTCACAAAGTGTGTGCAGGATGCTGCCGATGATTCGTTCCCTCCGATAAGGCCACGTCAACTGCGTAAGAACCCTTGGTGGACCGGACACCTAACTGAGCTAAAGAAAGAAGTGATAAGACGTAGGCGGCGCATAAAAGGAGCAAACCCAACTAGGAAGGAATCTGTTGTCAGAGATTATTTAATAGCGCTCGATACATATAAGAGCGCTATAGATGAAGCTCGGACTAAAGGCTGGGTAGACTATTGCTCAGATATGGCTCACGAAAATGCATGGGATAGAGCGTGGAAGATAGTTAGGCGAAACAAGAGATCACAGCTCTCGGACGTCGCACTAAAGACACCAAAGGGTGATACTTTAACCCCTACAGAATCAGCCCACTTGATAGCTGACACGCTCTTCCCTGATGACTCACCTGCTGAGGACACTTTAGAACAGGCTGAACTACGTAGAGTCATACAAATGTGACCGCCTCTTGAAACTCTGTCAGCACCCGGTCCACCAATCCATAGTTCAGAACTCCTGGATGTTGTGTCTGGGATGGATTCCAAGAAAGCGTCTGGTGCAGACGGGCTTACCGTGGATATTTGTAGGGCAGCGATTGAAGCAGAATGTCAGAGGTTCCTGGCTCTGTTTAACAGGTGCCTAGAAACTGGACTTTTCCCCACGTCTTGGAAATCAGCTCAAATCTGCGTCATACCGAAACCAAATAAGGATGATTACGCAAATCCGAAAGCGTACAGACCAATTGGCCTGCTTCCAGTCTTGGGGAAGATCCTTGAAAAATTATTTATAAACCGACTTCTATGGCATCTGGAAACCAAGGGACATCTGAGCACGAGACAGTATGGCTTTATGCCTCAGCGTGGTACAGAGGATGCTCTCTATGATCTAGTAGAACTACTTAGACACGAGAGAAATATAAAAAAGAAAATTGTTTCTCTTGTTTCACTAGATATAGAGGGTGCCTTTGACCATGCTTGGTGGCCAGCAATTAAGAGTCAACTGTTAAAAAAGAACTGCCCTGCAGATATATATGATCTGGTAAACAGCTATTTATGTGACAGAACAGTTACCTTAAGCTACGCCGGTGCCACGGTAAGTAAAACTACTACCCGAGGTTGCGTTCAGGGGAGTATAAGTGGACCACTCATGTGGAACGTTGTTCTTGACTCGCTTCTTGACTTGTTGGAAGGTTCACCGGTGCACGTCCAGGCCTTTGCCGATGATGTTGTATTGGTAGCCTCAGCTGATACAGTTAATGAGCTTGAGTTAATGATTAAACCGGTTCTTGACATCATAGCTGAATGGGGTGCGGAAAATAAACTCAGGTTCTCTCCTCAGAAGACTGCACACATGGTGCTAACGAGAAAGAGAAACTCTCCCGTGCTCCAATTAACTATGGCGGGTGTGTCATTACCGCCTGCAGATAAAGTCAAGATCCTCGGGCTGATTATCGACAAGAACTTAACATTCAGAGACCACATTCAATCTGTTTGCTTAAAAGCCGCCAATATGTACAAGGGTCTGGCCCGAGCGGCTAAAGCCTCCTGGGGACTCAATCCCAATATAATCAGACACTTGTATATAGGGGCGATAGAACCGATTCTCCTTTACGCCGCCAGCACCTGGACAGACAGCACATCCAGGAGATACGCAGTAAAGCGTCTGAGGTCGACGCAACGCTTATTTGCGATAAAAATTGCAAAAGCTTACCGCACCGTCTCTTTTAACTCGGCTGTGATTATAGCGCAACTATTGCCAATAGATCTGCGGGCTCGCGAGGTGGCCGAACTCTACGCCGTGAAACGTGGAAAGCCTCTTCTGGAGGCTGGGGATCGTGTGGTTGAGAGAAGAACACCATTCTTTCAACTTCCGCATCCCGCTCTCCGAATGGAGGTACGTTACACGGTGTTAGACCACCTCGATTGTGATGAGCCTGGGGAGCGACCATCAGCCCCTGTCAGTATATATACTGACGGTAGTAAAATAGATGGCAAAGTTGGCTGCGCTGTCTCATGTTGGAGAGACGGAGTCGAAGTGCTATGTAAGAAATACCGATTGGAAGCTTTCTGCAGCGTTTACCAATCGGAGTTACTCGCACTGAGACAAGCGGTAAGACTTACGATGGAGGATTCGCGCTTTAGGGAGTGCGACATCTTAAGCGATTCACGCTCCTCCCTGGAGGCACTAAAAAACCTCCAGTCTACGCACCCCCTGGTATATGACATTAAGATGGAATTGTCGCAGGCGACTGAGCAGGGCAACAAGCTTAAGTTTTGGTGGGTGCGCGCTCACGTCGGTAATGTTGGCAATGAGCGCGCAGATGAGCTAGCTAAGCAAGCTGCCCTGTACAAGAGGACGCCTGCTGATTATGACAGGTTCCCAGTGTCATATGCCAGGCGTATGATACGCCAACGTACTCTTGATGCCTGGCAATCTGAGTACTCAGGGACCCGGGAAGGTAGAATCACAAAGATGTTCTTCCCGGAAATTCGCCAGGCATATCGAATTATCGAGAGACTTGGTGTATCATACTGGAAATCACAGGTGTGGACAGGACATGGTGGAATAGCACAATACCTTCATCGATTTAAGCTTCGCGACGACCCTGGATGCTTATGTTTCCCTGACACCGAACAGACAGTCGAGCATATCCTGAATGAATGCCCACGCTTTAATGCCAGAAGGATGCAGCTCGAACTCGAGGTCAATATGCGCATTGAGACCTCGAGCTGGACTTCCCTTCTGGTTGGAGAACGTGCAGGACCAAAGTTCGCCGACTACTGTATTGGTATCATGAAAGCAGTGGCACAGCAAAATAAATAGAAAAAGTAATTAATAATTATTATTATTCTTTATTTGTATGTTATAATTGTATGTTTGTATGTTATTTATGAAGTATGTTATAATAATAATTTATTTACTTATTTATATTATTCAGAAATGTTTGATATTCATATTTATAAATATGTTTATTATATTAAGATTTATTTATTATGTTATTATTATGTATTGTAACAAAAAAAAATTAATAATCAAGGTCCCTGAAAAATAAAATCAGGGGGTATAATAAATTACATTAAAAAAAAAAAAAAATATAGACTTAAAATCGTGCTCTGTAGGTGCACTTTACAGTAACAACAAAAATTAGCAGCCCGCGCGCGGGAAGCAAGCTTACCGCAACCTTGCCACTCAATAGTTGCATCTACAGAGCACGATTTAAAGTTTATATTTGAATTCTCATACCTACTTTGGTTGGGTGGGAGCGGTGTCGTTTAGATGGGCTACGACCTTAACTCGCAATAAGGTGATTCTGTAACGTGTGTATGGTGGGAATGGCAGGGCATTGTTAATTATGAGCTTTTACCGCCGAATAGAACCATCGATTCGGATCTCTACTGCCAACAACTGATGAGATTAAAGCAAGAAGTTGAGAGAAAGTGCCCGGAATTGATCAATATAAAGGGTGTGGTTTTTCATCACAATAACGCTAGACCACACACTTCTTTAGCCACTCAGCAAAACTTAAGAGAGTTTGGCTGGGAGGTGTTAATACATCCACCATACAGCCTTAACCTTGCACTTAGGCAGTGTAAGGTTAACATTAAGGGAGGACTGCCAAAAACTACTTGTCGCGTTTTTTTTCAGAAGTCCCAAAATTTCTACATAGGTACCTATAGCAACGGGATCATGTCACTACCGGCAAGATGGCCAAATGTCAACAAAAAATGGCACATAATGTGTTTTTACGAAATTGGAGATTTTAAAACTAGCATTTTCAGATTTAATTATCTGTGGGTTGGTGCGCAATTCTAAATTCAAATAAATTTTATTCGAAATTCGAAAGCCGTGTCATTTTAAATTTTAATTTCAAGTTCAGTCATTAATTGTTTCAGATATTTGTTTTGTTTTTATGAAATTGTGATAGTTTTTGGTGCTATAAATAAACTAATAATTCGTAAAAAAACTGTTACGTTACGTTAAGCGGTAGTTTTATAATTTGTAGCCAATAATCTAAAGGCGTTGTTTCTAATTTAGGTAGTACCATCTAAGAATCTAGATGGCGTTGTTACTGATTTACTAATCTATATATTTTATAAACCTTCAGTCGTGCATCGGAGCTGATAAACACAATTTTTTTTTAATGTACAAGAGGGTAAATATTTGGCATTTGCTAATTTTGCTACAACAACAACAACTAAAAACTTCACAATGCAAAAATTTAGCAACAACTTCTCAAAGCGAAATTAAGGAAAACAAGAACATTGTCGACTGAGTAAAGGTTTCGCAACGCAAGAAATATAAATTTCCTTTAAGAACTTGTATGGTTCTTTCATTAAGAGAGTTTGTTTGTAAATTGGTTTGTTTACTGCTATTTTGAGCGGTTGCAAAACATTCTTGAAATTTGGAAAATATTGGCTTCCTAAACTGGTTGCAAGACACGCGTCTTAACTTCTAATTGAGGACTTGAGGAGACCTTAAGAATATACCCCCGTATTGTTACAGTGTTTTATAAAATGAGGAAAAGAGTCGACGGAAACCGAAATTAAGAAGCCCGCTATATCGTACCATACTATAACCGTACCATACCATACCATAAGCAATAAATGGAAATGAAAAGTATTTTTTTAATGGAAATCCCTCTAATGGTAAGTGGCTATCGTCGTCCATGAACATCAGCAATATCTAAGGCATCTCTGATGCGTTACCGGCCAAGAAAGAGAGAAGAGAAATAAAGAAAGAACTGGCTCTCAAGCCTCCAGCCGGAACGAGCTCATGCTCAAGGGTGGTACCTATCCAGGCGAATCCCAAGGAAAAATAATAGTAATAGTGGTATTAATAATTAACAATTATTAAAATCAATATTACTAATATAAAACCTCCGAGGGGCTTTACCACCAGCGGTCCAGATTTAGTCGCCTCTTACGACACCCATCCAACGTGGGATTGGGGTTAGTAATCTAAGCCGCCCCAAAAGTAAAAGTATGAAATTATTACCATCACACCGTTCCGTCTCCACCAACACCGTTACGTACCTGGTACGTTCATAGCACGTTCAATGAATGGAACGATATATTGAGCTTAGAGCTTCCCATCAAACCCTTTCAAACTGGACACAATGGAATACAAGTCACCTATTTTAAGGGCTAGTAAGTGACAGACGCAATATGTGACGAAAAGAATTTAAAAGGGATTTCCTTTGAGCGCGTTTATTTCACTCACAAAAATGCTTGATGCTATAAAAACAATAATTTCCCCGAGCGTTAAACACAAAAACAATCGACCCATAGTAAATCTTTTGAAGAAGGAATAAACAAATTTATTTTCGCATACGACAGCGATAATATTAATTTTTTGCGAAATGTTTACCTTTTCAAAAATATAAGACAAAAATATAAAATTTTTAACATATCCAAGTTAGGTTTTCTATCATTTTGACGTCCATTCATTTTCAGGCTCACTAATTTGGGTGAAAAGGAAGTGAAATCATTTGTGCATTCTTTATCGTATCAAATCGGATATTTGACAATGGGAAATGAAATAATTCTGCAAACGAAGTAAAAACGACACGGAGAAAATCTACTGTTCAATCACTGTATTTCTTAATTCCGCGCTTTGCAAATTATTAGGACAAATAATATTTTGATGAACAGTAACAGAATATGGTGTTTGGTATGCAGACTAAGGGATTATTTATGCTACACCGAGCCGGGCACGAGGCGGGCACGAGGCGGGCACGAGGCGGGCACGAGGCGTGTCCCGGACGAGGCACGGTACTAACATTTTATATGACGCGGACAGCGAGTGTTTATGCTACACCGCAGTGTTGCCAATTTAGCCCTTTCGGGGCTAGATCTAGCCTTTTTACGGGTTTTCAGCCCCTCAAATAATTTTTTAGCACCTAGCTCAATTTCTAGCCCCAATATCATTTTCCGCCATCTTGAAAAAAAAGGGATAAATCGACGGGTGCAACGCATAAGGTCTTAACGCCATTTTTATTGAAAATCCATATTTTACACTATCGTAATTACGTATATGAGTTTTATAAATTCCTGAAATCAGAATTTTAATATTACTTTTAATTAACGAGTTTTAGAAACGCTTATGGTCGTATATTTTGAAAGTTACCACGCATATAGTTGCATTTCACGGTACGACGATATGCGTGGTGCTATTGGTTCGTGCGAGACCAATCAAGGGCAGTTACGGCCGTCGTATGTCACTGACGGAGCACGCAATAAAGTATGACATTTATTTTGTAAATAATATGAATTCTGAAGTGTTTTACGTTATGATATCAAGTGAGTTGTGATATGTTGATTGTATTACATTATTATAATCAAAATGAACCACTTACGATCATCAAGAAATTTAAAATAACACTTAACAAAAATGAAAAAAAATACCTTCTAATGAATCCAGTCAAACTGGTAAGTTTTGGTTAATAATTGATTGTTTTTTTATTAAATAGTTAGAAATCATATCGCAATACAAGCATATAAGATTAGATTTATTATTATATTTAAGTGTTTTTTTCGATATTTATAATTTTAATCTAGTTCCACGCATAACGTCGTAATGTTATAGTTACGACGTTATGCGTTGTTTTTTCATTGAAGGTAAGGGTCGTAACTACTACTTACGACTACATGCGTCGTTATTAAATAAAAAAATATGTGTTCTTATAGTCGTATGTAGAACATACAACGTTATGCTTCGAACTCAATATTAAATAAGACGTTATGCAATTTTTTATTTGCTAAAATCATAAATAAATTTAATATTCTGTGCTATTAATAAGTTGTGGTGGTTAATTAAATGATATTATATCTTTTTTAGAATCACCTGTTTAGCTGAAAACCGAGCATAACTGGAATTTGTACGAGTCAATGGTCGAGAAATCCCTGACTGGGAGCGGTAATTGTAATGATGTCAGAAAATTTCCCAAGAAGTACGACTAGCACTAAATAATTTATATAAAACTAGCTCATATCACGACTTAATCCAACAATAGTACAAAGGCTGAATCTAGACGTAAGAAAACTTGGAAATATTCCTTAGCAAGAACAGAGCCTAATTCAGATAAACCTAATATTGTTTTGGTATGTAAAACGATGTTCCTCAATACTCTCTCTATAGGAGAGCGAACAGTTAATACGGCCATGTCGAAGTGGTTTTCAGGTAGGGAATCTATTTCCCCAGACCATCGTGGCGGTTCGAGAGGTGTTATCATAGATGAAGAGATTAAACCAGGAGTAAACACACACTATGTGCGCAAAAAGTCTACAAAACTTTACTTAAATAGCCGACTCAGGTTTGCAAATATGTTTTCTCTATATAATGAGTGGTGTAGTAGTAAAAATATAACAAAAAAAGCTAAATCAGCACGACAATATTGGGGTATTATAAATCAAAGATTAAATATTTTTTATTTTACAAACCCAAGCAGAATATTTGTAACGAATATTATGTTTACACGTAAATAAAAATAATATGACAGAAGAAGAAATTAATAAACAAAAAAACACATATGATATCAAAAGAATTAGCAAGAAATTTAAAGGAAAAAGATAAAACTTTAAAAACAATTACAGCATGCTTCGATTTTTAATAAATTCAGAATTGTCCTCATGGAAATGTTGGTTTATTTTATTATAAAATAAAATTATCGGTCCCAAATGTTACAGTTTTTGATCTAGCCAGTAAAGAAGCATATTGTTGCATGTGGCCAGATTAAGTTGTCTGCTTAAACTTATTGAGACTAAAGTATAAGACGGCGGTAAGGAATTCATTTTTTGGTCAGGTAATTGTGCTGGGCAAAACCAAAATTGTATTGTGTTTTCATTTTATACTTATGCTCCTAAAAATATGGTGTAACAATAACTCATTTGTTCTAAGAGCGAGGACATACTCAAAATGAAGCAGATTCTGTTCATGCTATAGTAGAGCGAAATTCAAAAAAATATCTCATATATACGCCAGAACAATGGTATGCATTAGTAAGAAGGGCCAAAGTTAACACGCCTTATTATAATGTGATTGAGATGAGTATTACAGATTTTTATAATTTCAAAAAGTTATTGTATGGGAAAAACTGTATCAAAAACTCTAACAAACACAAAATAACTTGGACTAAAATCAAAGAAGTGGGAATAACTTCCAATGATCGGCATATATCGCTACAGCTTTGAAAACGAAGACTTATATATATAACTTATATAACTTATACATTATATGACTTTATTAATTACCAGAAAAACCTATTCATCACGAAGAATTAATAACCAAGAAAGTCTTAATAATTGAGATCGCTGTTATTTAGATTACTTGCCTATAACAACTGCAAATATGAGGATTTACAAAGTCTGTGCCGTGCACGCATAATACCGAAAGAATATAATAAGTATTATGAAAAATTACCAAACACACGCAATACGATGAACGAAGAAAATACGGATATCGATTCATCTAATAATTTGTAGATTAATTAATTCTCGCGACATGTTTATAATGTTCCTTCCTAGTTTATTTGTTATACTCACGCTTTGTTTACTGCGGAACTTTCTTGTTATCATATAAATAAGTTAGTTTTTTTAATATCGTTTTTTAATCGTATTTGTAAACCATTAAACCCCAAAGTAACCCGGCGTAACTTGAAGGTAAGGAAATTTTACTGTACGTATATCGTCGTAACTTTGTCGTAACTCAATAACATAACTCTTGCATCCCTACGCATAAAGTCATAAGTATGTAATTTCAGTATTTTTCATTAAATTACAATTCATTTTCTATCAATGATATTTGTTTAAAGATGACTTAAGGCACTACTAATTATAAGCTTGATTTAAATTCAAATTTCCTTCTCATTTTCGAGTAATGACAAAAGTAAACTTTAAATGCCCATACTGTAAAGTTGCCATTTTCTGCATACGACCTTATGCGTAGGAGCCGTCGAAATTCAGGTTTTCCACGAACTTTTTGATGCAATCGATCGAAAAAACCAATTTAGGTAGTGAAAGGTATCGAAAAAATTACGATTATCATACTTGTACAGCGTCGGGCGACCTTTTTTTCGCCCTCATCTCTGTTAATTAAGCAATAGCCCCTATTTTCAATGTATTGGACGAATCTAGCCCTTTTTAAAACTGTGTTTAGCCCGAAAACCTGATACCGAGTTGGCAACAATGGTACACCGTGCGACGTCTGCGTCGGCACGGCTCGTGCCCGGCTCGTGCCCGGCTCGGTGTAGCATAAATAGTCCCTTATCTCCACTATTTGTAGTTATATAAAACAAGAAACATTAGCATAGAATTCAAGAGTATATCATTATAAGCTTAGAATAAGAATAAACATTATAAGTTCCGTTGGCCGTTTTCTCTCTTTTATGGCGAAGCTTTTCAAAACGGTGGTATAAGAAAACATTTAGGCACGACCATATATCTCAGTGACTACAGGGTTCAAATTAAATGTAACGAGTTAATAGCTTAAAAATTAAATACAGGCTTTTATAGTGTCGCTGTATTAAAAACATTTAGCAACTGTGTTGTAAACCGTTATGGAATTCCCTCATCTGAAGCCAAACTTAAGCGTAGTAACAGATTATGCTTATCAAAATAAAGTTCTGATCAGAACTAAGTCAAAATGTACAATTTCAATAGGTTTAGAGGATGGAGATTTATTAAAGTTTGCAAGATTTGATCTACACAAAACCGACAAACTAAATCAAAGAGTTTACATTTATTTATTTAAAATTTATGTCACCTCATAAAAAAGGATGAACAAAGGGCAAACTTAATGCCTAATGGCATTGTCCGCCAGTCAACCCTGGGTGGATGTGGAAAGAATTTACTTTGAAGATTATACTTCGATGTTGCATCCTTAAGATTTAAATACACATGTATTCAATAAGTACTCACAACACCCAAAGCAGCTATGATCATAGATCCAGTCTTCAAATCGATCCCAAAAAACGTGGAAACATCTGGAAGGTCATCTAATGCGGTCATTTTATTTGAATAAATTGTACTTTTGGATTATCACAAAATCACAAACGATGTTTGCATATTGCCAAACATTTGACATTTATGTCAGATTGTTATAGATAATAGAAGAAAGTTCTTCAAATATAGTCAAAGATTCATTGAGGATTAATTTGGCATCAAATAGATTCCAAAAGAAACCGAACCCAGGATCATTCAAACGGCCGTCCGGTAAGATTACCGCTGAGCTACAGGGATTGTTATTAAATCATGAAAATCCCCCATAGATAAACTTTTAATTAATTAGCAAAATTTGATAATTAATAGTCTTTGTTAACTTGAACAATGGGTAACAAATAACAGTAAGTAAATATTGTATTTTCATAACCATGTTTCATAGCCTTGCCATTACTTTTAAATCAAAAGCCGTTGTTGTCTGTATTGTTTATCGAAATAAATGCTTTGTTCTCTAAAATTTTGTTACAACGAACTTATAACTAGTGCCATGTTACCTTTAAAATCCTTTAGCATTCAAATTCTAAATCATTAGTAAACAATGAATATCTGATTGCATAATTCGGAGCTAATCTTGCTTCTACTTATAAGTTTTCCAAAACAAGGGTATTAATTAAATTGTAAACATTTCAAAGGCTCCTTCTGTTTTGTTCTTTCATTTGGCTTCTTATTATAAATAGGTTTCTCCTAGTGGTTAGTTAATCATATTCCACCTCGATAGGAATTAGTTAGGAGTTGGTAGCTAAATTAAAATTTTATACATAATATAAATAAATAAACGCCAATCAATTCTGATATATTTTTAGATATTTCTTTCTCAGAACAACTAATATCTTAACTGTGTCTATTCACACGTGCGACCTGTTGACTCTGCATTGGCAAGCTCGACAATTTGGAACCACACATATTTAAACACTATGTTTTACGTTGGGGCACATAAGAAATAATAAGTTGGGGTTACGTAAGCCACCTTTTAAGTATACCTTCGTGGTATATCCCTTCCTTTGACGAATTACCTATCTAATCAAGGCATGCATGCAAATAAACAAATCCGATAAATCTGGTATGAACCAGTTTGATCCAGAGTAATCCAATTAACCTTACAGAGTTTGATGCGCTTTGTATTTGAATGCGGCGCGGCAGCATTTGAAAGGTAGGTATTAGTAGGGCTGTCGACGTTTTTTGTTTTAATGGCCCACTACTGAGCACGAGTCTCTCTTCTTGAGGAGGCCTAGAGCATACTCCACCATGCTGCTCCGCAGTGCGGATTGGCGGAGGATTTCGTGGTTGGCCACTTGGGTTGAACCCAAGTTGGGCCCAAGAGTTTTCTTGACGCCAGAGGTCCTCCGACATGGCTTAATGACTGTTATCTAACGGCAACAACCGGGACCGACGTCTTTACATGCCCTCGACAAAGTTTGCCCACGGCAAAATAGTTGCCGTGCCGCAGATAATGAATGATTTTCACAGTAAAATTTTAGTATTCGTATTTGTTATTAGGTCGAGTACCTACGATGTACAAAAATAGTTAGAACAGAAATAATATTTAACAAAAGCATTTACTTAGTAGTAGATTATTATCGTATAAATTCAGTTCTTTCATCTGGAGCCAATTATCAGGTCACGCATATCATGAAAATAAAATGTCGTCGGAACCATAGCAACATCCATTTCAACTTTGTGGGATGAAAGGAAGTAGATATGATCATTTACTGCTAAAATTCACTAACATTCTACGTAGATAATACTTTTATAACAAGCAACGATATAAAACCCTGGATTATCTTTTTGTTTAAAAACCTTCGATAACATTCGTTTGATCCCATCTAAAAACTGTACTTACATAAGCTCTGACCGCCCTCGAAACGTTAATATGCCAAAGTGAGTGGGTAGGAATTACTGGGAATTGAATTAAACAGCATCCAAACCAATCAGTGAGATTGACCAGAAAATTCTGATATCGGGAATAAAATAAAAAACCGGCCAAGTGCGCGTCAGGCCACGCGCAATGTAGGGTACAAAAGGTGTAAGTTTATCGACTATTATTCATTAACTAACTACTTAAGATAACCTAGCCATGATAGTTTTCCTTTTAAATTCATCATATAAACCTATTTTTATGAATTTTTTCACTCTTCTAACTCCAACCGTTTAGTTGGCCGTGGGGATACATTGACTCTAAGCAAATCTGATAATTTAAAAGTAAATATTTCGCAAACGGGCCCCTAAGTTGAAAAAACGATGTTAGCAGATCCATAATATTTTTGGAATACCTTTTCAACGTTTGAAATTTCTTACCTGAGAACTCAGGTTTTTATCAGTCGTTTGGAATATTAATTTTCACTAAAAAGAAAATACTTCATTGGGAGTTTTGGGAACTCAAGTATTAAAGGTATATGGCGATTTTGATACGTTTAAGTTTAGTGGTCTTCGAAGATCGAAGATTTGCAGTCAGTTATTTTATAAAAAGTCATTACGAACACGCCTTTACATTACACAAGACCACCTCGTTTAGGTCTTGTTACTTTTATTTTGTATTCGATCCGCATTCGAACTTACGTTCTTACTAGCTTTCTACTAGAAATACTTTACTTTCCTTACCATAAGTTATAATCTACGTAATTACGGAAATTCACTGGTATATAAAGTTTTTGTAGTGGTCCTCCTTTTATTTGTCATAAATAAAATAAACTATTTACTTGTTTTATGAGATTTTTTACAAGGATACGTGAATTTACCTTTTCTGACCACCGATCCAAAAAGAGGGTTGTTATAAATGTTTCACCTGTGACCTGCCTATGACGTGGATGTCTTCAAGAAAAGAGTGAATAGGCTTTTACTAAGTTAATGTGCTCAGCACATCTCCACTTATCTAATGGGATTATGGTCAAGCATTAACTTATTTGTGTAAAAAAAAGTATAGCAAGAATTAGTTTCAGAAAACATTTTGAAATTAAAGAAACAATGACACAACATAAACCAAAAATATTTCAAGATTTGTACTGCACCCATGTTATTGAAGAAAAAGAAATACTGAAAAGAAAATACTTGAAGAAAACTATTATGAGACTTATTGGTCGGGCAGTGTGTTCTTTAGTTACAAGTTATTTCCAACATCAATAATGAACAATTCATTTTTCTGATTAAACGGAGCTACGTTGATATTTGTAAAGTGCAAACGTCTCAAGTGAATACCAGAGATTTTATTTCTATTAGCCGATTCCTATTTTCAGCATATTCACATGCATATCTAAAGTAATTTTTCAGCAATGAAATTATAGAAGCGGCTTCTTTAAATTAAGTGCCCTGTCTCTTGCGAACTTTAAAATGTTTACGAACAAGAAAACTAATAACTTACCCTTTAAAACCTTCAAGCAACAGACAGCCCAAGAAAAACTGTTAAAAGAATAATTACGTTTGCCCTTTATAACAAAACTTAAACACCATTTTCTAAAATGGTAATTAACTGTTCGGACTCTAGTTTATTTATTTAACTTTAACTGTTCGGACTCTAGTTTATTTAGATTCCAGCAAACATGAATAAGATAGCGAAGTGCAAAAAGAAAATATCCATCAATATGATTTAAGTATGCTCAGTGGCGAAGCTTGTAGGGAGGCTTGTAGGGTTGCAGGCCCTGTATCAATATTTTTTGAAGGGCTAAAACTAAAGCTGTAAAACTTCGGGGAAAAAGGGGCGTCAACAATTTTAGCCTTAGGGCAGTGGGGGCATGTTTTTTGGGGGGCGCTGCGTTTTGAAATGTTGTGAAATACATCGACAAAAGGATACTTTAGCCGCTTAGGCTAAGGTTGCCCTTCAAGTCTAACTGATTCGGCAGATACGGCGGTAGCTACGCCTCCTAGCTACGCACTCTACGCAGCTACGTTACGCGTCTACGAAAACAACGTAAGTACTGACTTCGTAAATGAATTCTTCGCACATCTTTGGTGGAATCCTACCTTACCTGAGGTTATTTAATTATAATTATAATTGGGCTTTTGACCTTGCCTAAAATGACTAACTGTCGCTCAAGAGATTATTAATTTCAAAGAGACTTCCTTATTTTATCACAGCGGAATACAATTACAAGAACATTTATTTTGTTTGAAAACATAAATTTCTCTGTTTATTGAGCATAAAAAGAAATATTTCCTTATCAGATTATTTAACGTAAGATGACCATGTGCGCAAATTGAATTTATTTAGCTCTGTTTGGTCCAGAGCCATTAAATGATAATAACGAGGTAAGTAGAAGCATGTTGCCAAGGCTTAATTGCGAATTCTTCGTACAATTAGTGAAGGGTCCGTGGCAAATTTGATCTTCAAACGCTGAAGAATTAATGAGAGTTCTTAGCATACAAGTATTCGGAACCGATTGGACAATGAATAAGGCAATGGTGGCAGAACACTTCTTAAACTGTTCCATTAAATATCTTTTGTAAATATTGCAGTATAATTTTGACAATTTGCATGTGACTATTTTTAATCCCCAACGAAAAAAGAGGGGTGTTATAAATTTGATGTGTCTGTATATCTGTGTGTCTGTCTATCTGTGGTGGTATATCTGTCTGTGGCACCGAAGCTCCCAAACAGATGAACCAATTTTAAAGAAAGAAAGAAAGAAAGAAAACATTTATTTTGCTAAGCACTGCAACAAGTTACAAAATTTACACTAAACAAACCATTTACAAAATATTATAAGTTATGAATTCGATATAACCTGCTGCAGCACTGCTCAACAAAAAAGGTACGCACTCAGCATATGCCGCGGGTAACCACGGCTACTGATTTTCAGTACGACCTTTATTGTGTCGCAGTTCAGACGAGTGATTATTTTGATCTTTTTTTGTTTGAAAGGTGATTAATCGAGAGAGTTCTTAGCTATGTTTACTGTAAATAAAACTGTCTTTAGATTATGCAGCTACCTAATTAGCTTTATTTAAAGTAAATCCTTTTGTTTTCGTGTTTTATGACAAAAATGGAGAATGTGTTAAGAAGTCTGGCTTCCGTATTAGTCGGTAATACTTCAGTGGACCTGATGTTCTGGATTACCGTACAACACTATGGATACTCACGTCAAGTGTTCTTTTCCTGGCTCTGTACTTAGAAATAGGTTCTGAAATCTAGAATTTTAGAATTTAAGTAATCCATGAATTTATAATATTAAGATTAATCTCTACTCGTGCATGATGCTCAATAACGATATAAGGAATTTCGTAATTATTTCTACTTTTGCAAGAAGTCGCTGTACCCAATATATAAATAAATAAATACTTAGACACTCATACCCCCTCAATAGGTTTTTATCTGCATCGCGGGTGGCATTGACGACACATATATTACACCACAATAACATCCTGCACCTGAATACAAATATTTATGTCACATAAATATCTACCCCGGCCGGGAGTCGATCTCGGGACCCCTCGCTTCGCAGGCAGGGTCGCTACCAACTAGGCTACAGAGTCGTCAAATATATCGTTACTATCCAGTCCTATGTATGTAATGTGTTTGACTAGCAAACAAGTCAAGTCAACAATAAAGTCGTCGGTTTTTGGGTTACGCGAGCAATGTCAAAAGAGTTCATGTATCTAGTGTATCTATAAATGAAATTAATATGACATGGTAATACAGCAGACGCTACTGAGTCTGTCTATCAGATATTGCCACTAAATTCGACTAACGACTAACTACTTATTCCTTTCTAACTACTCTTAGTTTCGAGATTCGCTAATAAATAAAGTTTAGGGTGCTTTTAGTGGGCAAAAATAATATGGCTCGCAGCCAGAGTTCCGTCAATCGAATTGTTGAAGTCGATCGAGAACTATGTAATGCACACATGTGAAGCTCACTCAGTTTGGGTGACCACTAATGAAAAAACTTTTTAGTGCTCGGTTTATGAGTTGTAATAATTAAACGGACGGAAATGACGAAACTATAAGGGTTCCGATTTGACTTCGGAACACTAAAAAGGTTCGTTTTTGTGCTTTGGAAGACACATAAAGTCAATGGCTCTGTTTGTTAGATAACTGCAATCATTAACCCGATTTGGGTAACATAAAAACTTGCGACATTTTTATTTACGAACTTCTCCATAAATTTTCATTCGTGTAGCGTGGTGTAGTTCGATTTACGGTAAGGGAAGGGGAATGATGGTAAGCATTACTTTACCCTTGTCTAAGTAATTACCACATGATTATTACAAGCTAAGTTATTTTCTAAATAGACACCCAATTGAATGTCTTCCAGACAACCACAGACAACTTATTAAACGAATAAAGCGAATAATTTTAGAAAACAGGTTAAAGTGCACAAATAAGAATCTTACAAGAAGAAAAAGAATATTAGATCCATATTCAGGAAAAAAGTATCTTGTATGTTGAGCTCACCATTGTCTAAACATTTACCGCAAAAGCAACATACTTTCAATAACGAAAACTCGGTGCACAATATACAAATAAGAACTTATTTGAGGCCTCTTTTCTTCACTGGGTCCTGGGTCGTAACTAATAACTCTTCCTTGGTATATTATTTAATTTTGCTAATGAAAATGCATCTCGCATAGAAAGTCTCATATTTTATTATAATGTACCCAAGGGCATCGCCAGCCGATAACCCAGGGGGGAGGGGCGAGTTGATGTGAAGAATGAGAAAAGTATGAACTGTAGGTAAAATCGAGAGCACATGAAGCTTTTCACTTGTCGAGCGATTTTACGGCATTTACGGCGATTGTAATAACAATGGTAGGTACAGTGTCCAACGTGTAAAGCTACACAAGCTCTTGACTGTACAATTAATAAAACTTGTAAATATAATAAGCTATTACATTTATTTGAAAAATAGAATAAAAATAATTTGAAATTTTGAATTTGAATAAGTGTACAATGTATTTTTTGTATTTACCAGATTTTAATATTATAGTGATTAGTGATCAACAAAGATTATTTTTTTGATTTGGTTGCTTAACATTTGACAACTATTTTAGAATTTCTAGGGGGGGGGGCAGCTGCGCCTCCCTGCCCCCCTCTGCGACGCCCTTGAATATACCTCCCTTTTGTTCTAGCCGATAGATGGCTTTCATGATGAATAGTATACGGAGAGGTCTCTTGATCAGGTATAAGCATGTCATGACGTATGACCATCTAGGAACCGCGTAAGGAATACAACATTTATTTATAACTAAAACCCGAAAAATTTTGCTTCGGGTGCTTAATACCCGTACCCCTAAATAAAATATCTTAAAATAGCCTATGACCTTGTCATGTGGTCAAGCATTAACTTATTTTTCAGTAAAAGGATATGATAGGAATGCGTGAGAATTTATGTATTATATAAAATGAGGAAAATAGAGGTTTGAATCACAAAATACATCAACGTAATCAAGGTTATTCTTAGGTAGTTGTAACATACAGAAAATTAGACCTTACAACTTTTTCCAAATGATATTTTGCCGAAAATTTGAAATAACCTAGAATAAATATAGGTTAAATAACCTATCAATCAACTAAGCATGTTCTGCCATTACATAATGGCAGTTTCTAAGTCTCGAAGGACTAATAAAAAAATATTAACGAAAAGCACTGAGCTTCTAGTAAGATTAGTTATGTAAACAAAAATTTCGCCAAGTTATTAAAGTTGTTAAACAGGGTAAGGTTGGTTGAGGAAATGCTAATTTTAATTAACGAAAAGCAGGAAACAACCAAAGTGTTGGATAAGGAAGTATGAATTTTACCAAAGCAATCACTGTACCAGGTAGATTTGCCAAACACAAACAAAGTATAAAACAAATCTATTCTCAAACTAATTATTATTTATTATGAGTTTTTATGAGTGCAAACAGCATCACTAACAAGGTACTTTCATTCATAAATAACCCTATTTCCCAATGCATTCATTTTCAATTAACTCAATTGCTTTGTCACAAGCCCACTTCAGTAGTACCTAAAATGAGTCAAGAAATTTGCTCAAGGGCTTTTTTAGGGTTTTTTATGTAACTAGCTGACAACGGTACTTAATTGTAAGTTTCCACCGTCGTCCATGGATATCAGCAATACCAAAGTATACCGGCAGCAATACCATCACTGATGCGTTGCCGACCAAGAAATAGGCGAAATAGAGAAAGAAAGACCCCTAGTAACAATATTTATTTTTCTTTTACAACCAAAACGATTTAAAATATTTATTAGGTAATATCAAAAAAGCTAGCTAGCTCTTTTTGAAATCCTTATGGTGAGTTCCTTAACTTCATTATTCGATTTATTTTTATTTTTTATACTTGAAAGAATGGTATCTCACAGCCACCAATTTTTTTTAATTTCACTTATCTAAGAACACTTGGGTTATCAAGACAAATCTAACGATATCTTAATTATATAAATCCGTTCAGCAGTTTGGAAGATATGAGGTAATAAAATATATTATACACATTCATACATTACATACGAGTACATGCAAAATACGTGCGAAAAACATAAACTTTCCTGGCAGTCAGGTAATTAACAGTAGAAACTAATTGTCGCTACAGACTGCGACTCTCTACCAGTATAAATCCAAAGCCACTTCAAGATAAATTTTAATAATTTGCGTCAATAGACAATGTTTTATATAAAACATAATAAAGCATATAAAACATAATAACGAATTTAAAAGTAAAACATAGATAATAGTAGATGAACGTACAACTACGGAACCATACATTGCACGTGGCCTGACACGTACTTTGGTTTTGAGGATTCCTTGCCCCTGTGCTATCTATAATAATTTTCCTCCTCAGCGAAGTGTCATATCATCAAATGTCAGAATTTTTGGAAAGATATGGCCTGTCTTTCAAACTGACAAAAGGCATTTATGGTATGTTCTGATTAATTCCAGAACAAATTAAATTATGCATTAGCGTGTGGCCACACTGCCGTTGTAAGAGTATTTAGTTCATTGGTTGTAACCGCCTCTCAACTGTCAATTTTTAGGATTAAACAATAAACATTGATAAAAATAAAAAGAAATCTGCAATATTAAACTTTACGGTAGGGTGTATATGTTGCCATTGCCATGCCTCTTTAGCCGACTGTACCTATGGTTATGGTTATGGTTATGGTGATGGGCTCCAGTTTCCGTACTTAGCCTCTAAGTTGGGCCATTGTACGTAAATATGTGTGTCAGCTAGTTATCTAGCCAGCCTAGCTCCGTCCAGAAGCGCAGGATCCTCCTGGTGTCTCCACAGGCTTCACGGAACGACCTCGGGGTGCCGAGGATTTCAGCCCGTTGGGTAGCTACTCCCACGCATTCCAGGATTACGTGAGGGGCTGTTTCTTCAGACGACAGGCATGCCCTGCACAGGGGACTGTCGGTCATACCTAGAACATATAGATGTTTGTTAAGTGGGCAGTGTCCAGTGATATTACCTACGATTGTCCGTAGGTCTTTCCTGTCAAGTGACAGTAGCCGTCTGGTCAAATCTGGTCTGGCCGACTGTACCTATACATAGAGACATTAGAGTAGAGAAACTTTGTGTAGAAAATACAATAAAGCTTACATAGCTAGGATTGCATACCACGGTACTATTATTCAGCCAGAACTCGACATTGTGTACAGTATAGTACAACAAACAAAGAGCACTTTTGGGATCAGAATATGAGAGAACTATAATAGAGCACTCGGCGGCGCTCGTCTGTCAAAATTCAACCTTAATTCATTTAGTCAAAGATTTATTTCGCATTGACAATATGGACGTAAACAACTTTATTTTCTGTAATATTGGTGTACATTTTATATGTAACGTGTACGTGTACGTATCTCCGTGTACGTGTACGTATCTCCGTGTACGTGTACGTGAATTATTTTTAAAAAATGGTACAGAATTTTCTCTTCATGTATAAGTAAAAGAACAGATGTGTAATCTGTTTAATGTGGAACTATGTTATTTGCACAATTTTGTTTGTGTAGTATGATAAAGTTTTCAATAATTTAATTAAGTAGATTCAGTTATAAATTGTTATAGGTAACTTTTAAGTAGCAAGTAATATATGTTTTAGATTAGGTACGAAAATTAAATCGAGTTGATAAAAATTAAGCTTACAAGAATTACTTTTTAAATTAAATCGTATATATCAAGTTGTTCATTATAAATATTTTTATTGAATATATTAGATAATTATTTAAATTAACTTCGATTGAAGTACATATAAATTAAAAGTTCAAATTTCAATCGTACCATTGAGATTCCATGAAAAACAGTATTTTAATTGACTCAATAAAACATTTCAACAGGTTCTACCTTGACCGTGCCTATATAATGGGGGTTGCAACCCCCAAACCTCAGTGTGGCTACGACCGTCATCCCTGGAGGTTGTGTCGCGCGAATCGACGAAATCAGTTTCGTATCGAGTTTCCTTTCGAAGAATCATATTCCGTTTAATGTTATATCGTGCTGTTATTGTGAGTTCAGTGTGTTTTATACCTGGAGGTATGTACTTGTTTATTTATCGTAATAAGTTAATTTTTTAAGTTTCAAATTTGATTTAATATAACCAAAGAATTAAATTAAAAGATGAAGGTGTATAAATAACTGGATGTTTATTTAAATGTTGACTGACAATAGTAGAAATTTCTCTTCCGCTTCCGGCAAATGTCATCGCTGAAGCGATCTCGTAAAAAAATGGGCAGAAAACAGATTTTGATAAATAAAGTACTATCCATGCAACATTATTGAAAATTTGTTTGTAACTCGAGAACATGAATCAAATTTAGACGTAATTGTCTGATTAATTCACCCGGTGAAATTGTTTTGCGTTTCTTGTTTTTCATATACTAAATATCCGCAGATTCCGCGATAAAATGCAATAACGTTTTTATCAACCGTAAAGCCCAAATATTAAACTTAAAAAATGCTGAATTTTTTACTCTGATGATAACGAGGAGATAAGAAATTTTTTATTTTATTTTCTTTTGTATTGAATAATGGCTTCTTTTATTAAAAACTTTTGTAGGATGTTTAATTTCGGTAGTGTCACTGATATAATCTACTATTAGGTAAATAGAGTAACCCAAAAAAAACAAAAAATTTAAAATAACGAGATTATTTAAATATTGCAATTATTATTATTATTACATATGTCAAACAAATCTAATGCCGCGGGCTTTTGGCCAAACGACAACAGATAATTTGTTTAATAAAATGCGCTGTGTAAACTCAGTGTGTAAACTACTTAAGTTTCTTTATTTGGTAATTGATCATCGAATTTTCGCACCAAACAAAGTGGTGAGTCACCTCTCGAGTTATGGCAATAAATCATGTGGTGACCTCTCAAGTGCAAAGGCTTAAATATTATTTTAGTATTAAATCAACTGAATGAAATTAACATTATTTTGCCTAATTTCATAATCTCAAAAGGCTCGTCACCCGTATATATATTACCTTTAAAGCTTAAACGCTTAATAAATAAACGCTTACAAACTCATACCCCGCAGTAGGTTTTACCCAATGATATTATATATTAAAAAGAGGCAGATATGTCATAAGCGCGCGCGTTGTGTGACTCAAAAAGTTCCCAATTGGGAACTCTTATTCAGGTGAAGAAAGAGATAGCGATGTAGTTTTGACGCGAGAGCGATAAAGACGTGCGATAAAGCAATAAAGTGTGCTTTGCGGATATCGGAACAGATTTTTCGGTTGATTTGTAAGGGCATAACGTATCTATATTTATTTAAACATCATTGATTTTACCTGTGTCGCGGATGGCATGGACACATATAACACATCACAATAACACCCATGACCCGAGTACAAATATTATCTGTCACATAAACATCTGCCCCGGCCGGGAATCGAACCCGGGATCCTTCACTCGCCGGCAGGGTCGCTACCAACTAGGCTACAGGGTCGTCGTCATATCGTTGTGTCTTTACACATTTCTTCCACATGGGTAGTACGCGTATATTTTCCTGACATCTGGTGACCTAGATGAAAGGGATTTCTAAGGAAGCAAGCTCTGTTCTGTTATATCTGTATAAGCTCGCCCTTGGAGCATCTTTTATGTTTTACTTGTATAAAAGGAAGTATTAAAGTATACATTGATATTAAAACATATAAAGCATTAAGTATAACCTCATACGTACATACATATAAAGCGTTAATTATAAATGGCTTTGATTGAATTTTTTGTTGTAAAGTCCATTTGTTAACAGATATAAAAGAGTAAGAATTTTTCCTTCTATTTCCTTACAAACAATGTAATTTGCTACTACGTTGCATCTATATAGCTACAACAACAACCTTTTTATTAAATTGTTCTCCGAAATTATCTGCATATATTACGTAACACAGAACTTAGTCAATAGTTTTCCAGACAACCTATTAAGCTAATGAAGTGAATAAGTTTCGTAAACTACCATTATAACATAAAGAATATTACACACAGTAAAAGGAGGACCATTTAATTATAATTAAACATCAGCATTTCATGACTTGCCAAGTTGAAGTTTTCTCACAATGAGGAATTAAGGCTTTTAAACTTGGCTTCAGTTTCAGCTTATGGACCGCTACAAGGCACAGGAAAATCTACATGATTGAGTAGGCCAAGCTCAATCCATGCTGCTTCAAAGCGTTTTGAGAGAGGGCTTAGTGGCTGGCTAATCCAAGTGTTGGAAGTTTTTATACCGCCCGAAGGCCTCCTACGTAGCTTAACGACTATAATTTACTAAGCGGGTCTGATGGCAGTACATTCCTTCCGAAACACCTAGCGGTCACCCATCCCACTGACGTTTAGCTAAGCAGCACTAACTTAATCAAACACTTGAAAAGGTCTTAAGTCGCCGGGCTATGAGCGCTTTTAAACTTAACAACTATTTAGGTACTGTATAATACCGCTTTTTGTGTACCTATTCCATTGCTGGATACCTGCAAGATAATAATAATGCAGTGAGTATTGATCTCGCCATTTCAACTATACCTAATACAATTTTATCATGGTAGTAAATAAAGTTTTCATTAATAAATAAATGAATAAAGGTCACAATCCACTAGAGAATATACATATGTAGATAACTCATACTATTTGGTTTATACGTGTTTTTGATTTTGCATAATATGAATATAACATATCTTTTCTAGAGTCAGACCGAGATTGACCTAGTTAAGCAACTTAAAGGGTGTGATTTGTAGTCGAATGGTAACTTCTTTAGCGTATTTGTGTTTTGTTGGACACGTTTAAGGGTGCCTTTCGCTTCATTTACCGAGTTTACCTAGCCTGTAGGTAAATGAAATGATTCTATTGGCGTAGCTTGCATGACTTTCAAAAAGTGTTTGTAAGTGTTTGTAATTGACCGAACTACACGATAGAAACAGGGCACACTGAAAACCAGCGGTTGGGGCACTCTGCCACAACTAATGCTGAGTGTGTTCCTTTTTCGTCGTGTTTCGCAACAAACTTTAACATATTTTGTTTTCTTTTTTAATAGCATACATTTTTGTTATTTTAGTTTAATTTGTTGTGTAAACTGGCGAATTAAAGGTATTCTATTCTAAACCAAACCAATTTTTTAAAATATTTGAATTTTGAATTTTATTGGTTCTTTAAAACACATCCCTCGCAACGCTAAGCCTCGTATTTACTAGGGGATATACCAGTGTTGGCCCAAAGTTAATCTGATTAACGATTAAAAATTAATGATTAAAAATCGTAATCAAAAAATTTGATTAAGATTAATTAATCATAATCAAATTTAAAATGATTACGATTATTAATCATAATCTTTAATCGTGGATTTGATTATTTGATTAACGATTAACTACTTATTTATTTATTAAAGTGAAACTTTTATTACATCGTCTCAAACTTTTTGGTTTGTGTGTCGCATGTCGCGTTACGGTCGGCCGCGGAGTGGGGTTAAAGTGAAAGGCGCTCGACAGAGAAGCCGATACCAATATATCTGATTGAGTACGGTTGCTACTACATGATACATTCTGAAGGTCTGATGATGACCAGGTATATACTTATCGGTTCTCAGTAACGGAAGTACTTAGGATGACCTAGCTTTCAACATTTATCTGATTGAGTACGGGTGCTACTACATGATACATTCTGAAGGTCTGATGATGACCAGGTATATACTTATCGGTTCTCAGTAACGGAAGTACTTAGGATGACCTAGCTTTCAACATTTATCTGATTGAGTACGGGTGCTACTACATGATACATTCTGAAGGTCTGATGATGACCAGGTATATACTTATGTTGCTATTTCTTGCTTTTGATAAACAACGACACAGCTAGTCAGTCCGAAAAACTGATCAACGAGGATGATGCCATTTTAATACCCTAAATCGAATATTTATCCAAAATTTTTTTAGTAAATGTCTATAGTGTGAAAAAAAGTTTCACTTTTACCGTGGTTTCATAAAACCACACAATTACTTTTTTTATTTAATTTATTGGAAGAGCAACACCAACAGCTTATGCAATGCATAAATATGTTACTTCAAAAGCAGTAATAAATAAACCAAAATGGAATTCTGTATAATAAAACAATTAATTAAAAATGTAAACATTCCTTATTCCAATTTCACAGACTATACTTTTATGGCCTGCGTAAACACCGGGTAGGGGTGTGGCTGAGGCACAGAATAAACAATACAGAATGTAAGCTTTATATCAATGATATTATATATATACAAGATATGCCAACACGGCGCTGGAAGTACGTCAGTCGAATGTACATAAGTGTAGCGATTTCAATTCATACAGTTGATAGCTGCCGTGAGTGAGGCCGTCTATAGTTGTCACCAAAATGCCGAGTTGTTTTGAGATTTGGAAAAAATCATATCTCCAAATTGAATAAAAATGATGGATTACTTAACTTTAATTTTGTATTTTTATTTTATCAGGTTTGTAGGCATCGACGTGAATACCTATTGTATTAGGTTAGGAGTCTACTGGCTAGAACGTCGATGTATGTAGGTATATAACACGTCGGAAATATGTCTTGCTGGACCACGCTGGAATTCGATGCCCCTCCCAATTCCCTGGATCCCCTGTTTTCGCCTATCCAGTACCGTTGCCAACGCAAGCGCCGACACACATGTATTATTCTTGCTTTCGTAATCGCATTATTGTTTATTGTTTCTCCAATCTAAATACATACATCTGCTAAATACAGTGGAATCTCTATAACTCGAATCTCGTTAAGTCGTAAGTCGTTAAGTCTTAGTAAATAGAAAATAAATGCCATTCCCTTCCGCTGAACCCCTAATTACGCAGTAGCTCGAATTATTTAGATTTAATAACTCTAACAAAGTGTTATTTCCCTGCGAGGTATTAATATAATTTTAATACTCTATAACTCGAATTGCAAAAAGCAAACTCGGTAAGTCGTAGTTCATAAAATATAATGACTTCTTACTTGGGATTCCCCAAACTTAGAGCAATAATTTGGGTACAGAACCCTAAAAAATACAGATTGATCTAAAAGTTGTATAAAAGAGTAAAAAAGTAGATACATACAAGTAAAATATTTTTTATCTTTACATCTCGTTTTTTTTGCTATCTCTCCAGTTTGCATGACGTCATTGAGCCAGGTCCAGAGATATTTCCGACGTGTTATAAATTATAATCACGTTCGTGAAATAGTAAAACCAAAATACTAAATGTTCACCCTGAACATGCCTAATATCGGCCCAAAAAATTATAAAAAATTATATTATTCCTAGATACTTATTATTTTTTTAAATTATATTTCTTTAGGCGCGTCATGAAATAAATGGAAAAAATGATCAGAGTGAAATTTTAAGATTTGTAACACGGATGGTGACAAAAACAACGGTGAAGAGAAACGTCACGCGCGTTTTAAAAAACGCTCGTTTAAAATAATTACTGTTATTATTTTTATTATATTGTTTTTTTTATATTGGTAGAATATTGTTTTGTTTTTGATATTGTTATTGTTGTGTTAATATCGTTTTTTTAATATTGTTTTAGAAAAACTTCTTTAGCATCGTTGTGTTTTGAAAGTCAATGAAACGAAAAAGCGACAGTAAAGAGAGACAGACACATAAATTCATAAGATTTAATGTGGTAGAAAATGAGATAGGAAGCATTATACAGTGTTTCTTATGTTCGTGGTTCTTGTTTTTCCAAAAAATCTTTTGAAAATTTGGGTTGCTGGGGTCTACGGGGGGTTGCGAATCGTTTCGAAAATCATGTAGGACGCACCGTTTCCGAGATATACGGTATTTACGGTTTTTCAAAAAAAATATTGAAAAGGAGATCCCCAATTTTCGGCCCCGAACCATATGTAATCTGTGTTAGAACATCGGACTAGACAAGAGTAAACTATATACCAAAAAATTCGTCTTATTTATAAGATAAACATATTTAAATCTTAGCTTCAGCTGCTCTTGCCAAATGAACAAAATAATGCAAAAAAGTTTTCACAGTATTTACCTCATTACATACGATTTTATAATCGATTGAATCGATTGATAATTATCGATTGATGGAACATAATAATATATTTTATGTATTATTTAGTGATTATAATTATAATATTAATTTATTTTTTACATATTTTCGTATTCCATATAAATCAAAACTATGTAATATATTATAATTACCATTCAATCGTTACGGTAATTTTATTAAATTACATTTCGGATATTTTGACATCGATTAATCGATTGACAACAATGATGATGTAATCCCTAATAATGTCATTTTGGTAACCATAGTATTTATAAATAACACCACTGTATTGTCATATTTGTCATCGATCTTTCATCTTTCTACGCGTGTTCTTGTATATTTTTACTATCAAATATTTTCAGCGTATTTGGAGTCCTATTTACTATTGAAACTCATCGACACGTACACAGTGATTTTAATTTTCTATTGTATTCGCTTTCGTACTTGTGTTTTGGTGAATGTGTTTCGCAGTTTCGCTACAATTTCTTGCAAACCAATACTATATGAATATGGACTCCTTAATCGCCTGTTTTGTGACTGACAAAGGTTCAGAATAAGTCCTGAACACTGGATAATGTACCCTATACATCTTTAGAAGATCAGGAAGTTGCTGTGGCCATAGCCATACTTACAATGAGTATAATATTATGGTATCTTGATTGGGCAAGGTACTAACGAAATATAACGCCTCCTGCACAACTACACGAAATATTAATATATTATAATGATAACTAATAAAATCTCTTGAAATATGCAATAGCTTTTATTATACAACCTTTTTATGACATTCGTTTTGGGTGAAAACCATTGAAGTAGTAGATATTATAATAACATACGTAAGTGTAACATACATATTAAATAGCACTGTGACACGAGTATGACATAATCATAACCTATAATTAAGGTGATTCATTCTAGGATTTCCTTAGTTGGCCATTGCTGGCAGCCGTGAAAATTGGAGAAATTGAACTTTTTGCAATAATCTAATTAACAGCCAATTTCCAGTCTTGTCTACTTAGGCCTGAGTTTCTATGGAAACTGGGGTTCTCCTTTGGATGGGGGTTAAGGGTGGATCTGGCAAGGTTTGTGTAATAGAAGTTGTTGGGATGTATGGGGGGGTTGCGAATCGTGTCTAAAATCGTGTAGGACGCACCGTTTCCGAGATATATGGTATTTTTGGTTTTTCCAAAAAAAAATTGAAAATTTGGGTGGGGGGTTAGGGGTGGATCCGGCAAGGTTTGTTTAATGGGAGTTGTGAGGGTCTAAGGGGGGGTTGCGGATCGTGTCAAAAATCGTGTAGGACGCACTTGCCCGTTTCATTTTTATGGTATGAATTTTTGTGTTGTTGAAGCCAAGAACAAGAGCTTCTACAAAGTTATCCTGCTATAGGCAAAGTGTTTATTACTTAAGTACAATACATCAATGCCGTCCTCTGGCTCGGTGGAAAGAATGTTTTCTTTTGCAACCAAAGATGTTTAATAATAGATACGTTAAGCCCTTACAAATCAACCAAAAAATCTGTTCCGACCGAGTTACAACACACACACGTATATGCATAATCGTATTACTTACTACATCTAAGAAACTTACATTTTAATTGGTTGTTACTTGTCGACATCATAATACTTTTGAAGTTCTTTTATCCACCGCTAGATGGCAAAATTCTAGTTCTTAACGTCTAGTAATAAGGTTGACATTGAATTACAGTTTGAGCAATACAATGTCAACCATATGGAAAATAATTCCACCTACTGAACGCTAGATGGCGCAACTAGAATCTTGAATGTGAAGGAACCTTATAAGTATTGAGATAAGTTACATTTTTGGTTAACAACTTCATCCATTCATGGTTTTGGTTTAGAGTTGTGCGCGGTGCTTTTGCCGCGTTATCGACAATTATCGATATTTATATCGAAACTGTTATTGTCAGGCTGCGGGCACGAGATCTGCGACGGGCAGTCGGGTCGATCAGTTGCGCTAAAGTAGTGTTGTGAAGAATGACAATATTATGATCTATAATAATTTATATATTTTTTATAATACCTCAATTTTAAAAAAATATGTAGTTTTTTGACGGTTTATTGTTTTCATTGGACCAGAAAGTACTTGTACCCTCATGTACCTGGGCTAGAAATTATATATGTCATAGCCATATATGTTAGCTTTCAATTGACGCCCATTTTAGCTTGCACAATCGAGTACAACTTTGTTATTTCGTCTGTTTTTCAGAATACGAATTCTCAGTTTCGAAAATCGAGTTTTTTGATGAATGGCAAAAACACATTAATGTCAGTGAGTTTTAAGTTTTTTGAATAATATTAGTGATGGATATTCAAGTTAAAAGTATGTACTTTTTATTTATAATTAATATATAAATATACTTAACCCCAGTTTTTTTATAATACCTCAATTTTAAAAAAATATGTAGTTTTTTGACGGTTTATTGTTTTCATTGGACCAGAAAGTACTTGTACCCTCATGTACCTGGGCTAGAAATTATATATGTCATAGCCATATATGTTAGCTTTCAATTGATGCCCATTTTAGCTTGCACAGTCGAGTAAAACTTTGTTATTTCGTCTGTTTTTCAGAATACGAATTCTCAGTTTCGAAAATCGAGTTTTTTGATGAATGGCAGAAACATCCGAAAGAGAACCATAATAATAGACTATATGATTTTCTATTACTGAAAAATTATTTTGGAAATATTACGAATGAATCTGCGAGGGAAATTAAAATGAAAATTTCAAAAATATCAACAGTTTTAGTACAAAAATGGCAATAGTCATTAGTTAAGTATTTTATGACTGTTATTTTTTAAGTATCTCAATTATACAAAATATTTATTACTAATTTTTGTTTTCTTGGAACCCGTGATCCTACCTTCCATTTTTTTATATATCTTGCACTTAAATTGTCATAAACCATCATAAGAAAGCCATACCAAGCAATCAAACCCAATAAATAATTTTGTCTAGCTAGCTTTTTCTATTGGAACTACTGTGGCGAACGTCGGTTTTTTGAGAATCTTGAACTAGTTGCAGATATTACAGCTTTAGATGTGAATTTAATTAAGAAGTTTGGCATTATTCTTCGAACATTGGCTTTTCAATTCGAAAAATGACCTTGATTAAGCATTCAAGGTCATGGTTAAGGTCGGTTTTTACGTAAAATTTTCTGCCCTTTCCGAATCTGGAATAAAAAATAGGGGTTACCATTTGAAAAAATTAAGTTGACCTTGATTTGACCTTCAAAACCACAGTCAAGGTCAAATTCAAGGTCATCATCGGTTAGTCGAGTACAATTAGTACAACTTTTGTATAAAACATTTTCCTCCAAAATGCATTCCTGAGGAGTTATTCAGGGGTTGCCATACTTTTGGACCACCCTGTATATATTTTGCACTTAAACTGTCATAAAACATCATCAGAAAGCCGTACCAAGCAAAAAAACCCAATAAATAATTTTGTCTAGCTAGCTTGTTCTATTCGAACCACTGTGCGACGACCCGAAGAAGACAGCGGGCATCCGCTGGATTCAGAAGGCTCAGGACCGGTCAGAGTGGCGCAAGTTAGGGGAGGCCTATGTCCAGCAGTGGACCTCCAAGGGCTGATGGATGGATGGATGGAGATTACTTACTAAGTTTTTAGATATTCTGAAGAAAAAATAAATCTTTATGACTTTTTTAAACATTAAAACTGTTTTTGTAATTTGTAAAGTACTGTTTCATTTATTTAAATTCTTCCTCATCCTTTATAATTTGTACTCATTGTAGGAAATCGATATATAAACGCAGATTAGTATATTTAAAAAAATTACAATAAAAAGATCGAAATGCTCGAAAAAACCGGTCTACCCGGGTTTTGATTACTCTTAGACCCGAAAACCCGGGTTTTCAAAATTGAACCGAGTTTCGATGCTTTACTGAGTAGCTTTTTGATCATAATTTATATTATTTCTTTTAATTTTACGTTTTTAATTTGAATTATTGGGTTCGAACGATACTTTCGATACTAAGTAGGTATCGATACTTTTGATCGCGATACTCGATACTGAGTACTCGATAATCGTACCTGGTAATTATTCGCAAGTACTCGTCGGTATCGAGTACTTTTAAAATATTGAGTACTTTTCAGTATTTTCATATGAAAAAAGATCAACTGCGGCCCGTTTTAGCGCTCGGACTAAACAGAAATTCACTGTTGACGACCTTTTTTTTTTAGCTGTGATCTGACTGTGATCCTCGCGAGTACTCGATACTCGATACTGAGTAGTTCGATACTTCAGGACCGATACTTTTTTGGTATCGATACCATACCCGTCGATACCACACGAGTACTCGGTATCGATACCAGAGGCCGATACTTCGAACCCTAATGAGAAGCAGAGTGATCAACAGTGGTCAATTGACTACGCTTACGATTTTCATCCTGGGCGCGCCAGTAACACATCTACCTCTTTTACTTATAATATCATTGTTTGCAACTATGCTAAATAGACCAAGGTCAAACAAATTTGCAGACGACCTATTTGAAAAAAAGTAGTTATGAAATGTAACTTGAACATCAAAAAATCACAAAACTAATGTTTAAGTTTATTTGATTAAAACACATTTTTCATAATTAGAATTCAGTATATTTGAACGTTAGAAATTATTGTTTTGTTCTTTAAATGATTAATAAAAATATTTTAAGAAAATATGTGTGTCATTATTTTCCATCATTTCTTATACAACACACACACACGACACTTGTGATATTTATAGGGAATACTCAGTACTCGATTCTCAATCCAAATATGTAATTAAAAAGGGTGCTTAAAATTTGACCTAATTATCTATTAAAAACAAAAAGTGTGGACACTTGGAGCACACGCGAATTCAAGTCACGCGATTAATAAATAACATTTTATTACATCAAAAACGCGGTGAAACACAAATACTACCGGTGTTTGTAGTTTTACCGCTTTCGACAAAAGTCGGCGCGCTCAAAGACACCGCGGCGGCTTTCGGTCTCTTTGAGCGACGTTGCCGCCGCCGACTTCGCCTACCAAAATTTACGCCAAACCTACATTGAAACCTACTCATACTCACTACCTCAGTTCTGTTTACGCGCACGCGCTGATCAGGTCTAAGATCATAACATTGATTAATTAACAAAGTAACAAAAATGTCATTTACGAATGAAGAATACTGGGAGATGGTTCGTGCATATGCTCGTGCCAATAATAGTGTAAGTAAGTGGTGCCATTCGGCTATATCGCGAAGCATTTCCTAATCGCAGGATACCTACGTCTTACGTGATCGGTGGTACTTCGGTGATCGGTGGATTCCTATTTGTGGGGCGAGGTTAAAAGTGTTGTGTATGCTATGGACTTATGGAGTATTCGAACTAGAGCATCGAAGCTCGGTTCAATTTTGAAAACCCGGGTTTTCGGGTTTAAGAATATCAAAACCCGGGTAGACCGGTTTTTTCGAGCTTTTCGAGCCTTTTATTGTATTTTTTTAAAATACACTAATCTGCGTTTATATATCGATTTCCTGTAATGAGAACAAATTATAAAGGATGAGGAAGAATTTAAATAAATGAAATAGTACTTTACAAATTACAAAAACAGTTTAAAATGTTTAAAAAAGTGATAAAGATTTATTTTTTCTTCAGAATGTCTTAAAACTTAGTAAGTAATCTCCATCCATCCATCTATCCATCAGCCCTTGGAGGTCCACTGCTGGACATAGGCCTCCCCTAACTTGCGCCACTCTGACCGGTCCTGAGCCTTCTGAATCCAGCGGATGCCCGCTGTCTTCTTCAGGTCGTCGGTCCATCTTGTCGGGGGGCGTCCTGTACTCCGTTTTCCGAGACGCGGGCGCCATTCGAGGACCTTTCTTCCCCAACGGTTATCGGTCCTTCGCACTATGTAGCCGGCCCATTGCCACTTCAGCCGGCTAATTCTTTGAGCTATGTCGGTTACTCTTGTTCGTCTACGGATCTCCTCGTTTCTGATGCGATCACTTAGAGAAATAGCGAGCATAGCCCTCTCCATAGCCCGCTGCGCTACTCTGAGCTTGTATTAGGCCAATAGTGAAGCACCACGTCTCGGATCCGTATGTCATCACTGGCAACACACACTGCTCGAACACCTTCGAATTCAGGCACTGAGGTAGTGTTTTGGACGACAAGATATGACGCAGTTTCCCGAACGCAGCCCATCCGAGTTGGATTCTACGAGTGACTTCTTTCTCGAAGTTGGACTTACCCATCTGGATCACTTGTCCCAGGTAATTGTATTCGTCTACAACTTCGAGAGCAGCGCCGTCAACAACAACCGGTACGGGTGTAACATGGACATTCATCTTAAGACCCACCCGTTGTGAGGCGCTGTTCAAGTCCCCGAGCATTGTACCAAGTTCCTCCAGGGATCCTGCCAGGATGACTATATCATCGGCATATTGCAGGTGTGTGATGTATTCGCCATTTATGTTAATGCCACGTTGTTTCAACTCCATCAGCTTGAACACATCTTCCAACGCAGTGGTGAACAGCTTTGGGGATATAACGTCCCCTTGCCTGACACCTCTCTACAATTGGATGGGGTTCGTGGCTATGTCGTGTACTTTAACGGACATGGTGGCTGATGAGTACAAATACTTCAACACCGCGATATACCGGTAGTCGATACGGCACCGCTGAAGAGAATTTAGTACTGCCCTGGTCTCAAGAGAATCAAAGGCTTTCTCATAGTCCACATAGGCGACACATAACGGCAGATTATACTCCTCGGTCTTCTGTATAATCTGCCGCAGTGTGTGTATGTGGTCTATGGTGCTGTAGCCTTTCCGGAATCCTGCTTGTTCGGGAGGCTGGAAGTCGTCAAGCCTGCGTGCAATGCGATTTGTGAGCACCCTCGAAAACAGCTTATAAACGTGGCTCAGAAGTGCGATTGGCCTGTAGTTCTTCAAAAGGGCTTTATCGCCCTTTTTGAAAAACAGAGTCACCACACTTCTGCTCCACGCTCCCGCGGTAGTTCCAGTATGGATGACGGTAACAAACAGTTTTTGGAGCGCCACTAGGAGGGTTTTCCCCCCAGCTCTTAGCAGCTCGGCGGTGATACCGCGTCATCTCCCGGTGCCTTGTTGTTTTTAAGCTGTTTGAGAGTCTTTCTAATCTCATACCGGCTGACGTCCGGGATATCCTCTGTGTAGTGTCGGGTTAATTTAGCTCTCTTGTCGCTCTCCTCACTGGGAGCTGGAGCTTGAGAGGAGGTATACAACCGTCCGTAGTATCTCTCAGTTTCTCTTAGAATTTCAGGTTTCGACGTAACTATGGTGCCGGACTCGGTCTTCAACCTTGTGAGCTGACTTTGCCCAATAGACAGGTCTCTGGCGAACACTTTGGAGCCCTGGTTTCGCTCTATTGTATTTTTTACAGGATTTGCGTTGTGTTTGCGCAAATTGCGTCGCCTACACTTGGAGATCTGTTCATTGAGCCGTCGGTATTCCTCCATAGAGGTTGGAGACTGCACACATAGTTCTCGTCGATCTCTCGTAAGACCGAGACTTTGTTCTGAGAGAACTTGAGATCTACCACTGGGGTGGGTCTTGAAATACTTCGACCTTACCTCGTGGACAGTCGCTACCATCCTGGACTCCTGGTGTTAAACTCCTCCACTGACGTGCAGCTCAAGTTGAAAGTTTTCGGATCCCTGGATTTGGACAGGTGTTGGACGAAGCATAAACTTCATCAGGCATGACCGTTCCAGCTTCACGTCGATATTTAATGTGTAAGAGGCACAAGATGATCGAAACAAAAGTATTTAAAAAAAACCCGAAAAACCCGGGTTTGATTTTTGAAACCCGGGTTTTTTTGTAATCCTCAGAACCGGGAAAACCCGGGTTTTTCGGTCCGGGTAAACCCGGGCTCGATGCTCTAATTCGAACAGAGACGAATTAAAATTAAGAATAGTGACTGCTTTTGATAAAGTTCGAAGTGAAGTGTTCTTGTGCTAAACCGCCTAAAGGACAATTTGTGCAAACGTGCTGATTTCTGCATCACTTGAGGAGGTGAATAAAACGTACATAAAACTTCAATCATTGTAAATAAATACTTTAAAAAAAAAGCAAAGCAACAACCCATTATTGTCCCACTGCTGGGCTCGGGGTCTCCTCTTACAATGTAAGGGGTAAGGTGCGTTGGGGTATGTTCGGACGGTTTTTAGTTGTATTTGGAAGATGTTGGCAAACTTTATTTTGTGCGAAAGTTACAATAGTTAGCACAATGAATTATAGTGAAAATTCATTGTTAATAAATAACCTATAGACAGAATGTGTTTAATGTTGTTATAAATGAAGCACCTACTATTTATCGGGTGTTTAAAATATGAATAAAATTTTAAAACCTTGGGAAAAATCGGACGTTCATGGGTAAAGATCGGACTACCTTCTAAAATCGCCATTGTGCCTTAAAACACAGATTTCATAGAACGAAAATATCTGTTCTTATATGTCCTACAAGATTTTCTTTGGAAATTTTTATATATTGTAAAAAAAGTAGTATTATAACAAAAGTATTTTTTTTTGTTTTGGACGTCCGACCTTGCCCCACTAGACCAAATCTCAAATTTTCATGGCTCTCAAACTTCCGTGTTCCTGATCCTGATAAGCTTTTCTTTCAGTCAAAATTATTTATCTATTAGCATATTTAAGATTGGATAGGTTACACTTTTATGTGTTGGATCAATAAATAAAACCTTACAATTGTTCAGCTAATCAAAAATTTATTAAACTTCTTATTTATGCTATTCTCCGCTTTTTATTCGTTCTACTGTCGATATTAAATCCTCCTGCGAATAGGATGTTGCCCGCAGTGACTTTCTCTCGTACTGACGCGGCATTATGACCCTACAAAGAAAATGCTTAGTTAAAGATAGATAATTATACACATTACATTTTATGTTCGGACCGTAAAAGGCATCTTAAAAATCTATTAACAATAATATTTTAAGAAAACATAATTAAAGGTAATAAAATACAAATGAATTCACGTAAAAAAATAAAACAAAGCACTAACTTCATGAGAAATTTTGTTTATCAACAAGATCAGCTACATAGCGATAGATTGCAACACCATGAAATATCGGGTGTTAAAGTTCGGATTAAAATAAAGTTTTACAACCTCATGCATTTTCACTTCAGTTTTAGAATTTTCAGATTTAGTCCGAATTTCACCTATTAATATCTGCTTGGGGAAAGTCCGGAACTCAGCCTATAATCACATTTAGCTTATTTTAAACAGATATATTAAAAGACACCACGTATCCTGATAACTCAAAAATTTATTATTTGAAAAAATTGTTAATACTCACCAAAAAAGCCAGCAAAATGTTGTTTGGGGTAAATCCGGATTTCGTAAATTATCCTAAAAGTCGACACTTTCTGTTTCTCGTGCATAACTCACACCTGATGCGTCGGAACGACCAACACGAACTGGGACGTGGGGCAATACCAAAAAGCGTCTCAGGCTTTGTTGCCAAATTATAAAAATAACTACTAATTCAGAATATATTTAACAAAAACGGTCTTCCCCCATATACGATCTTACCCCAACGCACCTTACAGGCCATAGTCTACCACGCTGGCCAAGTGCGGATTGGTAGATTTCACACACCTTTGAGAACTTTATGGAGAACTCTCTGGTGGGCAGGTTTCCTCACGATTTTTTCCTTCACCGAAGCAAGTGATAATTAACTTGTAATACGCACTTAATGTTTGAAAATTAGAGGTGCGTGCCAGGATTTGAACTCGGGCCCCCGCGTTCGGGAGACCAACGTTCTAACCGCTAGGCTATCACTGTGTATAATCAAAATCAAGTTAATCAATTAATGATTAGTGATTAATGATTAACGTCAATAATCATGATTACGATTACTTTTTTAATCGTGATTATTTTAATCATGATTAATTTAATCTGATTAAAATTAATCAAATTAATTAATTGATTAAAAATTTAATTGATTAATGCCAACACTGGGATATACCTATCACAACACGTGTGTTGAGATGTAGGGTATCGAACAAATTCGAGCGCCACGTGCCAGATATTTGTTACCTGCGGCTATTTTTAGGATTCCGTAATCAAAACGGAACGCTTATAGTTTCGTCATATCCATACGTTTATTCATTTACTAGCTGTTGCCCGCAGCTTCGCACGCGGAAATTATGCTTATCATATTTGTACCTACCACTAACAGAAGAAAATTTAAAAACAGTTTAATTTATATGAAGTTAAACCGTTAAACCGGAAGTATTATATTCAGGATTTTATACTGAAATTTACGATAGAATCACAAATCATTCTTCCGGGAGCGGGTTTTGAAAAATAAACAATATTCACATTGATTTGTTTTTTTTCATGAAAAAGTTTTAAAAATTCGAAAACATGTATTCCATCAATTAAAGAAGAAACATTTGTTTCAAATTTAAAGCAAATTGTTGATATTTTAAAAATAATCCATACAATGTTTCATGTTGTTTCCGGGGAAAACTTTAAATTTTTCTGGATGAAAAGTTAAAACATGATCAAAAATATAAGAAACTTAACTAATTTCCGTCGATATCAGTTCAAGAGTTTTGATGTGATGCCCGGACATACAAACAGACAGACAGACAATAATTTTAAAAACAAATTTGGTGCTCTAACGCGTTATTGAAGTGTTATTTATTGATTATAAATTTCAATATTAATCCCTCTCCCTCTTTCTCTCTCTCTTCCTCTTCCACTCCCAGTCCCTCTCCCTCTCCCTCGCCCGCTTCCTGTCCCGCTTCCTCTCCCTCTCCCATTCCCTGCCCCTCTCCCTCTCCAGTTCTTTGTCCCTCTCCCTCTCCCGCTGCCTATCCCGCTCCCTGTTCCTCTCCCTCTAGTGCTCTCGGTTCCTCTCCCGCTTCCTCTCCCACACTCTCTAGCGCTCCCGGTCCCTCTCCCGCTTCCTGTCCCTCTCCCTCTCCCGCTCCCGGTCTCTCTCCTGCTTCCTGTCCCTTTCTGTCTAACTATAAGCTTAAATACAAATTTTCACCCTTCTTACTTCAAAACTGACGAAGTTCCCATACTAACTTGCGCCGCCTTAAGTAACCCTTTAGGGGATGATTTTCCAAAAAAACGTAATACTTCAAAATTAAGTGTCTAATTTTGAACGAATATGTAAATTTTCATGTTTTTAAATTCAAAAATGACGAAGTTGCATACCATGTTACATAGCCTAAATTAACCCTTTAAGGGATGATTTTCCAAAAAAAAAATGTTAAATATAACTTTTGTTTGTTACTATAAACTTACATAAAAATTTTCATATTTATACCTCGAAAACTGGCGAAGCTGATTTGTATGTAGTTGACTACCAACCCCTATTTTTAGGGGATGAATTTCGAGAAAACCGTTATACAAATATTTTTTGTGTTTAACTATAAGCTTAAATACAAATTTTCACCCTTCTTACTTCAAAACTGACGAAGTTCCCATACTAACTTGCGCCGCCTTAATTAACCCTTTAGGGGATGATTTTCCAAAAAAACGTAATACTTCAAAATTAAGTTTCTAATTTTGAGCTGATACGTAAATTTTCATGTTTTTAATTAAAAAAATGACGAAGTTGCCTACTGAGTTCAATCGGCTAAATTAACCCTTTAAGGGATGATTTTCCAAAAAAATGTATTAAAGTTAACTTTTATTTATTACTATAAACTTACATGAAAAATTTCATATTTATAACTCTAAAACTGACGAAGTCGGCTTGTATGAAAATTACTTCTAACCCCTATTTTTACCCTTAGGGGATGAATTTCCGAAAATCCGTTCTTAGCTGACGTCTCCTTAGCACAAACTATCTCTCTGTCAAATTTCATCTTAATCGGTTCGGTAGTTTCTGAGATTTTTTGTTTAATCAGTGGTGTGTCTCTTTTCAATCTATACTAATCTATACTTCTATACTAATATTATAAATGCGAAAGTAACTCTGTCTGCTACTCAATAACACCTAAAACACTGAACCAATTTTGATGAAATTTGGTACAGATATGGAATTGAGCTCGGGAATGAACATAGGATACTTTTTATCCCGGAAAATAGACGTGTTCCTGAGGGATAACTATTCCACGCCAAAACCACTGAACCGATTTTGATGAAATTTGGTACAGATATAGAATTGAGCTCGGGAAAGGACACAGGAAACTTTTTATCCCGGAAAATAGACCTGTTCCTGAGGGATAACTCTTTCAAGCCACTAAACCGATTTTGATGAAGTTTGGTACAGATTTGGTACAGAATTGAGCTCGGGAATGGACATAGGACACTTTTTATCCCGGAAAATAGACCTGTTCCTGAGGGATAACTCTTTCAAGCCACTAAACCGATTTTGATGAAATTTGGTACAGATATAGAATTGAGCTCGGGAATGGACATAGGATACTTTTTATCCCGGAAAATAGACCTGTTCCTGAGGGATAACTCTTTCAAGCCACTAAACCGATTTTGATGAAATTTGGTACAGATATAGAATTGAGCTCGGGAATGGACATAGGATACTTTTTATCCCGGAAAATAGACCTGTTCCTGAGGGATAACTCTTTCAAGCCACTAAACCGATTTTGATGAAGTTTGGTACAGATTTGGTACAGAATTGAGATCGGGAATGGACATAGGACACTTTTTATCCCGGAAAATAGACCTTTTCCTGAGGGATAACTCTTTCAAGCCACTAAACCGATTTTGATGAAGTTTGGTACAGATTTGGTACAGAATTGAGCTCGGAAATGGACATAGGACACTTTTTATCCCGGAAAATAGACCTGTTCCTGAGGGATAACTCTTTCAATCCACTAAACCGATTTTGATGAAATTTGGTACAGATATAGAATTGAGCTCGGGAATGGACATAGGATACTTTTTATCCCGGAAAATAGACCAGTTCCTGAGGGATAACTCTTTCAAGCCACTAAACCGATTTTGATGAAATTTGGTACAGATATAGAATTGAGCTCGGGAAAGGACATAGGATACTTTTTATCCCGGAAAATAGACCTGTTCCTGAGGGATAACTCTTTCAAGCCACTAAACCGATTTTGATGAAATTTGGTACAGATATAGAATTGAGCTCGGGAAAGGACATAGGATACTTTTTATCCCGGAAAATATACCTGTTCCTGAGGGATAACTCTTTCAAGCCTAAAAAACTGAACCGATTTTGATGTTTGGTACAGATATAGAATTGAGCTCGGGAAAGGACATAGGATACTTTTTATCCCGGAAAATATACCTGTTCCTGAGGGATAACTCTTTCAAGCCTAAAAAACTGAACCGATTTTGATGTTTGGTACAGATATAGAATTGAGCTCGGGAAAGGACATAGGATACTTTTTATCCCGGAAAACAGACCTGTTCCTGAGGGATAAGGTCAAATTTTGTTATATGTAGTTGATAGATTCGTTATATTTTATGAAGCGATTTTTATGACTCTTTTTAGGGTTCCGAAGTCAAAACAGAATTCTCATAGTTTCATCATGCCCGTCCGTCCGTCCATCCATCCGTCCGTTCGTAGCATAGCGCAGAGGCCCTTAGTGCTAGAAAGCTGTAATTTAGCAAGGATATACATGTTTATTTAAACTTCTGGTAGAATAACATTTTTAAAAATATGTTTTTAGGATACCTCTTCTAGAGGTAATATAGGGATAATTTTTTCCGTCACGCACCCCATAGTGCGGGGTATCGTGGAAAAGGTCTCTCAAAAATAATATGGGTCTTATAAGTCCATTTTTCGATTGAGGGGTTTGTTTGCGAAATATTCGTAAGTGTTAGACACGTAAAAAAATTCATGGCAATAGCATCAAAAGGAAAACTATCATGGCTATATTATTATTAGCATACGTAGTTATTGAGTTCTATAAACTTAGATCTTCGAAATCCTATATTACCAGTGACCTGACACGCTATTAGCCGGTTTTTTAACCAACTTCAAAAAAGTAGCAGGTTCTCAGTTCGACTGTTATAAACAAAAATTAACTTTAACATAATTTGAAAAATCAATCTTTAAAGGGTTAATTCAGGGAATGTTTATACGAAACTCCGTCATTTTTAGGGTTCTGAAGTAAAATCGGAACCCTAATAGCTTCGTCATGTCCGTCCGTCAGTCTGTCCGTCTGTCCAAAGCAAAGCGCCGAGACCCTTAGTGCTAGAAAGCTATAATTTGGCATGGATATACATATTTATTAAAACTCCAAAATCGTAGAATAAACTACTGAAAAAACTTTTCTTTTCGGGGTACCTCCACTACAGGTAACGTGAGCATTATTTTTTTATTCATCCCTATAGTGTGGGGTATCGTTGAAAAGTTTTTTCAAAAATATTATGGGTCTTTTGAGACCATTTTTGGATGTAGAGTTCCGTTTGCGAAATATTTGGCTTGAAAGTGCTAATTTTGGGTACCCAAGTCAAGTCAAGTATCCCCCCTAACGACTAAACGGCTGGAGTTGGACAAGTGAAAAAATTCTCAAAAATAGGTTATACGATGAATTTATAAGGAAAACTATCAAGGTATTCTGTAAAATTACAATGTAAATTTAAAATTCAAAAACTCCCAGGCCCTGACTTAAACTTCTAAATTCTAAAAAGTTATTTATAGGTAGGTAGGTAGGTATTTTGGGACCTTTCCTATGGGTGGGTCATTAATGGCTCACTACTGAACACTCACTCTTGAGGACGCCTAGAGCATACTCCACCACTTTGCTCCAGTGTGGATTGATGGAGGGATTAGAAATCAACCCAAGTGTCGGAAGTCATTACGCCGGGCGAGGACCTTCAATATGTCATAACGACTGTTGCCTTACGACAACAACCGGGACCGACAGCCTTACGTGCCCTCCGAAGCTTGGAGAGCTTAAGAATTTTTTGCCACTAGCGGTCACCTATCCAACTACCGACCGCACTCGCTATTGTTTAACTTCATCGAACCGACACAAGCCGCTGTGCCCGGGCTATGAATGCTTCTCCCGATGAGTAATTAATGGGTTCTAATAACATGTCACTTTTGCTGTAATTTTGGTGAAGAGTTTAGTATCTTGCTGACTACCAATCACGCTACAATATCAGATCATAGTTATCATTTCATTATCAACACTAAAGATTTGTTTAATATTTTACTCATTTACATAATACGATATATGTACTAAGTATAGGTGTTTTAGCTTCAACCCATAGTGGACTATTACAAGGCACGGGTCTCTTCTCTTCATAGTATGGACAAGTTTGCTGTCAATTTATGAAAAACATGTTTTATAATGAAGGGATCTTTATTTTCGGCGTACGAAGTCGCGGGTAACAGCTAGTTTTATATATATAGATTCAAACTATAAAGTTGTAGTAATTACGAATAAAATATTAGGTAATGTTTTTTCAGTTCACATATTCACAAAAATAGCTTAACTGACGAATTTACTAGGAAAACGACTTCTAAAGGTTATATTAACGAGTAATAGTTGATCAACTTACATCCCTTGAACACTGCGCGTGGCCTGACACGGAATTGGTCGGTATTTATAATATTCTATCCATCGTGAAGTCAAGTTAACTTCAATGTTATGTTATTTTGTGATGTTCAATGTACTTTCAAGTTACAAGTTCATTATTTTTCGTTAACTTCTAAATTATCCAGATATTTTGGATTGATAGATTTGAACACGGTCTCTAATGTGTCTATTGAATGTAGCTTTTTCTATCAGTCGGGTATTATCGCTGAATGCCCATGTCTGAATTGTTCAGGTTCACCAAGAACTACCGATATTCGGGTTATGAGTTATTCAATACCCGTGCGTGCGTCAAATATAATTATCCAGTGTGAGTACGCTCAAAGCCGCTTAATTTACTATGCTAATTGAAATAAGAAGAGTGCCTTGAGTTAACTAATATATTCCATTCAATTAACCTCACTCATTTAGAAACAATATCCAATCTATTTTAAATGCAACAGGAACTCACGATTCGTATTTTATAATACCGATATTTCGACCCAGTTACAGTCATGGTGGCTGACTGTGGTACTGGCAGCATGGGGTATAGAGGTAGGAGAGCCATCTCATATGAGGGGAAAGTTGAAAAAGTTTCCAGCTGTTTACTTCAAATACAGGTTCCAATAATCGCCATTTGAATGGCGCTAGTGTCTGACAAATAGAGCGATATGAACATAGCTGCTGTTGTAGAGGGAGTGAAATTTGCTGAGTTATGCCACCTCTTATTTCCTGTTAGTGGTACCAATTTTGTCTGTTACCCCTTTTGCGAAAGAAGAAACACCGCTTTTCTTTCCACTATACTTGTAGTAATTTGTCTGTGCTTGAAACCACACAAAAAAGTGGCATATAAGTTTAAAATACCCAATCTAAGCAATGAGATAGTTATGGATATAATGAAAAGAACCATAATTTTCGCTTCTCCGTCTTTCTACCAAAATGAATTAACTTCGGTCGTTCACAAAATATAATGAACCGAACTTGTTATTTCCGACATAAATTTTCTCCAGGAAATTTATCACCATCCTTTATAATGTTACTGACAAATGTAGCATCTTTTGCCTTAATTACGGTTAAGGAAGCAAAATTTACCTGATTAATGATCCGGTGGCCTAACGCTTCTCCCAATTGTTTGGCTTGGAGCTCACCAAAATCTACATGCCTCCTAAATTACTAACATATTTCCTTACCGTGCGTCTTATATATATAATATATATAATTTTATACACGTTCTCATAACTCTTACTAAGTATGTGTATTGTGTGTTGTCCATGGCACCCACGACACAGGGAATCCTAGTGTGGGGCTATGAGTGTGAAGTGTTATTTATTTATTTTATGTCAAGTAAGCCAATGCTGTAATTAGAGCAGGAAATGGTCGACTTGGCAAAAGTCAGGATTTGCTGAGCCATTGCAATATGGATGTTGACTAATTTTAGGATTCAATTTTATTTTATAGATAGAACTTTAATTCTTTACTTCACGAAAAAAATATTATAAAAATAATAATCTTCAATTTAAAAACAAAATTGATAAATAAAAATCATTATCAAATTTCCCACCAAAAACGTCACGTGGCGTCACTATCCGATATTAAATACTGTCTACTGGACTTTGTTGAATTTGCATATAAGATACGAACAATGACGTCATATTCTCAAAATGGCGTTTGAAGTCTGCATGCAAAGCGAGGGGTCGCAAATCTGACTCCCCGCCAGAAATATCTGAAACGAATGAGACCAAACATCATCGAGATAACGATAGTAAAAACATTCTATGTAGCAAGGTATTACCTATTTTGTCCCGATACAATATCTACTTACTCTAAAACTTGCTACAACAAATTTGAACATAGAACATCTTTCTGTTTTCCATACATACACACACATAGAAACTTGGAACACATACAAACGCACACATTCAACAAGTACTGTTTCTACTGTTTTAACTTACACTCATCAGGTATACCAAAACTGTATAGATAAACATTAAAAGTACTTAAGTCAAGTTTTAAACTTTTGGATAAATAATTAAGCCCGCGAAGTTTTGACCGAAATACTTTTAATAGCATTAAAGCGAAGATTGTACCGATAACGTAATTTGACTACATTTTGTAGACTCTCTTTGTTAACGAACTTATTATTAGACTTCAAACTTCAAAGAATTTAAGTTACTATATTGGTAAGAGGAAGATCGATACAGAGAATTTTTTGAAGGCAATGTTTAATTTTACTCGGACGACTATTTACATTAAATAATTTTATTCTGTTAATCGCTGAACCAAGATTTTTGAAAACATATATTGTATCATTATCTTCTGTAATAATGAATCGGTGACGTTACTACTGTGCCAATTGTATTTCTCTAAAGCTCTGGATAAAATAAGATGAAAGAGCGACAATTGAATAGACAGGCCGAAGATCCTTAAGTCTCTGATACGGCTCATATAGATTGCAGATTACTGAGGGTGCCTGTAAATAATAGCTGTCATTCAAGGTTCACTTGGTCTCAGACATAGGGTTAAGCCTTTAAACGCTACACACTCATAGCCCCATGAAAATTTTAATATAAACTTATAGTTAGGGGGAGGGGGAGGGGAAGAGGAAGGGGCAGGAGAGAGTAGAGGGAGGGGAAGAGAACTATAAAAATTAAAATAAGAAAGTACATTCACTGATTGTTAGGCGATACGAAGTTCGCCGAGACAGCTAGTTTTAAATAATACTCGATCTATATATATTAGGTACGTATAAATATTGCATATAGTTTCCATACATGTCTATATGAAGATGCAGTTGAGTGATCGACATCACTAGTGAAGATTCGTATTACCAAATGCCAGCAACAGGCAAGACATGTATGTACATAATTATGTACATGTTCCAATTTTATTTTCGATCCGACACTGATACATAAACACTCAGAAATAAATTCACAGTATCCTCCAGATATTGCGCCGTTTTAGCAGGGTTATTATTACAACAAAACAAAATTTCATCTAATGAATTATAAGCCGCGACTGTTAGCTATTTAGATATAACTTTACAATGTACCCTGAACTTTGCCGAAACTCCGTAAGTCTCGGAAATGCTTAAATAACTAATGTAAAGTACCATCTTGTTCCTCAAGTCCCATTAAATTGTCTGTCCATTTCCCGGCTAGTTTTAGTGTACTTAATTTAGAACTCGGAACACCTTCGTACCTTTAGTTGAGGTCTAATTATGCAGGGGAGTTACGTTATGACTATTTAATGTCATATTAGAATTATTAACTAGGAAATCGCCCTCACTTTGCTTCGGGAAAAATAGTAAAAAAAAATATAATATAGCCTATGTCACCCGGGGATAGTGTAGCTTCCCAACAGTGAAAGAATTTTTCAAATCGGTTCGGTAGTTTCGGAGCCTATTCAATGTAAACAAACAATCAAATCTTTCCTCTTTATAATATTAGTATAGATAATCATGGTGAGAAAATATGACATCTATCTTTTCGAAGGTGTATACCAACTTGGCATCCCATATTGGGCCTACATGGGCAACAATTTTTGCTCCTCATAATGTAATTTCTTTTACAGACCAGATCTAGACTGTTCTCATGCTTTATATGTAACTAGTATAAAAAATAAAAAATACCCGGCTACTATCAAAAAAGCTACCATGATTATACCTTTTTGAAATCCTTATGGCGAGCTCTTTAATGTAATAACCATATTGCAATATTCCATTTATTTTTATTTTTTGATACTTGAAACAATGGCATCTCACAGCCACCATATTTGTTTTTTTTTAATTTCACATATCTAAGAACTCTTGAGCTGTCAAGACGCATCTAACGATATCTTAATTATATAAATTAGCCCAGCAGTTTGGATATCGCTTATCAAACGACGGATATCAGTTATCCAAAGAAGTGGATAACATAGCGGCTTAATTTACTAGGCCAAGGTCTCGTTGAGTGTTTTCAACATGTTGTTATACTAGTTTTACTGACTTGCAGTTTTCTTCTAAGCGTGTCTATCAAACGATGTCGGAATAATGTTTATAAGCAGAAAATACATAAAAAATACGACGAAGTTTCGATTTCTCTTGTAGGGAAATACGAACAAACGTAGTGTTTGTGCGACCAAAATGATACGAATTTGTTTTTATGTCATATCGATTTACACATAGATATATTACAGAACTTTCATATTTTATATCAATCATCTTTAGTTCTTTGTCTTTGAGATTTAATAACAATTTATAAGAAAAAAATATTGATTCATGGTTTTGTTCAAGTAACAGTTTTGTAACATTTCTTCTCGTCTACTTTGGAGAAACTTTGGACTATAGTTCCGATTTATTTATCATATTAAATATGTCATTTTGTCCGTGTGCATCACTTTATCTATAAAATAATATTATTAAAAATCAAGATTTTGAAATAAAATTAAAAAAAAACTTTACTCAACGTCAAGAACTGAAAATTATAATAGAAGAAATGCAAAATAAATCGATAATTGCCTAAATTTTCACGTTTACACAAAATATCGGTGACAAAAAAGCTCGAATCGTTCTTTTACTTGTCGTCGCCCACAAGACCACAACATCCAAGCCACAGAACATGTACCTAACTAATTATTAGATGTTCTGTGATTCAAGCGAATGCCAGGAATGCGTTAATTTTTAATAGTACAGTTATAATAGACTTTCAGCATCAAATAAGTACGTTGCATTAACGTAAGATAATAGACTTTCAGCATTAACCATGGTTAAATAAATACGTAAGTTTTTCTAACAACATTTATAAAATTACCGCCATGCGAAAGTTGGATTGAGGCGAAAGAAATACGAGCTTGTTTAGCCTGTTACTACTCTTCTAATCAGAAAAACATGTCACAAACTTTTAAAGACAACATTTATTTAGCCTGACCTAGATTCGTTTCAGAAAACCTACGTTTAAAAACATTCGCATCTGGAAAACTTGTTGTTCAATTTGATATGACATTTTAAGAAAATTATATTTGCGTTAAAGAAAAATCACTCATAAATCCGCTTGACAATTTTCTTTTCCATTCATTCCGTTCTTCCCGAGAGAGCGAAAAGTACCTTTGAATGTGGATAGCAGAAGAGAAAGACCCGAAGCTTTTCGAAGGAATATAATGTGAAAATAATAACAGAACAAAATGCTTTGAAAACTGCGTGCATCGTATGATTAATAATGCGTGTAAGATGCGTATGAAAGATGCCGATTAATTGCAACTTGCGTAAACTAGGCGGAGGGGTCCATAAGTCGCCACGCGATTGGCTGCCGATGACGTGATAATGGGCCCCTATTGGTGATGGCACAGTATGACGAGACATGACGAGATAAATTCAAATTGTGCATAGGAGTGCACTCTGGTGTTGAGTAGCTTGAACAGTACCCTAGATTATGTAGGTTACTAATATGCTTGCAAAAGCACATTTCGCCTCTCTGGTTCTGCCCTATAATCATTAAACCCATATCGGGCAAACTTTCCACAGCTAGTTTTGTCCTTTCAGAATTAGAGGATATAGTGTTAATGTAGACATAAACCAAAATCATCAGCAAGAGAATCCAGGATTTTTCCACTATCTGTATCGTTCCTGTGGAGTCTGTCTTTTCTTTCTAATGAACAGTTGAACCTGGAAGAAATTGGAGTCAGTTCAAAGGCTGGTAGGTACTTGGTTGATTTATGTAGGTATCCAGTATTCTAAATTCTGTAGAAAGGTTTTTACAAAGCAGGGGCCTTAATACAAAACAGACTTATTTACCATTTTCTATCTACGAGTACCTAACAAACAATAAGGATTTGGGGTCTGAATTATAGCGGAATATATTTAAAAAGTTCAGACGCAAACTTTTTTAATTGTGAATTTTTCGGAGATCTGGCGCATATCTCATGAAACATGGCAGTAAGAAATAAATATTTACCAGTAAATGAAAATAATATTAATCATAAATAAAACTATATTGACATTGCTAGTTAGCGTTGAAATAATGCAGAAGAAAAATTATAATTAGGTATAAGTGAAATCAAAAATATGCATCAAAGAAGTTTGAAGTTGAACATTTTTGTATGGAACCTAGCATACCTACAAGTCCACCATTTTGAAAACACTTCGTTTCGGCGGCCAGCGATGAAATATGTGTCAATAGAAGGAGTTATTAGTGATTACCTACAATCAAAAAGTATTCAGTGATGAAATGTCGTAAGTGACTTTCTGAGATATTTGACTTCAAAAATAAAATAATTATTTTTCTACGGTTTGACACATATTTTATCAATGTCTACCGAAACTAAGTTTTTTGCTTTATTTTCTACGGTTTTGAATAAATATTGTAGTTGTACAGATGGCCGATACAAAGTTGCCAAAATTAAAAATCATCATTGGAATAGAGTCCAATAATGTAAGTAAGTATTAGTTTACAGAAAGGAATCCGGCGTTTGAAGTACATTTTAAGTATGTAGTTCTTATTCAAAAACATGGTTTGTCTTAAATCTAGATAATAACGTATCCAAAACAAGATAAAGAAAATTTGAACTCTTTACGAAAGGTGTAAAATACAGTCGATAATATGGACAAATATGGCCGTTTGTCTATCTATAGATATACTAACAAATGCTACAAAAATAAAGTTATAAGTATTTTGTGAATAACGTTTGTGCTAATAGTTAAATCTAATCATCCATTAGCAAAAGACGCGGAAGTTATGTCCAAAATCCTAAAATCTCAGGATTAATTATTTTCTCAATACAAAGGGAAAACAATAGAGGGATTAATAAAAGAAGAAAGAACAAGACGTGATGAATTATCTGTTAAGCCAAGGATGTAGGGCAGTAATAAATATAAAAAACAAACAAATTTTTTTATGTTTACAGAAACAAAGCATCCATTTAAAATGCTGGCAAAGATGAGAAATAAGGTTTTACTGCTTTTTTATTGGGGCTTTCGTTAAAATTTTCTTGTATTTGCATACGATTTTTATTTTATTATGTATCTATACATGGTCTAAGAGAAGCAGTGGATCAACGGTGGCCCTTAGATGGGGGACCTCAATATCTACCAATTTAACCCCCATGTATAGCAATATTCAGTGGTTCAGATTATATTTGGGAATTTGTGATTTTTTTGAAGAAATCAGATTCTTTGAAAATACAGGCTAACTGTCAAGTCTACGTTCGTGATTTTGTCCTCTAACTAGCTCATTAGGCTCCATAGACTTGTATTTTTACAACTTATACAAGTAGTAAGAACTAGAATTACGATAAGCTACTCACAAAGGGTGTTTACATTTATCGTCGTTTATCGTATCGTGTGTATCGTTTATCGTGAGTACCCGTATTATACTTAAAATGTATTCAGTCCGCGATGAGTTAAGTCTAAAATCATGTGTTTACATTTGTTTTACCGTAAGTTAATTGTAAGTAAAACTTACAAGTGTAAGGTCGGCCTTAGACCTTAGACCCCTTAGAGGTCGAAGAATGTATAATAAAGAATATGATACATGCAAAATCAAGTTTTTTCGAATGGATTGCTGTTGGCCCTAGCGCCCTTTACAGTTTCACGCAGACAGAGAGGTCAGCCTATAGAGATTCAACTGAGAAGAAACTCATAAGATTTTCTATCGCACGCATTCGCTTTTTTATTATGCGACTATTTCTGGCGCAAAAAGAATATGTACTTTATTTCAAGAACAAAAGAAAGGGAACATTGTCTATCTATACGTAATATCTTGTGTCGTCCTTCATGGCGATCTTGGCCATAGACACGCAATCTACTAAATGTTTTTTACGTAAAAAGCTGATAAACGGCCACTTATCATGCTAACTGAATAAACATACTCTCCACATACGAACGTCTTTATCACCATGGCATCACGGATGCGTTGCCAATAAAAAGATCCGCTTAGACCCTGCTCTCTGACTCTGCAACCAAATCGCAAACAATTTACAATTGATTCGTTTGGTAGGTAAAACCTATGTCACCTTAAAAATAATACATAATATATGTAGTGTACGTACCGTCAGGATTGAGCTAAATAGCATAGCAACCTCCAACGGGAAGCTGGAGCTATATCTTCATAACGTTTACAAAACAAAGTAAAGAAAATTTGAGCTCTCTACGAAAGGTGTAAAATACGATCGATAATTTGGATGAATATGGGCGTTTATCTTTAGCTATACCAATAATGCTACAAAGAATAAAATTATATTTCGTAAATAACGTTTTTGCCAATGATTATATCAAATCAACCCTTAGCAAAAGACGCGGAAGTTACATCCAGAATCCTAATCCTCATTCTTTAGATGAAGATTTATTACAAAAACAATATAAAACAGCATTTACAATGTTCACTAAGCGATCACTTGATTTACATTGTTATACATAGGTGTATATTTTCGCAACTGTATTAAAAATAGTTTTTCAGTACAAGTGCGGAACCGTCATTGCAACTTGTTCCGACTGTCAACCCTCACCTTCGGCTGCGCCTCGGCTCGGGTAATTCTTTGCAATGACAGGCTTTTCGCACTCGTAATGAAATATACTATTTTCATCTCAAGTGAAGTAAAAGCTTCCTTGAGATTATATTCTATTATGCGTCGCCCGCGGAAGAGTGGTTTTACAAAACAAAATCATAAGCATGACAGTTGCTGTTGGCCCTAGCATTCATCCCAGGAGGATACCGGGATGATTACTGTTGACTTCTCTTTAAATTCTCATGAGGATAGCTGTCCGGTTCCAATGATATTCTTACAGTATTAAAAGACTTAGAAGAAGAAGCAAAGTATTTTATGAGTAACCATACATTGACTAAGTGTTAACAGAAAAATTCTGTTGTACAATTTTGAGTCCTTCACTCAATGAAAATCTTCGCTTAGGTAACTTTATAGTATTAATAACTTTGCTTAAATTTGTCCATTACGTTAGAACACGTGGACTGCAAGCTTTAAATAATTTAATTATTTATTCAACATCTAATTACACTCCGTAATGTAGTTAACACAGACGAAAGACAGATACACACTATACTGTCGTAAGTGATAAATAACTGCAGTGATTTAAAATATTTTACCTAACGGTGGCCATACACGATCAAGTGTACTTGTCAAGTTTGTAGTTTGACTTGATACGGTATCCAGTATGCATGAGATAGCTATATGTCCAGACAGCTATACCGTGGCCATACACCGTCACGTTTAAGTATACTTGATCGTGTATGGGCACAATAAGTTGTTAAGTCCTAACTTAATCTTTTCAGTTCGTAGTACTTCGTGTTTGGCATAAAGTAACTACTTAATTATAATCAGAAGTCATAATATAAAACTTAGTTACCTATTTAATTTACGATATAACACTAACATGATATCATTTCATTTAAGTATTCAAACTTTCACAAATAATCATGTCATTTCAGAGTGAAATATTATATTTCATTATTCAGTTGAGCTGGGGCAACATCATAAAATCTGAAGCAACAGGCGAAGTGTTTCTTTTTTCTAAATAATAAAATCTATTGTATCTAAACCGCACAAAGCCACACGCTGAAATCACCTGTATGTTTTACGCCAGGAGAATAGGTGAATTAAGTTTACGCCAGATGAATTAAGTGCCTTGAACCGTGTAAACGACCCTAACATACATGATACATTTACGACTGGAAATTGATGCCTCGACTCGGAATTACCAACGGTAACATAAAATTCTAACCACGCAGAGAACACGCTAAAAGTATTATCAACGTATCTCCCGGTTTTACGTGCAAGGACTTAACAAAGATGAATAAAAATTTAAAGTCGCGTCTTTTTCGTACCTATCCTTTTTTACTCCATCGAAGTTCACTACCAGAAATAAAGGCATTAAGAAATGCTGGTTCCAGGAAAGGGGTCAGATTTTCCTGGCAACTGAAAAACAGCAAACAATAATGCTATTTTTCTTTCTTTCATGTATTTTGAAGGGATACTAAGCCCTACGAATATGGGAAAAGTATTGTTTTACAAGCTTCTAAGTAACTACTTTACCTTACGATTTAGAACTACCTAACTAACACTACTTACATACATACAAACAGAATGCTTAATTAATTCTATTAAAAATTATTAAAGTCTATTAGACGGGCTCTACAGTCCCTCAATACCAAGAAGTCGAGCGGACCTGACGGTATTCCCGCAGTGGTGTTAAAGACGTGAACTCCCGAGTTGTCTCCCGTCCTAACGCGCTTATTCTCGCTATCTTATGCCACAGGAGTAGTACCGTCTTCGTGGAAGGTTGCCCTCGTTCATCCCATCCCCAAAAAGGGCGATCTCAGTGACCCGGCTAACTAAAGGCCTATAGCGATAACTTCCCTGCTTGCGAAGGTAATGGAGCGCGTGATTAACATGCAGCTCCTAGGGTATCTGGAGGATCATCAGCTGATCAGTGATCAACAATACGGTTTTCGTCATGGTCGCTCAGCTGGTGATCTTCTAGTTTACTTCACACACCGGTGGGCTCAGGTTCTTGATCGCAACGGGGAAGCTCTGGCAGTAAGCCTAGATATCGCTAAGGCCTTCGACTGGGTCTGGCACAGGGGCCTTCTCACGAAGTTACCATCTTACGGTCTCCCTGAGAGATTATGCAATTGGGTTGTCAGCTTTCTATCTGAGCGACATATCAAGGTCGTAGTTGACGGTTGTTGCTCAGATATGAAACCTATAAATGCTGGCGTTCCCCAAGGGTCTGTGTTATCTCCTACACTATTCATTCTGCATATCAATGACATGCTGCAGCATACGAGTGGCATCCATTGCTATGGGGATGATAGTACAGGGGATGCCTACTACACAGCCCCCGCCAATGCCTCTCAGTTGCAAATGGTAGATAGCAGAATGAAACTTGTGTCTGAAGTCGAGAACTCTCTGAAGCAAGTCTCGGAATGGGTTCGACTCAATCTAGTCGAGTTCAACCCCGCGAAGACAAGTTTGCGCGTTTACCGCTAAAAAAACCCATTTGTCATAACGCCTCAATTCCAGGGTACCGCGCTCACCGTGAGTAAAAGTGTTGGGATTCTGGGAGTTGACATCTCGAGTGACATACAGTATCGGCGTCATTTAGAGGCCAAGGCTAAGCTGGCCTCCAAGAAGCTTGGTGTTCTGAACCGGGTTAAGCAGTACTTCACTGCGAGGCACCTGCTTATGCTTTATAAAGCTCAAGTCAGACCCCACATGGAGTACTGCTCGCATCTCTGGGCAGGAGCGCCACAATAACAGCTTAACCCATTTGACACCATACAGAAACGCGCGGTCCGAGTTGTCAACGACCCACGAGTCACTCACAGATTAGAACACTTGAGTTTCAGAAGAGACATCGGTTCTCTCTGCGTGTTCTACCGACTTTACAACGGTGAGTCCTCCGAGGAATTGTTCGATTTGATGCCTACGTCTCTTTTCCATCATCGCACCACTCGCCGAGGATTGAAGTTCCATTCACACCGATTGGAGTCGTGGAGTACCTCTACAGTCCGATTCGCACGAACTTTTTTGCCACGTACGTGCAAACTGTGGAATGAGCTTCCTTCTGAGGTATTCCCGGAGCGCTATGACATGGGGTTCTTCAAAAAAGGTGTAAAAAGAGTTCTCCTTCAGGGCCGGCGTTGCATTGGCGATTCCTTTGGTATTGCTCATGTCCATAGGCGACGGTAACCACTTACCATCAGGAGCCCGTCTGCTTTTTCGTCTGCCCTTCAGGCTATAAAAAAAAATTATAAGATGAGCGAGCGAAACCGTCCTGCAGTCATACAGTACAAACTAGTACGGAGGAGAGAACCACAGCACACCACAGGGTGCCAACCACAAGCACAAAAAAAATCCAGTTTTAACTATTAAATATACAGTATGTATTGTGTGTACCACCGAAGTTCGGCAAAATGTAAATGTATGTAACGTCGTGGTTATTTGGAAATAAATGTTATTATTATTATTTACTGTACACCAAAATTACATCTGATTACACGATGGAACGAGACACGAAAGCGGCATAAGTACAAATTGTGTACAAAACCAAGTAAGACTGCCTTACATTGTACAAACGTGGCATCTTTTGCATAGATTATGTAAGATACATAATATATGAATCTACAAAAATATATGAAGTATTTATGGGACTAAATGGTATTATTAAAGACATTTACTTACATTACTTGGCTATAACTTATAAAGCAAAAAGCATTGCCAATATTAATCTAGCCATGCTGTTTTCAAAATAGTTCTCTGGGGACCACTTTAGGTAACGTTTACTTAGGAATACACTTACAATAGATTACACTTTCTATGATAGCTAATCTAAAAATAATGCTGGTATCAAAGATGTTATAAATACAGATACGTTATGCCCTTACAAATCGACCGAAAAATCTGTTCCGACCGAGCTATAACACACACACGTTTATCTTTTGTTTGCCTATACCAATCACTAGTACATTGGCAAATTATGTAAAAAGGATGGCATTACTAAAACCATAATAGTGAAAAAGACAGCTAGTGTTTGTCGCTCGCGTCAATCTATATAGGCTACGGTCTTTATCGCTCTCGCGTCAAAACTAGATCGCTATCTCTTTCTTCATCTGAATATGGCGTCTTTGCATGAGTTATTAGATTGTTTAGAAAAATAATTGAAATAGACTAAATAATCTAAGTATCTTAGCGTACTCAAATGTGGTATGAGATTCCTTGTGTTTTGTTGACCTTGGAGTCATAATTGGTGCACTTTCGAAACACACACGATGGCATTTTGATTTATTTTCGTAAGGACGTATGAACCTACGATGCGCCACGCTCGTGATTGCGCTCGACGCAGACTAATCACAAGAGTTCCCAATTGGGAACTTTTTGAGTCACACAACGCGCGCGGTTATAACGTATCTGCCTCTTCTTAATATATAGTATCTTTGGCTGGTATTATATTATATAATACTAGCTGACCCAGCGAACTTCGTATCGCCTAACAATTGATCAGTTTTCGACCGGAGAGGAAAAATGATTAAATTACTAAAATGGCTATTAAAAAATAAGGGTTGATCGTAGAAAGGTGAAAATTGAGGATTGTATGTATTTTTGTATGTTGTATCATAAAAAAATAGAAATTAAAAATTTTGTCTAAAAAATAAAAATAAAAATTTAGGGGTGGACTACCCCTAACATTTAGGGGAATGAAAAATAGATGTTGGCCGATTCTCATAGATACCGGATAAGCACAAAAAATTTCATCAAAATCGGTCAAGCCGTTTCGGAGGAGTATGGCAACGAAAACTGTGACACGAGAATTTTATATATTAGATTTAGGACACAACCTTCACCTTTTGTGTCCCAAATGAATTGAAATAACGTAAACAACGAAAATTTGAATATAGAACAAATTGTCTTTTTAATACAGTTGCTCAAAAAGTGGCGTATTGCAGGGACGTATAGCGTTCGGGAAGTGGGCTATTACACACTCGTGCGTTTTCTTTCCCAACTGTCAAAATAATGTGTATTAAAAAGAAAAACTAACCACGAAGTTTTTACAAAAAAAAATCATAGAAGTTTTTATGATTCATGCAAATATTTCTAAAAAGAAGCTACTAATTTGTTTCAATATCAGATTTATTGATTTGATTCAATGAGTTAGGTAAGGTTTCATTTTAATTCATCTTATTAAATTTCATTTTCATTTCATAACAATAAAAAAAATCTACTGAAGACTTGGCTGTATGGGCATAGTTCCCTTTGCCTACCCAGAATGGGTGAAGAAAACAAAAAAAAATATCTGCTTATATTCTTTTACGGTTGGCGCCATTTTCCAAAAAGATTGTGTTTTTATTATTCTATTAAATTGCATCATTTTTTCGCAACTGTATTAAAAATAGTTGTTCAGTACACGTGCGGAACCGTCATTGCAACTTGTTCCGACTGTCAACACTCGCCTTCGGCTGCGCCTCGGCTCGGGTAGACATTTGTCAGAACTCTTTGCAATGACAGGCTTTCCGCACTTGTAACGAAATATACTATTGTATGTCAGAAACACGGACATGAAAGTTCTTTTTTTAAGTCTGTCTGTGGTCAGATTCAATCTTCAATGGATTCGTTCGATTTAGAAAGGAGAACCGGGGCTCAATTTTGAAAATGGATCCCCCCGGGCGGGACACACATTTTGTTCGAGATGTCTGTTCTATGACATTATACTTCAATGGTTTCTATCATCTTTTTGCAAAGGCTTATATAAAAGAAAAAACGGCGCGGCGAAGGAATGAAGTAAAATATAGCTTTAGGGTATTAAGCAAAAGGAATTTTTATTACGAATCTGAGATAGCTCCTCTTCATCGCAATATTATAGTAAGTATATTGATGTTTAAAAACTATAGATACGTCATGCCCTTATAAATCAACCAAAAAATCTGTTCCGAAAAGAGCTACAACACACACACACGTTTATCTTTTGTTTCACTACACCAATTACACTACAATAATACACGAAGGAATTTTAACGTTGTATGTCAAATCTCAAGCACTTCTGACGATAAAAGCGTGCGTATCGTCTTGTATTGACAGAGAGACTACGATCAGACATAGGTCAATTGACCGTTCTTACAATCTTAATCTTCAGCGCGCTAGTGACATATCTATCTCTTTTTTACTTGTAATATCATTGTTCATACCTTGCTGAGTTTTGGGGCCAGAGATGGATTCAATTAATGATCCTAATTCAATTAATGAAGATCGAACTGCTTATCTGAGTCAAACGTTCGCTTGATATTAAATGGAATACCTACGTGTGTAAATTTGCTAGCCTGGAACTAAAGTAGTCTCTGTTTAAATGTATAAAAAATAGTAACATTATTATTAAGACCACTTTAGAAGTTAATTAAGCGTAATACCTATACGTAATTGTTGAATTTTAGTATTGATTTTTTGCTGGAGGTGTTAAAACTTTGCCTCCAAAAGACCTACACTTTTTGTAGATGAGGGAATATCTATGAATATCTATTAATCTATGTAATATGTTCAACTCTTAAGAGGCCTTCTGCTTGATACGGGTCTCTTGTTGAGAAAGCGTAGAGCAAACTCCACCACGCTGGAGCAGCGTTGGGAAATAAGAAAATGTTTACAAGCAGTCGACCTTTTTGTGTTACATAAAATTGAAAAATGTATTTTCAATATTAGGATAAATTAATCATAATTTTAAGGTTACTGAACTTATAAAATATACAGAAAATTATCGGGCTTATTCATAAACGCTTTACCTACAAACCTATTTTAGAAATTGCACTGTTATTACCTATATGTTTTATTTTATCTATAATATGGTTTTTCATAAGATTGATAGAAACACAACACTAAGTCTTATATAACTTTTCTTGTTTTTATGAATAAGAGGCTATAATTATTTCCTACCTGTTTTACCTACCTTATTTTTCATCCTATCAAATAACTGATTAATCTTTGATATCGTCGCTAAAATGAATATTTTTTGTAAAAATCTCTATTTACAATAAATATTATTCAAATATCTCAGTGCGAGTACCAAAAAAGGAACAAGTTTTCATGATTTCTCATGTGAATTACGTGGGTGTAGAAAGTAATTTGTTAAATTGTTTTGGGATGAATGTCGTGTATTTGTAACAATGTTTTGGGACAATATCATCCCTTGATATTTCATATATTGGAAAACAAAAAGGTCTAGGACTTGGAACGTGTAGTATTATACTTTTATGTACTATTATGTCATCTGTGGTATTAATGCGTTCTTCGAAACTATGTACCCACCAATATACCCATATACTCTATCCAGAGATAAGCCATGCTCGAATCTTTGCACCAGCGCAGGATGGTTATCGATCAAGTCAAATCATGACAGGAACAGAATTATAGTAATTTATAAAACTATTGATCTTTTTGGTGATAATCTTATAAAATTCAGAAATAAAATCATTAAAATAATGAATATTTCGAAAACATTAGATTAGTCATCTTATCTGTATCACTCTTTTAACTAACTTCAACTCTTTGCTTGTTTTTATAATATTACGTTATTTACAGTTTCAACACGCATGCTGTGACTGCCTATAAGTGGAATTATGTGTGTATAGCAACCTGAAGCGTTTGTATTGTTGGATCATGTATAACATGTAAGTCTGTTGGTGGTTCTATTAAGTAAATAAATAAATATACACATAGATGTCAGGGAACGAGTCGGATTTGAACCGATCGCAAAGATGCTTAACTAGCAGGAAATTATAGCTATCCCTGAAATTCGACTGGAAAATTAAATCCTGTAATCAGCTCGTCTCTTTGTTACGATTAGGTGTAAGACCAATTAACGATAAAGTACTAAAAATAATGCAGGTCCTTCGCTTTTACGATCACTATGTTGGTGATGTCTTAATGTTACTGGTATCCGTGGGTGACGGTAACCATCATCAGGCGTCTCGTCAGCTATTCATGTTCAAAAATCACTCTTACATAAGGCCTTAAGACTTTAATATTTCAATCACGTCAATATTTCTTTAAACTTATCTTTAGCCAATTCTCTCAATTTCTCTTAGTGTCGATTAACGCGGTTTTACTAAAAGTCCAGTTATCTATTTTATTTATAATTTTTTCAAACTTTGTGGAAGTTCTACAGTTTCTCGTCTAATTAGGTTATCTGTAAAGTTTGGGCGTAACAATTACTAGCACAAATTTCAAACGACTTCTGACTTAGTTTGTGTTTTTAGAAACAGAACTTTTGAAGACTGCGTTTTGGTTTTTTATTTTTCTTGAAATGAAATGAAATGAAATGAAATAATCTTTATTCATGTAGGTATCACTGATACTCTTATGCACGTCATTTTTTTAATCTACTAGCTTTTCGGAAAGGTGCTTTGTCATGGAGGAGAAGAAAAGCCGTAAAGAAACTCCTCAGCACATCTTTTAAAAATAAAACTTATATCTATTACAAAAATAGGTATTCTTTAACCTGTGCAGAACTGGTTGCCTAGCTAGTCATTTCCAAGCATCCTTGTCATTTAAATATTCATTTATGCTATAGTAGCCCTTGCCTAAGAGCTGAGCCTTTACACGTTTCTTAAAAGATTGCACCGGTAAGTCATGTATTTGTTTTGGGACTTTATTATAAAATTTTATACCTAGTCCCATAAAAGAACGTTGCACTTTAGAAAGACGGTACGAAGAGGTAGCCAATTGATGCATCCTTCTTGTTTGACGATTTGAAAAATCACAATTTTGTTTATATGCAGTTATGTTATTCCGTATAAACACTAAATTATTATAAATATATTGGGAAGCTACTGTAAGTATACCTATTTGTTTAAATTTGACACGCAAGGACTCCCTTGATTTTAGTTTATAAATAGCTCTAATGGCTCTTTTCTGTAATACAAAAATTTGTTCTATACCGGCTGCTTTGCCCCACAGTAAAATGCCATAAGACATAACACTATGGAAATATGCAAAAAAAACAAGCCGAGCAGTGTCGACGTCAGTGAGCTGCCTTATTTTTCTAACAGCATAAGCAGCCCTAGCAAGTTTAGTTGTGAGAGATGCTATGTGCGGGCCCCATTGCAGTTTACTGTCCAAGGTCACCCCTAAAAAAACCGTGGATTCCTCTATATTTAATGTTTCATTATTTAATTTAAGAGATTTATTTACTTTTTTTACATTTGGCAACACGAATTCTAAGCATTTGGTTTTCTTTGCATTTAAAAGTAAATTATTTATAGTGAACCAATGTGAGACATGCGACAGAGCACTATTAACATCGTCAAAATTATTTTTATTCCTATCAGTCTTAAATATTAATGATGTATCATCTGCAAACAGCACAATTTTCGCATGGTTTTTAACATAATGTGGTAAGTCATTTATATACACCAGGAAAAGAAAAGGGCCCAAGATCGAGCCTTGCGGAACACCCATCACAGTAGGTGACCCTGATGACTTTTCATCGTTTATATTAACCTTTAGTATCCTATTGCTTAAAAAAGATGCGAGCAAGCTAAGGGCCTTGTTTTTCACGCCATAGTGACTAAGTTTAGATATTAATGTATCGTGCTCAACACAATCAAACGCCTTTGATAAATCAGTAGAAGAATAACTAGCAGATGAGTCAACTGATGGTAAATGTTCTTTTCTTCTCCTCCACGACAAAGCACCTTTCCGAAAAGCCAAAAAATGACGTGCATAAGTGTATCAGTGATACCTATATGAATAAAATATTTTGACTTTGACTAATGGTTTCTGACTCCCATCGATATTGACAATACCAGAGAAGTCACAAATGAAAGATGTCTGAAAAAGAATTAGTTAAGACGCTTGTCAATGTCTCTCCATGATTGCTAGAGACGCAAACATATTTCACGATTGATTTATTAAATAAAAAGGACGTAATTTGATTTACGACAGACTCAGTCCAAACTAGAATAAAGGAAATCACAGAGGGTTAATACACTCCATATTACAGCTCCCTGAGGCATACACAATTTATTTTATTACGAATACCAAAATCCGAGACCGGAAAACAAAAATATATTTATTTTTCAAATAAATATTGACTGACCCCGAATAGGGTACTACGTTGTAATAAAAAATTATTAACTTATGCCAGCGGCTTCGCCCGCGGTAGAGTGATTTCGAAACGAAATTTTTAATTAATTAATTTAGATTTATTTGCCCGTGGCTTTGCGCTTTTTTACAAATCTCGCGAGAATCTTGAACTTTTCCGGAATATAAAGTAGCCTATGTGTTAATAGAGGGTATAAGCTATCTACATTCTTTTCAGCCAAATCGGTTAAGTAGTTGTGGCGTGATTCAGGAACAAACATCCAAACTTTCACATCTATAATATTAAAAGGATTCCTTGATACTTATAACTCAATTTCCAACGGTCTCAATGGAACTATTTGAAGAGTTATTTGGTTTTATGAACTAGGCCATTTTGCTGAAACTCAGCTTCAACATTAAACTAGAACAAACAAACAGTCAAACTGAATATTTAAGATTTACATACGGAGTCTGTTGAAGACAGAGCTTATTGTTCAAGTTAACTTAAGTGAAAGCGCGCCAGTCCTCCGTTTGATTTATTATTTCATGCCATTTAATGGTTGTTGTGTATTTACATAATAAAGGAATTATACATGAATAGACCATTATAATTATAAACGCTTATACACTTGTAGGCCTGTACTTAGATTTTCTAAGTCTCTTTCACGCAAAAATTACGAAAGGATTTTAGCTATATAGACCAGCTAGACACAACCTGCGGCCCGCGACGCCATATTTTATATTTCTCCATTAAAAAAATCTACAGCAGTAACCATAATATGTGGTATGTCAAAAATCACAAATAATTAGTATAAGGATATTACGGATATTCCTATAAGATTATTACGGTTTGACTTGCAGTTCCGAATCCAACAAAAAACGACACTTTATTTAAGTTCCTGTGTCTATGAAAGCTGATTTTCAGCTCACTGTGCGCCATGACTAACATGTGTTTGTGGCCCGTGGGAAAAAAGGTTGAGTACTACTGATATAGACGAATAGTGATTATAAATTAGTACTGTCATAGTTAACCAGAGTTGTAAAGAGTCCAGCTACCTTCAAAGGAAAGCCGAGATAGATGATAGACTTTTGGAATTATTTTACGTAACACTTTCTATTTGTTGTCGGTTCTACTAATAAAACAAAGGCTATGTTAGGATATAAATTATTCATTTAATTTGGAGCGAGAAAACCCTTAACATCTATCAGACTTTGCATTCGCTCTATCGAACCATCAATACTTGCCTTTACGTAAAGAGTACTTTTAACTACGTAGACGCCCATTAGCTATAAAGTTATGTCTGTCTGTTAGTATAAATATAAGGTTTCTAAGTCGTCAATGTGTCCCTCTTTTACTTTTTACCTTTGGCAAGTTTTCTGTAAGTGTTTAGTGAGTCCGGTGACCCATATGCGAATGTAATATCCCAAACTTGGTATCAAACGGACATAGCGTATTGATTGGACATATTTATATGAGTACTAGCTGTTGCCCGCAGCTTCGCACGCGGAAATTATCTAAAATATTGCGACTATTTAAGATGTAAGCTATCCTATCTTTCAAGTTGGATCAAACTACACACGGTGTGCAAATTTGATTAAAATCGGTTAAGTAGTTTAGGAGTCCATCGCGGACAAACAACGTGACACGTAATTTATATATATTAAGATAATGAATACCTAAACAAAAAAAGCGAAACTTACTGCATTTTGGTTTACAGTTTAAATGACTATGACAGCGAGTTGAATAGTATAAGACCTGCAAAGCAAAGCAAAGCAACAACCCATAATTGTCCCACTGCTGGGCTCGGGGTCTCCTCTCACAACGTGAGGGGTACAGGCCATAGTCTACCACGCTGGCCAAGTGCGGATTGGTAGACTTCACACACCTTTGAGAACATTATGGAGAACTCAGGTGTGCAGGTTTCCTCACGATGTTTTCCTTCACCGAAGCAAGTGATAATTAACTTGTAATACGCACATAATATTTGAAAATATAAGAACAAAGAAGAAAAAATAAGAAAAATTTGAAAATATAAGAAGAATATTTTGAAGTATAAGACCTACTTAATATAAAATGAAACCAAACATTATCTCTCAAGGCTTCATTATACTTAGCGAATACCGAATCTACTCTGAAATAAATTTAAGAAAGAGAAAGCTATTGCTTACTTTAGTTAAATGCGATGTTTGTAAAACTATCCTTAACATTTCTTTCAAATTTCTTCTTATTGAAAGTTACAATTTATTATAACCAAAGTAGGTATGTATTGACGCGGAGTGTATAAGGGCCAACATCAAAATAATTTTATCTCCAAAATTGTAAAGGTTTGACAGTCAACATTTAACTGAGTTGTATATGAATCCACTGACCCTATCAGAAGGGTTTTCGCTCCAAAGCCTTGTCCGTTGTTCAGGAAGCTTCAACGTAAGAGGATATTGGATTGAATTTGACGAAGGAATAAACCTCCTAACACTACTGAGAAATTCAATTCAGAATCAGTTACCTATTCTTATAACTATAGATTGGTACGTTTAAATTTAAGTTTCATAAGACCTTTAAAATTAATTCATTTTAACACCCCATAATTATTAAACCCCTTTTACGATATCTCTAGAACTATAATTCTTACTTCAGAAGCTAAAGAGAATTTTTAGACAAAGAAAACGCTTGTGTGTATAGTAATCAACAAAGTCACGCACATTTAAGCAATGGGCTCACAGGGAAAATGGATAGAATACTAGACATAAAATATTATTGGTGGTTCGAAGATTCGAGTCTTTCATTTGAAAAGTTATGAGTCAGCGTCACATTTACTGAGAATGAGACAAACGACACGTTTCAATATCAGTCGAGATGGATCGAGAGAGAAAAGTATGGGTTCAATTTGTAAGTGAATGGTGGCGAAACCAAAACTTTAAAACACTCGTAATTCGTAGCGCTGGCAGATTTCGCTTCCTGACCGTATTGTTAGTAGCAGTTATTAACCCATATCAGAAACTTTCGGTCTGGTTGGCTTAAAAGCGGTGGCTCATGCGTCCAACCTGATCAAATCGCACAGGTATAGTTGAGTATACCTGCATTCTAGGTCACAACTACGAGACTTCTTTCATCATACATCATACATACGACAGGTATGTATGAATAATGTGATATCCCACAGTACACACATTTGAAAACATTATGGAGAACTCTTAAGTGCTCAGGTTTCCTTCACCGAAGTCACGCTTAGTTTTCTCGCATGAATTTAGAAATTTCCGCAATTCTGTTGCGGAAATAAGGCAACTGAAAAACGAAAATACAGAAGCTTTATATTTCCTACGCTAGAACTTGAAATACTTATCTCAGAAATGGGAAAAGCATATTACAATATATGGTTAATTCTAATTAGTAAATCTAATTACCTTAAATTACTGTATTTACTTTATAAGTAATGGATATTTAACTTAATCAGTCAATTCGCGTTTATTTATTTGACCACTGAAAGGGTTATTACGACCAAAATAAAGCCAAAGTGTCATAATTTACAATACGTGTCAGATTTTACGATCATCATTCTCGTATAAAGCAAACCCTTACGACATTACATGAACAATGTTCTCTTGAACTACGATTTAATTCCCTTAAAATGTTCACTTGAGTGTCTAACTGTCTACTATGCTTAGTCTGCCTGAAGTAATATTGAAGCACCAGATTTTACATAATGCCATGTTGATAGTATCAAACGTGGATAGAACTGACACTGACGTAATTTTAGTATCAGATTTTCCATTCAAAGTAAATTGAAACAAGAACTTATGAGTTATAAATTAATAACTTGTTGTAATCATGCGTATTTTTTAGATGTTATATACATATAATTATAAATTAGTAATATAATGGCACATCGGCGAAAAATGCGAAATTGAGTTTATATGGTATACGTGTTTAAAAGTGCCTAATCTACATAGTGGTATTTATGTATTAATGTCTATACTATATTAATGTCTATACCAAACCCATACAATCTGTAACAAACGTAAACAGAAGCCATAAATTAATTTTAAACATTTTTATAAAAGTTTTTAAATTCGTTTCTGTAAAATATGGCAAACGTAGATGTGCCGTTGATTACTGGGTGAGCGATATGTCTTTACATGGAAGATATTTGAGAAATACTATTATTGGGTGGAGTACCTACTTCATATTGCAATCGATTCTATAAAATTATCTTTAGCACTTATAGTAAACACCTTTAGGTGTTTGTTCTTTTTCAATAAATTCACAAAAAAAGATAAGGCAATTCAAAGAATCCTATTGAAATATTTTCTTGAGTTAGGGTATTAAGGTATCAAGCATAGGCTTTTCGAAGCGAAGCTTAGGCGATTACGAGTTGTTACCGACGTGTAAAACAGTCATACCTACTATACAGATACTGGTATAAGGCATTCCGCCCACGTCCGATCCGATTTTTTGTAGGAGAAAAATAGAACGTACTGATAGCAATGGTGCAACGCACACGTCCTACAAAAAGTCGGTCAGAAATAAAACTGTCTCACCGACAGTCGGTACAAAAATCGGTCACCGATTATCGGACGTGGGCGGGAAGCCTAAAAAAGACTCAGAATTTTTTAACGTTGTTCTGTTCTGACAGCAAAAGTAGAGTAAGAGAATGACAGAATAGACATCGTTAAAATAATAATGTTCTATTTAAAATCAAAAATTGTAAAACAAAAATCAATATCAAATTTCCCACCAAAAACGTCACGTGACGTCACTAACCGATATTCAATACTAGCGGTCTATAGAAGTTCGTTGAATTTGCTTATAAAATACGGACAATGTCGTTATATCCACAAAATGGCGTTTAAAGTCACGTGAAAGTGAGTACTGTTTTTATCATTTTAAATTAATGATATTTAATTTATTTTGATTCATTTCGACTGTTAGCATTAATACATTATACATAAATTAATATTAATTTACAGTTACTGTCAACATCCCTATTTACGTTCCGATCTCTCGACTTATGTGATGGTCTTTGCTATCACGTAACACATTTTAAATCTCAGCAATTTCGCAATCTCACTGACGATACATCGTTAATAACTACTTCCATTAAGGAGAAGAAGAGTAGCACGTTGAATGTCTCTGGAGAATCGACTTTTGCGCAGAAATGGGATTATTCTACAGTATAAACTTGATTACATTAGCAAGCACTGATTGGTGTTTAAAAGTATCCTTCCCAGGAGAACTCAAAAATCTTTCCACTCTTCATTGAGACCTAGGTATAGAGAAGAATATACAATACACATATGGGGCATTGAAGTGACAATTTTATATCCCTGCTTTTATGATCAAAGAAATATAATATTTTGTATGACTGTATTCTTGATTGAATTAAGTGGTTTTTGTGTTAGTAGCCGAAAAATAAGTATCGCTCTTACCAAATAAAGTCACATGAAACATTATGTTTATAAATGGCCCACTACGGGAACAGGAGACAAGAAGGCTTGTAATAACCTAAACCATGCTGTAACGTAAAAGGAAACGTGTAAGAATTCCTTTGTGGTGTTGTTTGCAACGAGATGTGATGTTACTATTTTTGTCAGCTTAATAAAAAGAGACAAGAAAAAGGCTGCCCATTTTGCCGGCATTATTTACAAAATATTTACCATGAAACTCATTTGTAGGACCATCTTCAAAATTACTTTGTTACAACTGCTTACTAGCAGCCCAGTATTTTTTTCAATTTTAAAGGAGCTTCCATTTTCACAGTCAATGAATTCAATTTACCAACGATGAAAGATATTTTATACAAGACGTCGTTTATCTAGCGAAAATGAATTGTGAATTGTTTAAGAATAGAAGAATAGAAAAATTAAGAATAGAAAACCTTCCATTCCATCCTGCCAATTCGATTCCTAGGCGTATATTTTTCAATAGTATATAGTTATCTGCAAAAGTAATTAGAGTTACTGATGGATAGTAACTCCTAATTAATCCTAAAAAAATAGAATAGGTTCACATCACTTAACGCTGAATTACATTTTCTTACCGAAGTCATTAACGTTTCCGATTCAGAAAGACATACATATTACCAATGATATTATATGTATAAAAATAGGCATATTACGAAAACTCAAGTTTAGCGATTCAAACTCACATTATGATAATATAGTAAAATGGTCCCGCAAAAAATATTCTTCTAGCTGCCAACTTATCCATCGCATCAAAGAGAACCAAACTTCAAAATCACTTCTATAGAAAGCTGATGACAAAACAATAGCTTCTAGGAAAATTGGACCTTACTTAGCTATTCTCACAAACAGTTTCTGATTACAGTCAAACTGTCAAGTTGTTATGCTGTAAAGGTATAGTTATCTCTTAGAAATACTTCAAACCGATAAATGAATTTCCAATTGAGGCAATTCCTTCATGTACCTAGGTAACACTGAAAATTTTTAGAAAATGAAAAACGGCTTAATGTAGAAAGTTGCCAATACTTTTATTGTTTTTCGAAGTAATCTCCGTTCATCTCTACACATCGTCGCATTCGATCAAACCACTGAGAAAAGCAGTGAGCCCATTCTTCCTTAGGGGTCTCTTCTATGACATTTTCGTAAGCTTTCACCGCATCTTCAGGGCTCGTAAAGCAAATACCTCGAATTTTAACTTTAGTTTTTGGGAATAAATAAAAGTCGCAGGGCGCCAGGTCAGGACTGTATGGCGGATGACTCATTATCTTGAGACCTGCCATAGTCAAATATTCAACAGTCTGTTTTGCGGAGTGCGCTGAAGCATTGTCGTGGTGAAGGAGGATCCTGCTTTGAGGGCGCTGCTGTCGAATGTTTTCCAAGACAACAGGCAAACAGCGATTGACATACCAGTCTGCAGTAACTGTCCTTCCATCTTCTAGTACAACTGTCGCGAAATGACCTTTCCGACCAAAGAATGAGGCAATCATCTTTTTTCCTTGACTTCTTCCTTTCTTTACCTTAGTTGGCCGATCCTCGAAAGGAAACGCCCACTGAGCTGATTTTCTTTTGGTTTCGGGTTCGTAGCAATATATCCAGCTTTCATCACCTGTGACGATGTCAAATACAGCATTTGAGTCACTGCTGTTGAACTTATCTAACATTTGACGACACCAGTCCATGCGAAGGTGTTTCTGGTCGTCGGTTAAAGTATGGGGAATCCATCTGGTACAAAGCTTCCTGCCGCCTAAATGTTCGTGTAATATTTTTTGAACTTGACTCATACCAATGCCTAGGCTTGCCCGTATCTGCTGATAGGTCACTCTCTTATCTTCCTCTATCATGCGTCGCACAGCATTGATGTTATCTTCAGTAGTCGCTGTTAAAGGACGTCCCTCACGCGGATCATCATTGAGATTACTACGTTCATGCTTAAACTCGTTAAACCAATTGTAAATAGTGGCACGAGATGGGGCTTCATTAATAAATGCTAATCGCAACCTATCATAGCTTTGTTGTTGAGTAAGCCCACAACGAAAATCATAATAAATCATTGACCGAAAATTTCCTCGCGTTAGGTTCATTTTCACGTGTAACAAGAGTTTTAGATTTGCCGCCAATTCACAAAAACAAATGACAAATGAATGCAATATACTACATTAGGTTACCAAAGAGTTCTAAAATTGAAATTCAAAAAAAGTTTTCATTAGCAATGTTTCTAACTGGCCAGTTCTAAACATTTTCAGTGTGACCCACGTAGCTTCTCATTTTGTATATTTATTTAATATGTTACCGTATACTACAGTTTGCATGTTATTTATATGTTTCAAGATATGAGTTCAAATGTTGCTGATAGATATGAAAAAATATTCTATCATAAAACAATTTTTGTTTGAACAATGCATATCATTTGGCGTAAATATGTATCTAAGTTTACATTCCGTTATTGCAACGAGAAGAATATTTTTGCGGTTATGTATTTTAATATTGACTAGCTTTAAGATGGTATTACATTGCCTTTGTTTTCGAGAACACTCAGCGCTTGTAAAGTGCCATCTACTGGATTTCAACGATAAGCCCAGCTTTTAAAGTCCTTATCAAATGTTATAACTATCAACGTATATTGTATATCATTAATTTTGTAGATCGCTTAAAATATAAGGAATGTCTGTGTCCGTTTGGCTATGAGTGAAAATGACATAGGTAACTGTATTATTGTGAGCTGAAAATAGTAGATATGTGATTATTTTTAATGTTCATTATTATTATATTTTAAGATATACAAAGTTGTCCTAACTGACATGACTCCTTTAGTATTAATTTGAATAATTTTAATACTGAATTTATGAAGTTACCAAGAGATAGGGAATAAAAACGACTTCTATATTATGCTACTATCAAATTGCCTTATTGCGTGACTACAATTTTATTAGAGGCATCCAATTTGGCATGGAGGCAGGCCATTATCATCGCTAAATCCTATTTTTAGGATTTTTGTTTTACTAAATAAAGGGAATAGAGAAAATTTATATCTTTCCGTAAAATAATTGCGGCAACTCCCAAATTTGCGGGCGAAGACGTAAACAGTTGATATTTTTACATACGTATATTTCATTCCCCGAAGCAAAGTAAAACGGTGCCTCACCGAGGCAAGGTAGAACCAACTACCAAGTTTTAAATATAACTCTAAGTGCTGTGTTTAAAAGCCTATTGTTAAAGGAATGTCGTAGAGCGGACTGTCGAGAGCAAACTTCAGCCTCTATATAAAAACGTTGACAAAGTAAGCGCTTAAAAGGCCTTATTTAACCATAGACTTAAATTATATAGGCGGGCTGTTCCGAACAAAATCTGTGTCACAGTCGCACCAGCCACATAGCTATTCTATGCCGCACGTAGTGATAAAGTAGAGGGCGACGCGGCGCTTACGTGTTATCAAGTTTGGTTCAACATGGCGGCATGAAATAATTTGCACTAAAATTGAACAGTCGCAGTGTTTCAAAATGACATCTACTTGTCTCGCTTGCTCGCAGTCGACTAAAATGCGTTAGTCCACGTGGAGTTAATACAGGTGTCCAAACTTTTAGTACTGAACAGCCTGTCTATACATATAGGTCTTTGTATTTAACGCTATAACTAACAGATTAGTAACCCTCCTTCGTTTTGCTTCAAGTAGGTACCAAAGGCGTAATACGTCGTACCCTCAGATTAAAGAAATAAAAGGCAGATATATTCATCCAACTAAAATGTAAAGTGTTAGCAATGATAAATTATTATTATATTTTTGAAGTTGGCAATAATGATTAAAATAGATAAAAATTGAATGTGGGTAGAAAAATAAAAAACGGTTTGACATTCGACTTTGCTTGAGATTCAATGGCGGGCTAACGCACTGTGTTCTTGTAAAAGTTAAATTGAATAAAAGAGTGATTGTGAAGTAGTTAAGTGTTGTGATTTCTTTCATGTCAGAAGTGTGTAGATTACAATAATCTACGTGCCGTCCTCTGCGGCATCCTGAGCGGAGAAATAAGGTCAGATGTTTTTAAAGTGATTTCTGGTATCTCAATGTGGAGTGTTAATCCAATCTCAGGAAGAGTTACGCATACAAAATAAATAAGGCTTTACTGAGCAATACTTCATCAACAATATCAAAAAGAGTATAACAACAATAGAGAATGAATATATTATAGCCAGATATGCCTAGTGGATTTGGACAAGACATTCATGCAATTAAATTCGATCATTTAGTGAAGCGAAATCAAAAAGGAAAGAAAACGTACATTAAGTGTTATGTTAACTTCAGGCAGAACTGTTAAAATTGTGATATCATACCTACATTTAATGTTGCAATAATTACTAGGTATCTAAGACCAATAACATGGAGTAGTTAGTAATACTTCTTTTTTTTTACCGTGTTTTCATTAAAAAGTACGTTTGCACTTGTGATATTAATTAATTGTATTTTCCCATATTATTTTTAGATTTATGAAAGTAGTACTATGTTATATGTTACAGATATTCGTATCTTAATAAGTCATAATTATTTGTATTAGGTATTTATGCACTATTCTTTGAGTTACTCGATATTACATCTCACTTTAGGTAATAGCTAAAGTTAATAAACAATGGGTAAATCTAGACGTAGGCGACGGAATTCAAGTGAGACTAACGTATCTACTTCTTAGAGTGACAGTGATATAGACGAACGTAGATCACTACACCGTAAGGAAACGAATCGCGATCGCGCTCGTTCGCGTAAGCATAAAAGTCATAGCCATCGCAAAAAACATAAGCGTTCTAGAAAACATTGCGAACGAACATCTCCACGGAGAAACGTTACTAGTCGATCTGCTCAAACACCTCCATTACCCTCTACGTCACGTTCGGAAAATGTTGCTCGCCCTAATGAATTGCGCGGTGATGCATCGAATGTTTCGGAAGGACATTGTTCCATCAGTGGACCTGTACCCACGATGAATTCGAACTTTTGGGCTCATAATAACTTTCCTGTTGCTTTTAGTGTAGTCCCCGAATTTGATCCAAATGATAATAATCAGACAATAGAAAATTGGATTAACAAAGTCAATGAGTGCGCGCAAATTTATTGTTGGAACGATCGTCAGATATGCCATTACGCATTACCTAAATTAAGCGGGTTAGCCAAAAAGTGGTACTTGGGACTACCATCTGTCCTATATACATGGGAAGAATGGGTACAAAAATTAAAATTAGCTTTTCCATCTAATGAAAATTACGGTGATTTATTAACATCTATGTTAAAGATTCGATGTAGATTTTGTCAATCATTAGAACACTATTACTATGACAAAATGGCATTAATTAACAAATGTGAGATAACGGGCAGCAAAGCCGTTGGATGTCTTATACATGGTATTGACGATAAGTTTATAAGAATGGGAGCAGGAGCATGTATGTTTAGTGAGCCGGAACAAGTACTCAATTACCTGCGAACAGTATCTCAACATGAGAATAATACATCTAATATATATAACCGCAACCGAAATAATGTACAGTACAAACCTACAAATAAACTAGCTAATGAACCTGTTAAAAATCTATCAGATAGCGGCAGTAACGCGATTAGATGTTTCAACTGTAACGAAGTGGGTCATATTAGTTTGAAATGTAACAAACCGATTAAACGATGCACTTTGTGTTTAAAGCTAGGACACGAGACTAAAGACTGTCGTAGAAATTTTTTTAATAGTAACGATGATTCTAGTAAGAAAGATGTTTCGGATAAAACAGTTATGTGTATTACCAGTAGCGAATCTAATAACGACAAATATTATAAAAATGTCATTGTGAACGGTGTTTAGCTGAGAGGATATATTGACTTAGGTAGTAAATGTTCCCTTATTCGTGAATGTAATGCAAAGCTTATTACCACGAGTGATTGGGATGTAAGTAATTTACCAATTTTACAAGGATTTGGTAACTCTGCCTATAACCTAACTGCCTGTAACCTATGGGAAGGATAACAGTTACATTAGAAATAGGTTCGGTTAAGGCTAGGACGGAAATGCTTATTGTGAGTGACCATTTTTTTATTAACTGCTGTATTAGTTGGACAGTCTTTTACTGAGAAACCTAATATTACTCTTCTTAAGACAAATAATGAACTGTTATTTATGCAGAGTCCAGATATCGACGAAAATAAATTAAAGATAAAAATTTATGTAAATAAAGACATAGTCCTCCCATGTAAAATTACAATGCCAATTGATGTGATTGCTGAAGATGAATATTGTGGTGGATTGTATGTTATTGTACATACAATCGTAGTATGAGGATCTTGCCTATTAATGAACATATTATTTTGCCTGGTCTTTTTAAATTTACATCTGGTAAAGGGTATATAATGCTTACGAATTTATCATCAAGAGATCTTAAAATCAAAAATGGAACTATGATAGCCAGAGGGCAACAATATGAGGAATTAAATACTGAATATGTTGGGTTTGCTACAAATGCTAAGAGTTGTATGCCATTGCCTCTTCAGGATATAAAGATTAGTGCCGTCATGACCGAGTCTGAGAAACAACAATTATTTTCGATATTAGAGAAGTATAGAGATTGTTTTGCAATGATATAAGTGAATTGGGTAAAACTAATTTGACCGAAATGCATATTTCGTTAACTGATGATAAACCTGTTGTATATAATCCGTATAGAATATCTCATAGTGAACGCGAACAACTTAGCAAAATTATTGACGACCTTTTAACTAATGGTATTATACGAGAAAGCACATCCAATTATTCGAGTTAAGTTAAGTTAAGAAGAAGAACGGCGATAAGCGCCTCTGTATCGACTTTAGGGCTTTAAATAGAAAAACCATAAAGGACAAGTATCCCCTACCTCGTATTGAGGACCAGCTAGATAGGTTAGATGGCAATAAGTTCTTTACGAGTTTGGATCTCGCATCAGGATACTATCAAGTACCCATGAGTGATGCTAGTAAAAGATATACTGCGTTCGCCACATCAGATGGTTTATTTGAGTTTGAACGAATGTCGTTTGGGCTTGTTAATGCCCCCAGTGTCTTCCAACGTACCATCAACACTATGCTTAAAAAAAAGGGGAGGGATTTGACTTTGGCATACATGGATGACCTATTAGTACCCTCTCATACAATTGAAGAAGGCTTGGAAAGATTAGAAAAGGTTTTTCAAATGTTAAGGTCGGCCAATCTTACTTTAAATTTAAAGAAGTGTGATTTCTTTCAAGCACACATAAACTATCTGGGCTATGAAATAAGCTCAGAAGGAATTAGGCCTGGTAATGCAAAAATTCAAGCGGTATCAGAATTTCCCATGCCAAAGAACGTCCATGAAGTTCGGCAATTCATTAGACTTACTAGTTATTTCCTCGGTTCATACAAAATTTTTCAGTCATAGCAAAACCCTTAACGATGCTGACAAAGAAAAATTCACCATTAGTTTCGATGAACCTCAAATAAAGTCATTTAACGAATTAAAGGCAAAGTTAACTTCTAGGCCCGTTTTAGCTTTGGCTGATTTGGAAATTCATACCGCCGCCAGTAAATTAGGTATAGGTGCCATACTCTTGCAGCGTGATAGTTCTGGTGTATTACACCCCTTTTCATACTACAGCCGGCAAACCACTGTCGATGAGAGTAAACTCTACTCTTACGAATTAGAGACATTGGCAGTGGTTGCAGCTTAATGTCGATTTAGGGTTTACGTGTTAGGTAAAACTTTTAAAGTGATCACAGATTGTGCCGCCATCCGCAGCACGATGACTAAACGGGACTTAATACCTAGAATTGCACGTTGGTATATATCAATGCAGGAATATGATTTTATTGTTGAACATCGTAATGGTACTAGCATGTGTCACGTCGATGCACTTACGGCAGCCAATCATTCACATCCCTGAATGTGAGTGGGACATGCATATACCGCAAATACAGTGGCCGTTGAATAATACTTTTAATAAGGCGACCGGTCGTACCCCTTCTGATATGTTGTTTGGTATTCAGACAACAGGGGTTTCCGATAGTTTCATGAACCCAGTGGTGTCTGAATTACGTACTCCTGTAGATCGCAATGAAGTTCGTGAGAATGCTGAAGCTTGAATTGAATCTGATCAACAGAAACAGAAAGAACGTTTCGATAGGAGTCATAAACAGCCTAATCAATATAAAATAGGTGATTTAGTTCGTGTTGAAAAGGATATACGTACGGAACCTGGGCAAAGTCGTAAATTTTTACCCAAGTGCATCGGTCCTTTTAGGATTTCAAAGATAATTGGTAATGATCGTTACGAAATCGAAGATACTCCTATTACTAGGAAAGAAGGCAGCAAATCTTATAAAGGTGTCTATGCTGTTGATAAGCTGCATCCATGGCTTGTTTTTAATCACGATGTGGTATCGAGTGATTCCGAGTAAAAAGTTAATGTGATTAATATGAATATAATGAATTAAAAAATATATTTGGGATTGTTAATAGTTTTAACGATAACGGTTATTGGTCGTGTTATGAATTGTTCGTAGGTATTGTACAATACATTGTATAGTGATTTATGAGGGATAAATGTAACGTAATTATAAAGTAACAATTTAAGTGATATTGATAATGAGATATTAATTATAAAAATTTATTATGTATCAAACAGAGATATTATGAAGCGAGATTAGATAAATACATAAAAAAGAGAAATATAAATATCTAAGTGAATATGAGTGAAATATGATTATTATATTGTATAATTACCAAAAAGTAGAGTGACATTGTTATTATTATATATTTATGTGTAGATTAGTGAAAAAGGAAGTAGAAAATAATGTATGAGCGATATCAAAGCGAATAAACAAATGAAATATTAACCTATCAATTTATAAGTGATAATAAGCGAGTGTATTATAAGTGATAATTATTACAGAGATTATTGAGAGAATATTATATTATGTTAAGAGCGAGTCGCTATAGGTTTAAGTGCCAATAGACGATAATAGTGATAACAGTGAGTCGCTGTAGGTGAGAGTGCCTACAGACGATGTAGTGATAAGAGTGAGTCGTTGTAGGTGAGAGTGCCTACAGACGATGTAGTAATAAGAGTGAGTCGCTGTGGGTGAGAGTGCCTACAGACGATGTAGTATTAAGAGTGAGTCGCTGTGGGTGTGAGTGCCTACAGACGATGTAGTATTAAGAGTGAGTCGCTGTGGGTGTGAGTGCCTACAGACGATGTAGTATTAAGAGTGAGTCGCTGTGGGTGTGAGTGCCTACAGACGATGTAGTATTAAGAGTGACCCTTTCTCTTCTTTTCTTTTTTTTATTGTTTTTTTTTGTTTATTTTGTAAACGCGAGGTCGCGTTTGATGTCAGGATTAGCCGAATGTTAGCAATGATAAATTATTATTATATTTTTGAAGTTGGCAATAATGATTAAAATAGATAAAAATTGAATGTGGGTAGAAAAATAAAAAACGGTTTGACATTCGACTTTGCTTGAGATTCAATGGCGGGCTAACGCACTGTGTTCTTGTAAAAGTTAAATTGAATAAAAGAGTTATTGTGAAGTAGTTAAGTGTTGTGATTTCTTTCAAAAGCTACCAAAGCAAATACAAACTAAAAAAGCAAATACAAACCCGATTCAGTACTAAAGAAAGCGTCAAATAGCTTTCATGTCACAATTGTCAAAATTTATTAAATAATTTTCTCAGATAAAATTCCGTCTTGCAATTTTAAACACTGCTAAAGTTGTTCCCAAACTCAAGCAAAAGAAGATTAGATATCTTTTCACAGGTAACTGTTCATTATTTTATTATTTATTTATAATAATATTTTTGAGGTGCGCTCGGAACACAAAACCTCGACAATTATTCAATTTTATACCAGCTTTATATGAAAATCGATTACCCTAAATTAGGGGAAATATGCATGGGTTATTTGAACACTGATCGATTATAAATTTATATCAAAAAAAAATATTTGAAAAATAAATAGTTGTATTTATTTAAATCTAAAAATGAGGAAATGCAGCCAATGCATAAATACCAGTCGCTGGGTTATTACAAACGTAAGATAGATTGTACAAAGGATTAGAGGGATAAAATAAGGATTTTTACATAGGTAAACCTGGTTGATTGAAAATATCACGTTTGCCTACGATAAAATGCACGATTGAAAGAAAATATTGTATTCCATTTTAGTTGCTGTTTAGCCTACTCAATAAATTATTTCATTTTGCAGATTGCCGACAAATACGAGATAAATGGGATTTTATTATTCCTCAAAGTAGGCAAGATAATGATTGGCCATCCAAATTTTGCTTTGTCTATTCATTGCATTTAAATGAAGATGACGTATATTATATATATTTTATGTATTTTAATTATAATAAATGTATTAAAATTTTTATATTTTTCGATGAAAAATAACTACCCAAACGAGAAAAAACCATAAATTAAAACAATTCAACATATTAAGTACTGTATATTAAAAGAACATTTGACATATTTAATATCTAGACTTTTTGATAACTAGTGATACAATAATAAATAATTTTCCAATTTAATTGTATAATATTTCAAGTCGAAAATATGGCAAAAAATATTTTTGACTTTGCGACTTTTTGTTTTCAATGTGGCAACTTACACACACAAAGAAGTATGTGTCTTTACGATGCCACTGATAGTTGTCAATATGGTTGTCATGCACACATAGTGAAAAAGTGGCTTCACGTCATTTGTTGCATTTCTTTGCGAAAGTTATATCTGCCTTTTATTTCTTTAATCTGAGGTCGTACCCTTGAAGCAACTCCTTTTTGTTTTATAGCCTTTCATAGAATGTGGATTTCAAAAACAAAAGTATTTATTCAAATAAGTACATTTAAACAAACAAACAAAAAATCTCATTATTTTCGCCGTGACTATGGTCCATGAAACTGAGTCGAAATATCGGAATGAAATACAAGTAATGTTTGTACAGAGCTTAAATAAACAGGGACAAAACGAGTGGCTGGAAAAAAGATATGAAGCTATAAATTATTAGATCCACTGGGAACATATTAATATCCTATTAATATTGTATTATAAATGTGAAAGTTTGTGAAGATGTTTAGATATTTGGATGTTTGTTCCTCAATCACGCCACAATTACTTACCCGATTTGGCTGAATAGCCTATAACTTGGATTAACACATAGGCTAAGTTTTATGCCGGAAAGCCACGGGCATATAAATCTAAATTAATTAATTAAAAGTTTATCTACAAAACAACTCTAGTTGTTTCGAAACAAAACTTTAGGCAAAAGCTAGGGAAATAATAATAAATCTTCTATGGTATAAAAAGCAGTTTTTTGTACACAAACTAGTATGAGGTTGGGATGTCAGTCTCCCGGAGTGACCGAGACGGAAAAATTATTACGGTCGATTTTATTTGCCAAGTGATTATTATGGGATTATACTGGCTGGCAACTTACAGGAGGGATTTAATAGAAAGTTCTACGGAATTCACCATGAGCCTTGGATCGGACTCAATGTTTCTTCCTCAATCCTTACACCAAGCCTTATCGCTCTTTCCATGTTTTAACTATAATTTGGACTTATACATTGTGACACCAGATTCAACTTAAAAGGTAGCTCGTATTACATCTGCTTCTGTTTGATCAATCAATCATCGATCAACAATGACCAAAACAGTCCAGCACGTTTTTCCTAACTACACACTTACAATTCAAAAATATCTTATCTCCCCGAATTCAATTATTAATTCTGCTAAGAAGTTTGTCGGACAAGTTTCGTCAAAGTTCTTGTTCTTTTAGTGGTTCTAAATTACATTTATGCAAAGCGACTTTAACCTCTTCTCACTTTGGCAACTTATCCCGAATATAACCCTTAAAAACTGAATATCATATTTGAGTAACATCACGTGACTTTCCCAGAAAAAAATTGGGTGATATGTCAACATGGTTGGCAACGAGTGAAAAACTTGTGTATCGAATTGTGCAGCAGAGAAAAGCGTCTTCTTTTTTCTTTTTTATCATATAGAATGAAAATGATTGAATATTTGAACTGATTTTCAATTCCATTATCTTTTTCTTTCCTTATTTTCTTATTTGCGAAAAACACAGACATATTTTACTATCTATATTTGTTTACTATCTATGTCTGTGGGGAAAAACATACTAGGATATAAAACATATTCCGTAATCAATACGTAGGTTCTCTTTAAATTATATTCATTATAAAAATAGAGAACAACGAAAATATAACCTAATAAAATATACCTTCAAAGTCTTTATCTTTAAAATTTTACGGTTTTTCAATTAGTCCATACAATTTATAGTAAAGAACAATAAAATATGCTGTTTTCCCTACATTTTCCTGGTATATACTTTTTTATCGTTTTATTATGCGCAGTCAATTTCGGCATCAATAGCCTATTCAGCTACAATGTTACTTTGCCTGGCTAATGAAAATGTCAACGGGCTATATTTATTAACCTATAGAAAAAACCGATTTCATTGAAATTCCATTCAATCTTGTCAGTCCCGAAATGTTTGGTTCAATTTTTTTTTTTGGTTTTATTACTCATATCCGTGCAAAGCCAGGGAGCAATGTATAAATAAGCATTTTTCTAATTGTATTTTCTATTCTTCACAGGTAACAAGCCATCATAATGCATCAATAAGATCCCCAGTAAATACCCAATTTTTCCGAGAGTGTCAAAAAAAATGTTTTAAAACCAATGCTGGATTTCAAAAAAGTCCAGTTCAAGTGCTCTAATGTGAATTGCAATGTATGGTGTATATGTGGAGTGTGGTGTAGAATGTGTAATGGTGTAGAATGATGACGTCATTCCCCGAGAACTTCAACGACACGGTGGTGAAGGCGTATGACGAGGGTTTTCCCTTGCTCATGCCCAAGTGGGGCTACGTGGTCTCTGCGTTCGTGCTGTTCCTCATCGGGTTTTTTGGGTTCTTTCTGAACCTGATGGTTATTCTACTGATGTTCAAGGATCGGCAGGTGAGTCTTTTCTTGATATACCTACATAAAGTTTTTGACAAGCTATTTGAATTTATTTATTCATTGAATTATGAAATGTAGTATAAAACTTGTGCTCAACCCAATAGGTACTATTAAGACGTATTCTCTGGCTCAACATGGAGCCTTATATTCTAAACACACTTATCATCAGGGCATATCTGCTTTTTTAGCCGAGTTCAAAAAAGGAGGTTTTAAATTCGGTTGTAATTTTTTTTTTTTGAAAATTTTATTTGAAAGGGGATGCTTTTAGATTGGTCCCTTATTTAGCAAAATTCAGTTCTGATGATGAGATTCAGATCTGGCCACATCTATCCACCCACAAGAAAAAAGTGAAAACTCGCTCGTTTATCGAATGGAGATTTGACTAAGATAGATATGGTAAAGCTTTTAACTATTGACAGCTTCTTTTAGGAAATCCCAAAAGTACGCAGAATACGTTCTCTGCCGTTAGCACATCGATCTATCAATTTTTCATGTCAACCAAAATGTCCTCTATACACGGATTTGCCGACGGCTTAATGGCTAACTATTAGGTAGGTATTTCAGTGAACGAATGTAGTGGAATCTAATACCTTTAAACGAGCAGTTCTTGTATATATATATATATATATAATTGGAATCTCGGGATCGGCTCCAACGATTTTAATGAAATTTAGTATATAGGGGGTTTCGGGGGCGATAAATCGATCTAGCTAGCATTCATTTTTAGAAAATATCATTTTATCGGTGTTTTCAGGCAATGATAAACTTCTACAATATACTCTTCCTGACATTTATTGGCAAGTAGCAATACTAAAGCTACTTCAGTAAATGGCGTTGTTAAGCAACACTAAACCGAGCAAAGCTCGGTCATCTGGGTACTTGTGTTTAAGATGACTTACTTTTTGTTTAAAGGTGAATATTATTCAATTCTATGTTAGTATATTAGTTCATTGAGTTATGTGTATTTCTCTGTTATATTTGTATTTAGTGTTTGCCTATTGATCGAAATTCGATCGGTTGACAAAATCAACTAAATTGAGAATCCCATCGTTGACCCGTCAAATTGAGAATGTGAAGTCGCTTTTTCACTGTGTGCATGACAACCATATTGACATTGTCAATTTGACAACTAGCAGCGGCATCGTAGAGACACGTACTTCTTTGTGTGTGTAAGTTGCCAAACATTGAAATCAAAAAGTCGCAATCAATCGCAATTTTGTATATGTTTTTTTTAGTTATTTAATCTGAGGTACCTATTGCTATATTTCCAACTTAAAATATTAGGCACAATTAAATTAACAAATTATTTATTATTATATCACTAGTTATCATAAAGTGTAGCAAATATGTAAATGTTCTTATATCATAATTACATTAATACTTAAATATGTTTAATTATTTAATTGATGGATTTTTCTTTGGGTAGATACTTTTTAATTGAAAAACATAAAAATTTCAATATACTTACTTATTTATTTATTTATTTAAAATTTATGTCACCTTATAAAAAAGGATGAACAAAGGGCAAACTTAATGCCTAATGGCATTGTCCACCAGTCAACCCTGGGTGGATGTGGAAAGATCTGAAGGCAGGTGTTAAAACTACTTAAGAAGGAAAAAAACGATAAAAAAGGAAAAGAAACGAATACTACTTACGTACAATATACATATACACTTATAAACTATACATCCTATTATATCATACTATTGTATTATATATACTTGTTATACCTAATTAAAATACATGAAATATCCATCATGTCATCCTCATTAAAATGTAATGAATATCATTATCTTGCCTGCTTTGACGAATTATAAATACAGCATCTGTCGGCAATCTGCAAAATTAAAATTGAAATAATTTATTGAGCAGGCTTCTGTTTACAGAAACTAAAATAAAATCATGCATTTCATCGTGGGCAAACGTGACATTTTCAATCAACCAGGTCTATGTTAAAATGCTTATTTTGTCTATCTTACTCATAAGTTTATAATAATAATATCCCAGCGACAGGTATTTATGCATTGGTTGGATTTCCTGATTTTTAGATTTAAATAAATACAACTACTTACTTTTAAAATTATTTAATAAATTTTGATAATTGTGACGTGCAAGCTATTTGATGTTTTCCTTGGTATTATAGGTACTGACTCGAGATTGTAATAGGTCTTTACCTATGAAATTGGAGATTTTATAACCAGCATTTTCAGATTTAATTATTTATTTAGTTTTTTTTAAACTTTATTGAATTCATACACTGAATTACAATGGGCGGACTTAATGCCAATTACCTGTGGATTGGCGAGTAATTCGAAATTCAAATAAATATTCCAAAGCCGTGTTATTTTAATTGAAGTTATACTTCTTTTGGCGCGATGGTGAAAAATGATGAGAGTGAATTTCTATGATGCGCGCGCACACCGACACCTAAATTCTACAACGTGAAGTTAGCTAAATTCTGTATTTTTCTGTATGCAAAAAAGTTTTCACAGTATTTACCTCATTACAAACGATTTTATAATCGATTGAATTGATTCATAATAATCGATTGATGGAATATAATAATATATTTTATGTATTATTTGTTAATTATAATTATAATATTAATTTATTTCTTACATGTTTTCGTATTCCATACATATTAAAACTATGTAATATATTTAGAATTACCATTCAATCGTTACGCTAATTTTATTAAATTACATTTCGAATATTTTGACATCGATTAATCGATTGACAACAAAGATGATGTAATCCCTAATAATGTCATTTTGGTAACCATAGTATTTATAAATAACACCACTGTACTGTCATATTTGTCATCGATCTTTCATGTTTCTACGCGTGGTTTTTTGTATTTTTCTATTAAATATTTTCAGCGTACCTATTTGGAGTCCTATTTACTATTGAAACTCATCGACACGCACACAGTTATTTTAATTTACTGTTGTATTCGATTTCGTACTTGTGTTTTGGTGAATGTGTTTTCGCAGTTTCGCTACAATTTCTGGCAAACCAATACTATATGAATATGGACTACTTAATCGCCTGTTTTGTGACTAACAAAGGTTCAGAATAAGTCCTGAACACTGGATAACGTACCCTATGCATCTTTAGAAGATCAGTAGTTTGCTGTGGCCATACTTACAATGAGTATGTTATGGTATCTTGATTGGGCAAGGTACCAACGAAATATAGCGCCTCCTGCACAACTAGACGAAATATTAATATAAATGATAACTAATAAAATCTCTTGAAATATGCAATAGCTTTTATTATACAACCTTTTTATGACATTCGTTTTGGGTAAAAACCATTTAAGTAGTAGATAGTATAATAGACACCCGCCAACTTAGTTTTAACCATTAAACTAGTAGTTTAAGTGTTAGTGTTTTTGACTTTTTATTACGTTTGTAATGATTACTCGTAGGTGTTTGGTTTATAGTAAGTGTAACATACATATTAAATAGCACTGTGACACGAGTATGACATAATCATAACCTATAATTAAGGTGATTCATTCTAGAATTTCCTTAGTTGGCCATTGCTGACAGCTGTGAAAATTGGAGAAATTAAAACATTTTGCAGTGATCTAATTGACAGCCAATTTCCAGTCTTGTCTACCTGGGCCTGAGTTTTTATGTAAGCTGGGTTTCTCCTTTGGCGCGTTAGTTCCATGGCCGCCATATCGTTCTATCCGTGATCTGCAGTCTGTGATTTTGTCCAGTTTCGTGTCTATCGAAATTATAGTACATTTTATTTATTTGGATTTCAGAACTTTTATAATTTTTAAATTCGCGTAGAAAAGTTGTTGTTTTGTTTGGAGATTGAAATATTAAAACATCACTTAAAATCTTTCTTTTTATTCTGTGCTGAAAAATTACGAAAGACAATGTAGTCTGTACTGATTGATCGAGTCTATGGGTCGATTTGTCTATAGTCCGTTCACAGTTATTTTACCTCTAGCTATTAAAGTCAAAGTCAAAATATTTTATTCATATAGGTATCATTGATACACTTATGCACGTCATTTTTTGGCTTTTCGGAAGGTGCTTTGTCATGGAGGAGAAGAAAAGCCTAAATAAACTCCTCAGCACATCTTTTAAAAAAATATTACAAAAAAGATATCATCATACAAAAGTTTACTATTCTGAGTGGAACTGGTTGCAGAGCTAATCATTTCCATGCGTCTTTGTCATTTAAATACTCGTCTACACTATAAAATCCTTTGCCTAACAATTGTGTTTTTACACGTTTTTTGAAAGATTCTATTGGCAAGTCACGTATTAATTTTGGGATTTTATTATAGAAATGTACACCAAGCCCTATGAAAGATCGTTGCACTTTACTTAGGCGGAACGAAGGCGTAATTAATTGATATATTCTTTTTGTTTGGCGATTATTAATATCAAAATTTTGTTTATACGCGTTTATATTCTTCCTTATAAAAACTACATTATTAATTTATTAAGTTGGTTAACCTTAGCTGTGTGTTGTAATGTTTAGTTTGTACGATTCCCTAACATGAAATATTTCATGTTTCTTCTGATGTATATAAATATTATTTACTAGGTTGATCCAAAAGTAACGATAGTAAAAATGATACACGTTCAAATAAAATAATGTATTATTTTACAGTCTTCTAACTAATCAGTTCACATTCTCGGTAGTTATATTAAAATTACAACACATTGAATTGCTTTAAATTGGGTTGGCATACGAATGATCCAAACGCACGCCTAATGATAAATAATCACAATCGGACGAACATGAATCATCAAAACTGCTCTCAGATTCCGTATCACACTCGTCTTTCAATCCTTTAATAAATTTATCAATTTCCGCGTCTAAGCTTCCATCCATTTTACAAAACTTATCCTCAATATGTCGCACATGTTTTATACGCAGTCGGGTTTTTTGTATTTTTTAATTTTTTTGTGTGTAATAGACCTATCATTGATTCAGTTGGAAAAAATATTAGAACACGATTTCGTGAGCCATGACCACGTCTTATGCTATAATATGTACCTACGTTTGCCCAAAATTCTTCTGTATTTTCATTGAGCGAATCAATTTCTTTTGTTTTTTGTATTTATAACACTATTTTCTATTTTAATTTTCAATATTATATTACATTGGTAGAAAATGCAAAAAATCGGGAGAAACGGTCGCTAAAACGGGATATCGGGAGACGATAACCAAAATCAGTAGATCTCCCGATAAATCGGGAACTTTTGCAACACTCGTCACTTGACAGCAAGTAATGCTAATCTAATGGGAAGGTAATGACAGCTTGTCAGAGGTAAAATAACTGAACGGACTGTAGTAAATAGTAATCGATACTTGTCTTTGGGACTAGCAGCCCATTCTTTTTCTCTCCTTAATCTGTATTAAAGTTTAATGCCTGTCGGAAAATAAATTATTCTTCAACTGAACTGAATAAAATCTTTCATTCCCTCCCCCCCCCACAAAAACTGGTTTTACAGCATGGTATCGTAATAGTTCTCGTAATAAAACATAGATGGTGTTTTTACAATTGTAAAAACAGAAAAAAAAGATTTACAATTGATTTGTTTTTGCAAAGTAATATTAGAATATACTACAAAATTAATCACAGATGGCGCTTAACACATATAGTTTGACTATAGAGATTCGTAAATTAAATTATTTCAAAATATTATTTAATTTTTATTTTTAGTATTGCTGTTTTTGAATATTGTATTTTGAACAATGTTTTTTTATTTATTTATTTATTTATTTTTATTTAACAATTTTTGTACACAAATACAATATGTGAGACTTAATAATAGAAAATTTGTACAAAGGTACTGCTTATTTCTATCAGAAATCTCTTCCAGCAGACCTAGGAATGGAGAGGAAGGAATGGAGGAATAGATTTTAATATTGTTTTTTGATTTTTTTTTCATGCCAAAGAAGTATAACTTCTCACGCGCGTACAAAAGTACACGCACCTTTTTTTTTTATGTTTGTTAACCTCAGAACTTTGGATTGGGTGAACCGATTTGGATGATTATTTTTTTAATCGAAAGCTGGTGCTTGTCGGGTGGTCCCACATAAATTTGAACGAGATCTGACAATGGCATCCATGTCAAAATCATGTAAGTCTTAAATTTGCATTAAGTATGTGCGTGATAAATGGACGAATAACTCAATATCGCGCCAACCAATTTCGATGATTGTTTTTTTAATTGAAAGCTGGTGCTTGTCGCGTAGTCTCACATAAATTTGAGCGAGATCTGACAATGGTATCTATGTCAAAAGTACAATGTACTTCATTTGAAGTCGGTTAATTTTTGTTAAAATGTTAGATTATTCAAAGAACTAGCTGACAAACAAACTAAAGATCCATCTGACTGTAAGAGGCCCTGATAATAGTCTTTCCCAAATCTTCCATATACAAACATCTATAAATTACATCTTTAATATAAAGAAAGTAAGTAGTGTTTAGTTCAGGGTACAGGTTCATGAAGCAGACTAACGTAATTTTCGGTATCACTCATTAGTAATGAGTTTCCCAATTTTTACTCGCTAAGTGACTATTGTTTTGAGATATCTGATATAGAGTTGTCATAAAAAGCGAAATAACATAAAATATCAGAACATTTTACCAATATACCAAAATAGAAATGAAAGTAAATTAGTTTAAAAGCAAGACCAATTATTTGTTATTTACGCTCTCTCAAATTGTACGGTTCACCTCTAAACCTCAAATAACTGCACTCAGGTGCACTACCTAATTAACGATGTCTATCTCAGATATAATTAAGGTTGTTCCACTTAGCTGTATTTGTAACGATCAACTTGTACGAGTATACTTGCTTGAGTCCGCCAAACGACTCTTCGTGTTCCAGCTTTTGTATTATGCTATTTCAGTGATAATCAACGTTTTTCTCATAGGGGCCACATATTATTTATTAGCACATAATTAGTCATGGTGCCGCGGCCGCGGGCCGCAGAAAAAATAATTGGTTATAATGTTTCAGGTTTATGCGATTGTTACAAATAAAATTAAACAACTGAGGTTTCAAACACTACTAACTACTAGCAAATATCTGTGGTCAAGCACTTGTTTAATTCAAATTATTCAGGTGTTTTGGCCCCTTAAGGAACTTGTATACTGAAAGTCACCAATAACGGACCGTGTTTATGCAAGCAATGTTAGGTCCGTATACGTCGATAATGTCTCGTGTTATTTTCGTAGCGATATTATATGAATTTTCAGTTTATCCATGGCGCCAAAAGTCACGACATTTCACAAAAACAAACCAGTATCTAAAAACAAATGACTGAATTTCAAAAAAGGGTGCGTGTACTTTTGTACGCGCGTGAGAAGTTATACTTCTTTGGCATGAAAAAAAAATCAAAAAACAATATTAAAATCCATTCCTCCATTCCTTCCTCTCCATTCCTAGGTCTGCTGGAAGAGATTTCTGATAGAAATAAGCAGTACCTTTGTACAAATTTTCTATTATTAAGTCTCACATATTGTATTTGTGTACAAAAATTGTTAAATAAAAATAAATAAATAAATAAATAAAAAAACATTGTTCAAAATACAATATTCAAAAACAGCAATACTAAAAATAAAAATTAAATAATATTTTGAAATAATTTAATTTACGAATCTCTATAGTCAAACTATATGTGTTAAGCGCCATCTGTGATTAATTTTGTAGTATATTCTAATATTACTTTGCAAAAACAAATCAATTGTAAATCTTTTTTTTCTGTTTTTACAATTGTAAAAACACCATCTATGTTTTATTACGAGAACTATTACGATACCATGCTGTAAAACCAGTTTTTGTGGGGGGGGGAGGGAATGAAAGATTTTATTCAGTTCAGTTGAAGAATAATTTATTTTCCGACAGGCATTAAACTTTAATACAGATTAAGGAGAGAAAAAGAATGGGCTGCTAGTCCCAAAGACAAGTATCGATTACTATTTACTACAGTCCGTTCAGTTATTTTACCTCTGACAAGCTGTCATTACCTTCCCATTAGATTAGCATTACTTGCTGTCAAGTGACGAGTGTTGCAAAAGTTCCCGATTTATCGGGAGATCTACTGATTTTGGTTATCGTCTCCCGATATCCCGTTTTAGCGACCGTTTCTCCCGATTTTTTGCATTTTCTACCAATGTAATATAATATTGAAAATTAAAATAGAAAATAGTGTTATAAATACAAAAAACAAAAGAAATTGATTCGCTCAATGAAAATACAGAAGAATTTTGGGCAAACGTAGGTACATATTATAGCATAAGACGTGGTCATGGCTCACGAAATCGTGTTCTAATATTTTTTCCAACTGAATCAATGATAGGTCTATTACACACAAAAAAATTAAAAAATACAAAAAACCCGACTGCGTATAAAACATGTGCGACATATTGAGGATAAGTTTTGTAAAATGGATGGAAGCTTAGACGCGGAAATTGATAAATTTATTAAAGGATTGAAAGACGAGTGTGATACGGAATCTGAGAGCAGTTTTGATGATTCATGTTCGTCCGATTGTGATTATTTATCATTAGGCGTGCGTTTGGATCATTCGTATGCCAACCCAATTTAAAGCAATTCAATGTGTTGTAATTTTAATATAACTACCGAGAATGTGAACTGATTAGTTAGAAGACTGTAAAATAATACATTATTTTATTTGAACGTGTATCATTTTTACTATCGTTACTTTTGGATCAACCTAGTAAATAATATTTATATACATCAGAAGAAACATGAAATATTTCATGTTAGGGAATCGTACAAACTAAACATTACAACACACAGCTAAGGTTAACCAACTTAATAAATTAATAATGTAGTTTTTATAAGGAAGAATATAAACGCGTATAAACAAAATTTTGATATTAATAATCGCCAAACAAAAAGAATATATCAATTAATTACGCCTTCGTTCCGCCTAAGTAAAGTGCAACGATCTTTCATAGGGCTTGGTGTACATTTCTATAATAAAATCCCAAAATTAATACGTGACTTGCCAATAGAATCTTTCAAAAAACGTGTAAAAACACAATTGTTAGGCAAAGGATTTTATAGTGTAGACGAGTATTTAAATGACAAAGACGCATGGAAATGATTAGCTCTGCAACCAGTTCCACTCAGAATAGTAAACTTTTGTATGATGATATCTTTTTTGTAATATTTTTTTAAAAGATGTGCTGAGGAGTTTATTTAGGCTTTTCTTCTCCTCCATGACAAAGCACCTTCCGAAAAGCCAAAAAATGACGTGCATAAGTGTATCAATGATACCTATATGAATAAAATATTTTGACTTTGACTTTAATAGCTAGAGGTAAAATAACTGTGAACGGACTATAGACAAATCGACCCATAGACTCGATCAATCAGTACAGACTACATTGTCTTTCGTAATTTTTCAGCACAGAATAAAAAGAAAGATTTTAAGTGATGTTTTAATATTTCAATCTCCAAACAAAACAACAACTTTTCTACGCGAATTTAAAAATTATAAAAGTTCTGAAATCCAAATAAATAAAATGTACTATAATTTCGATAGACACGAAACTGGACAAAATCACAGACTGCAGATCACGGATAGAACGATATGGCGGCCATGGAACTAACGCGCCAAAGGAGAAACCCAGCTTACATAAAAACTCAGGCCCAGGTAGACAAGACTGGAAATTGGCTGTCAATTAGATCACTGCAAAATGTTTTAATTTCTCCAATTTTCACAGCTGTCAGCAATGGCCAACTAAGGAAATTCTAGAATGAATCACCTTAATTATAGGTTATGATTATGTCATACTCGTGTCACAGTGCTATTTAATATGTATGTTACACTTACTATAAACCAAACACCTACGAGTAATCATTACAAACGTAATAAAAAGTCAAAAACACTAACACTTAAACTACTAGTTTAATGGTTAAAACTAAGTTGGCGGGTGTCTATTATACTATCTACTACTTAAATGGTTTTTACCCAAAACGAATGTCATAAAAAGGTTGTATAATAAAAGCTATTGCATATTTCAAGAGATTTTATTAGTTATCATTTATATTAATATTTCGTCTAGTTGTGCAGGAGGCGCTATATTTCGTTGGTACCTTGCCCAATCAAGATACCATAACATACTCATTGTAAGTATGGCCACAGCAAACTACTGATCTTCTAAAGATGCATAGGGTACGTTATCCAGTGTTCAGGACTTATTCTGAACCTTTGTTAGTCACAAAACAGGCGATTAAGTAGTCCATATTCATATAGTATTGGTTTGCCAGAAATTGTAGCGAAACTGCGAAAACACATTCACCAAAACACAAGTACGAAATCGAATACAACAGTAAATTAAAATAACTGTGTGCGTGTCGATGAGTTTCAATAGTAAATAGGACTCCAAATAGGTACGCTGAAAATATTTAATAGAAAAATACAAAAAACCACGCGTAGAAACATGAAAGATCGATGACAAATATGACAGTACAGTGGTGTTATTTATAAATACTATGGTTACCAAAATGACATTATTAGGGATTACATCATCTTTGTTGTCAATCGATTAATCGATGTCAAAATATTCGAAATGTAATTTAATAAAATTAGCGTAACGATTGAATGGTAATTCTAAATATATTACATAGTTTTAATATGTATGGAATACGAAAACATGTAAGAAATAAATTAATATTATAATTATAATTAACAAATAATACATAAAATATATTATTATATTCCATCAATCGATTATTATGAATCAATTCAATCGATTATAAAATCGTTTGTAATGAGGTAAATACTGTGAAAACTTTTTTGCATACAGAAAAATACAGAATTTAGCTAACTTCACGTTGTAGAATTTAGGTGTCGGTGTGCGCGCGCATCATAGAAATTCACTCTCATCATTTTTCACCATCGCGCCAAAAGAAGTATAACTTCAAAAAATACAGTTGATTTGAGAACCTCCTCCTTTTTTGAAGTCGGTTAAAAAACGAAAAAGGCACTCCGGGAGTGCCGACAGAAGTGAAAACTTGAACAATTACGTGTGTATTTTTTGAGTCGTCAGGAAATATTTTATTGCGCAGGAAATACTTTTAAAGGAAGTGTTTTTCATTGATTACATTTTTAGTGAATGGTTGCCAATGCCTCGTATATGTAAACTATTAACAATCTTGATAATAATACGAGCTGTAAATTAAGTAACTATAGTTCTGTACTTCTCTCAGAGATGGTGCCACAGGTAGGTGTCGAATAAAATCTGACTATGTCACGAGCTTATTAGATAAAAATCTCACCTCGAAAATCCTCAACGTCCCTAAAGAATTTTTACTTCAAAAATATCGTTTGTTTTAATCAGTTCACAAACAAAAAATAAATATCATTTTAAAGAAACCCGCTTAAACTTTTTTCGGATATAATAAGGCATAGCCAATAAATATTTAGAGACGTGTCCTGGATTTTGAGCAAAATTTTATAAGCGTTTGTGGTATAAAATTATCAATATAAATCAAGTCCGCCCAGTGAACAGAGCCGAAATCTGCGAACAAAAAGTTGATTAATGGACAAAGAAGCTTTATGGCTTACCGTTCATCGCACTGAAAACAAACGAACACCGCCATCCTCTTCAAACAAAATTATATTTCAATTATGCTCACTATTTAGCTGTAAACTTATATGGATACTACTCACCTGCGTTTGGATCAGAAAATTTGTCTCAAGCCAAGCCCCTTAATCTACAAGGCTGTGCTGTAATTACTGTATAAGTCTTATCTCTATTTAACCATCTATCTATATAATTTATCTACAAACCCCATAACTCGAGCAGAAATTATGGCTAGGCTGTTAAGAAGCCGTCGTAGAAACACGTTCTTGAACTTGGGGTGACAAATTATGTCTAATGGTGGCCATACACGATCAAGTGTACTTATCAAGTTTGCAGTTGGATTGATGCGGCATCAAGTGTTCATGAGATAGCTATATGGCCAGATTGACATGCTGTAATAGCAGTAAGTGAAGTTATGTTGGTTGACCAGTTGATAAGTATTTATTTATTTATTTATTGATCGCCAACATAATGTACACTGATACTACAATATTTTTCAGGCATAAGAGTGATATCATAAGTGCCATTACAATTATAGGCGAAGACTGCATGCATAAAAGTAAGCGGTAACATTATACAATTAAAATTATAAAATAAAGATAAAACAGTCAGTAATAAAGATAAATAATAATAATAAAGATAAAGTATTTTTTGTATACTAAGCATTGTTTTAACTGTGTTTTCGAATTCACTATTTGAATTGATTAATTGTAGAATCTTTAAAAATTTAAAATAGAACACAGTTATTCCATTGCTTTGAGTGTTCAGTTCTGTTGGCAGTCCTTATATCTGCCATTTTTTTTAACAGCGATAACGTTAAAGAGCTTGTAAGTCTTGGCAATCTATTTTACATTGAATAGTTTTTAAAATTTTTGTAATATTTCACCTTTTTCATGAATTTGACAATTTTACAATCACAATTAGGTACATGCCTATGTAAATAACTCCACCAGACTTTGGAGGTCAATAAAATCCCTTCAATCAAATATAGGAATTAAAACATTTACTATGGCTAAGAATATGTACGGGAACCACTTTGTACACCATAGAAAAACGATCTTGCTATTTTATGTTTCGACTCTTGTGAATTGAGTTATCCTTTTACCCTTTACGTTCGGGAAAACATACAGGTTTTTAAATAAAACTCGTCTCAAGTTATATCTCTTTTACGATACTTTTACGACATGGTAACTCACGGTATTTATTTAACATCTTCGTCACGTCACAACTGTGAACCGTCCTATTGAATGTTTAGGGTTCCTCCAACATTAAGAAAGGTTAAGGTCACAACCTGCTGACCAAAACCTTTTTGGCAGACCTCACCATATGCACACCATCGTTCCAAAATTCAAAATTCTTTATTCATGTATGTGTATCACTGATACACTTATGCACGTAATTTTTTAATCTACCAGCTTTTCGGAATGGTGATTTGTCATGGAGGAGAAGAAGAGCCGTGAAACTTCTCAGCACATCTTTTTAATAAACCATATTACAATATAAAACATGAATAACCTAAGACTCAACTATTGACTTTTAGACTTTGTAATAAAATTGCACAAAATCCCATAAAGGATCGCTGAACTTTGCTAGACACTTTTGCCGTGGTACGACGGTTCCACTTACTGGAAAGAAGTACTGCGCGCCACTAGGCTTTCACTATTTATTAAAAGGTTTTATTTCGCTTACTCTGTCTGTGTGGATCAAATCTTGCAAGCTTGATTAGACCAAACTCCTCTTATCCTAAGCATGACGCAAAATTATGGTTTGGCTCCAGATAAAGGAACTCCTTAACGGTTAAGAGCACAGTCACAATTTTTGTTCTATGAAAGCGTGTTTTTAGTTTTTAAAAATTTTGGCTTATTGTTCGCAAATATCGCACGCTCATTGGAAAAAAGGCATAAGATGAAAATTGCAATTTTATAGGAGTGCAAAATATCAGTAAGTAGTCTAAGGAATTTACATTACGATTTCTTACATAAAACCGTCAAGATAAAAATTTGAAAAAATGAGCATAATATGCAGCTTTTGTCCATCTTAACAATCATATTAATAACTAAAATTTAACGTAAGATGACTTATGCTTTTTTCCACTAAGGGTGCGATATGTCGGTCAAGTTCCATAAATCGTTGTTGAGTATTAGGTACGACAGAATGTAATAATCTTTGCAACACTCGAAGAGGTACATGACGACCGATCACGTGAAATTGGATGAACAATTTCGACCAATCATAGGCTTGATTGACGTTACCTCTTCGAAGCTTGCTCTCCAGATGTTCCTATACAATATTACTAGCTTTTGCCCGCGGCATCGAAACGAAAATTTTAAACACACACAAACGTCCAAACACCTGTACAAACTTTTATGTTTATAATTTATTAATATAAAATAGGATACTAAGTATTAGATTTTAGATGATGCCCGTGGCTTCGCATGCGTGGTAATCGATTTTTACAAATCCCGCGGGAACCCTGAACTTTTCCGGAATAAAAATCCAGATTATAGGTTATCTCCATTCAAAATTTCAGCCAAATCGGTTAGGTATTCGGTATTCGGTAGTTGTGGCGTGATTGAGGAACAAACATCCGAACATCCAAATACCCAAACATCTTCACATTTATAATATTTATTATATAATTTAATTATAATATATAAACTTCTTGGATACTTGCTACTACTACAGACTACTACTTGTTGCTGTCGTCCCGATGATAAGTGATTAAGTCAGGCTCTCAATAATGTTCTCATTTCTCAAGTGTAATTCCACACTTGGTTGCTCTGATGAACAATCAACCATCCTTAACCCCACTCATTTTTACTATCCCAATGGTTTACAACCTAATATAGACTTTAATATCTCGCACCGTAGCTTTGCTCAATATGCCCTTTTGTTACAATTTTCCAACATAAAATTGCTTTATGACCAAGTTTATTTTATATCTCACGAGAAATATGAGACAATTTTCAAGTGGTTGCAATTGAATTACTACTCGTGCTACTCGGAATGGGTTTAACATAGGTAGCTAGGAAACTATATTTTTCATGGAAGGATGCAATCAAGGATAAGCTAGGAATGGAAGCTAAAAATGCGTCAGGACTATGTAAGTATGTGGGTAGCAAAGCAGACGATATACCACGTATAATAGTTAGGGCCACGCTGTCCAACTACTAATTTTTTAATCCAATTACATAGGTACTGATATTGTAGAGGAAATATCTGAGACTACTTGAAAAAAAATGAAAAGTGAAGGAGCCGAATTTCAGAAAACTTAAAACTAAAGTCTCGAAAACGCTGACACTTTTGCTAAGGTAATTTTTTGATATCTGGTAGGTCAAAAAGCAAGCAAGCAACAACCCTTAATTGTCCCACTGCTGGGCTCGGGGTCTCCTCTCACAATGTGAGGGGAACAGGCCATAGTCTACCACGCTTGCCAAGTGCGGATTGGTAGACTTCACACACCTTTGAGAACATTATGGAGAACTCTCAGGTGTGCAGGTTTCCTCACGATGTTTTCCTTCACCGAAGCAAGTGATAATTAACATGTAATACGCACATAATATTTGAAAATTAGAGGTGCGTGCCAGGATTTGAACCCGGGCCCCCGCGTTCGGGAGACCAACGTTCTAACCACTAGGCTATCACTGCTCATAATCATATCTGGTAGGTCAACCCCCAAGCTATTTCCAGTTTTCGTTTGTCGTACTGCTTTTGGGACACCCTGTATAGTGACTTGATAACCCTCAGGGTTGGCTCTAGACAAAAAACTTTCGCCAACAACACAAACGCAAACATTTAAAAGCTTGTTTGTAAATGTAGTTTTAAACTTTTAATTAATCATATGCCTTTGGTGTTGTTAACGTCCATGGGCAAAGCTGGCCACTCTGGATATCCTTGATCAGCTTATTTATCAGCTAGTTATATAAAAAATACTCATTCCTATATATGGAAAAGGGACAAACAAAAGGGATGTTGACACTAAATACTAATTAAAAAACTTTCCAGAAAGAAAAGATGGATGGCGAATGAAAATTATGGTTACTTATTGCATATTTGCTCGTGTTAGCGCGAAAGAAGAAATAACGTCGCTATTGGATTCAATATTCAATTTCAGTTCAGATTGATTAAGTATCAATCTGACAAGACTTACCGAGAGTAATTTCTACTTAAAACATCCAAAACTACTGAGATACCCCGAAAAGTTTTTTGATTGTTATAGAATGAGTAGGTATAAGCTCTTTTAACGTACTTTTGTACTTGAATTATTCTGGACAACAAAATAACTTACTTCAATATAAGGGATGAATCAAAAACTACTCGTCAGATCTCGCTCAAATTTAAGGTGCTTGTCATGTGGTCCCACCACATGAAAAGCACCAGCTTTCGAGCGAGAACTTTCTAGCGTCGATAGTTTCGGAAATAAGCCCCTCCCTTTCCCCGCACGAGTGATCCTATAAGGGTTCCGTTTTTCGTTTTTTTGTGCGGAACCCTAAAAATACAGTCGAATTGAGAACCTCCACCTTTTTTTGAAGTCGGTTAAAAATTGGAATAGTTAGCAGCGTGTAGGTACAGATAGCAGAGCATAAAAATAAAAATTTTGAAAAACCCCCCGTATCAGGCTACTGCAGCGCCCTCTGGTGGCCTACTGCCATAAAACATATAATTATAAGCCCGCTCTTTAGTGATACCTTTTGGATGCAAAAAACTGCAATGAAATCGGCTCAGTAGTTTTCATAAAAACGGTAATATACATACATACAAACTAACAAACAAACAACCTCTAACCCCTAATGCATATACCGCCTTCGTTTCGTTCCGTCCATCGTGGGTAAAAATTAAAATGAAAAAAGGGATAGATACCATATAGGAATAAAATAAGGCACAATGTATGGAGTATGAGTATTGGTAGAAATTATTATACATTTTAAGAATTAAACATTAAAATAATAAAAATAAATTAAAATATTCATAATAATATCTTAAATTAAAATAAATCTTGCATGTCCTTTGGTTTCCTAAAAACTAATGATCAACAACGCAAAGAAGTTTACGACTTCCTCGTGACCTACTTAATTACATAACCATTTTAGTAAATTTTAAGTAAAAAGTGCCCGTCCAAACGTGTTAAGTGATAAGCCCCGCCCACCTACTTAACAGAAAAATTTCTAAATTACTTATTTACTTATGTACTAAATTACTTATCTACTTAACTACTAAAATGACATAACAATGCGACGCGTGCGTTCACTGTCACGCTAGAGAGTAAACTGGCAAGTCGGAAGGAGGAATCGGACGTGTATTGGTCTCTGTAGAAAAGTATGCAGACCGCACCTTCAGACAATCGGATCGGCAATAAAATCGTAGACGTCTTGGCGCTGTTTCCGACTCGGACGTCCGATCCTACAATCTGATCGGACGTGTATTGTGTATTCAAACAAATGTATGGCACGAGGGCCTTCCGATTGTCTGATCAGACTATCTGATCAGACAATCGGAGAGAAAAATCGGACGTGTATTCCCAGGCTTAAATATGGGATATCATATACGTCACGTGACGTTTTCGATGTGACATTTCATAATGATTTTTATTTATCAATTTTTATTTTTAAATTGAAGATTATTATTTTTATAATATCTTTTTCGTGAATATTGAGGTTCTATCTATAAAATAAAATTGAATTCTAAAATTAGTCAACATCCCTATTCTTCTTTTAAAAATAACAATAAAGATGCAACTGTAAATGGTTTTCCTTGTATAATTTTCAATGAGTAATATTTACTCAAATTGATTGGTAACAGATTAACAATCATAATCGGATACATACTACTAATTGCTAACGGGTCCACTATAATAGATTATTCGCGAGTCATTTGTATGCAGTTTGTAGTTCATTAGGATGATATTTACAATGTAGGTATTACGACTACCTTGTAATGTAACGTATGACTACTCAGGATTTGATTTAATTAGGTCACTGATTTTCGAAAATCATTCAAATATGTTAAATAATATAAAAAATAGCGCTTAATAAACTTTATAATTAGTGCTTTTGAATCTCATTATTCAACTTTTATTTTTCTAGTGCATAATAACTTTAAAATTATTTTTACTTCGACTTTCGAACAGCGGACTGTTCCAAGTTCCAACTGTTGTTATTCAATTCCATTGGAACTACATAACTCAAACATTTTCCGGTTGGAACGAATAAGTTTCTCGTCTTGTAATTTAGAAGCAAAGTAGAAATTGTTGATCCACTTTTGGTATGTGACTTTAAACATTTAAGGTTTAAGAATCTTTATTTCTCAAAAAGAATTACAAATTCACTTACTTGAGAAACATAACATATTAGTTACATGTTAAAGGCATAGCGTACAATAAAATAATAGAGGGTAGTTACACAAAAATATTAGTAGTACAGTTCTTTGCTATTCACTGATACACAGACTTAGCGAAGTACGTGGTACTAGATGCGACATTGAGCGTAGTATGTTTGCTATGAATGAAAAGTTCATTTGAAGATTTTTTACTATGTTTTAATATACAATATATTCTTATTTTGTTTTATATTATTTTTTCTTTTTGCTATCAATAGGGAATTTAATAGGAAAGATATGAAATAAATGTAAGTATCTATTTATAATGTTAAGGAATTTTATTTTATTTTATTATGATTTATTTAGGATATAAAATTTTAGAAGTTTTTTAAATGATAATATTGGTTTAGCTTGTTTTATATCCAGAGGAAGCTTATTGTATAACTAGCTGTTACCCGCGACTTCGTACGCCGAAAATAAAGATCCCTTCATTATAAAACATGTTTTTCATAAATTGACAGCAAACTTGTCCATACTATGAAGAGAAGAGACCCGTGCCTTGTAATAGTCCACTATGGGTTGAAGCTAAAACACCTATACTTAGTACATATATCGTATTATGTAAATGAGTAAAATATTAAACAAATCTTTAGTGTTGATAATGAAATGATAACTATGATCTGATATTGTAGCGTGATTGGTAGTCAGCAAGATACTAAACTCTTCACCAAAATTACAGCAAAAGTGACATGTTATTAGAACCCATTAATTACTCATCGGGAGAAGCATTCATAGCCCGGGCACAGCGGCTTGTGTCGGTTCGATGAAGTTAAACAATAGCGAGTGCGGTCGGTAGTTGGATAGGTGACCGCTAGTGGCAAAAAATTCTTAAGCTCTCCAAGCTTCGGAGGGCACGTAAGGCTGTCGGTCCCGGTTGTTGTCGTAAGGCAACAGTCGTTATGACATATTGAAGGTCCTCGCCCGGCGTAATGACTTCCGACACTTGGGTTGATTTCTAATCCCTCCATCAATCCACACTGGAGCAAAGTGGTGGAGTATGCTCTAGGCGTCCTCAAGAGTGAGTGTTCAGTAGTGAGCCATTAATGACCCACCCATAGGAAAGGTCCCAAAATACCTACCTACCTACCTATAAATAACTTTTTAGAATTTAGAAGTTTAAGTCAGGGCCTGGGAGTTTTTGAATTTTAAATTTACATTGTAATTTTACAGAATACCTTGATAGTTTTCCTTATAAATTCATCGTATAACCTATTTTTGAGAATTTTTTCACTTGTCCAACTCCAGCCGTTTAGTCGTTAGGGGGGATACTTGACTTGACTTGGGTACCCAAAATTAGCACTTTCAAGCCAAATATTTCGCAAACGGAACTCTACATCCAAAAATGGTCTCAAAAGACCCATAATATTTTTGAAAAAACTTTTCAACGATACCCCACACTATAGGGATGAATAAAAAAATAATGCTCACGTTACCTGTAGTGGAGGTACCCCGAAAAGAAAAGTTTTTTCAGTAGTTTATTCTACGATTTTGGAGTTTTAATAAATATGTATATCCATGCCAAATTATAGCTTTCTAGCACTAAGGGTCTCGGCGCTTTGCTTTGGACAGACGGACAGACTGACGGACGGACATGACGAAGCTATTAGGGTTCCGATTTTACTTCAGAACCCTAAAAATGACGGAGTTTCGTATAAACATTCCCTGAATTAACCCTTTAAAGATTGATTTTTCAAATTATGTTAAAGTTAATTTTTGTTTATAACAGTCGAACTGAGAACCTGCTACTTTTTTGAAGTTGGTTAAAAAACCGGCTAATAGCGTGTCAGGTCACTGGTAATATAGGATTTCGAAGATCTAAGTTTATAGAACTCAATAACTACGTATGCTAATAATAATATAGCCATGATAGTTTTCCTTTTGATGCTATTGCCATGAATTTTTTTACGTGTCTAACACTTACGAATATTTCGCAAACAAACCCCTCAATCGAAAAATGGACTTATAAGACCCATATTATTTTTGAGAGACCTTTTCCACGATACCCCGCACTATGGGGTGCGTGACGGAAAAAATTATCCCTATATTACCTCTAGAAGAGGTATCCTAAAAACATATTTTTAAAAATGTTATTCTACCAGAAGTTTAAATAAACATGTATATCCTTGCTAAATTACAGCTTTCTAGCACTAAGGGCCTCTGCGCTATGCTACGAACGGACGGATGGATGGACGGACGGACGGGCATGATGAAACTATGAGAATTCTGTTTTGACTTCGGAACCCTAAAAAGAGTCATAAAAATCGCTTCATAAAATATAACGAATCTATCAACTACATATAACAAAATTTGACCTTATCCCTCAGGAACAGGTCTGTTTTCCGGGATAAAAAGTATCCTATGTCCTTTCCCGAGCTCAATTCTATATCTGTACCAAACATCAAAATCGGTTCAGTTTTTTAGGCTTGAAAGAGTTATCCCTCAGGAACAGGTATATTTTCCGGGATAAAAAGTATCCTATGTCCTTTCCCGAGCTCAATTCTATATCTGTACCAAACATCAAAATCGGTTCAGTTTTTTAGGCTTGAAAGAGTTATCCCTCAGGAACAGGTATATTTTCCGGGATAAAAAGTATCCTATGTCCTTTCCCGAGCTCAATTCTATATCTGTACCAAATTTCATCAAAATCGGTTTAGTGGCTTGAAAGAGTTATCCCTCAGGAACAGGTCTATTTTCCGGGATAAAAAGTATCCTATGTCCTTTCCCGAGCTCAATTCTATATCTGTACCAAATTTCATCAAAATCGGTTTAGTGGCTTGAAAGAGTTATCCCTCAGGAACTGGTCTATTTTCCGGGATAAAAAGTATCCTATGTCCATTCCCGAGCTCAATTCTATATCTGTACCAAATTTCATCAAAATCGGTTTAGTGGATTGAAAGAGTTATCCCTCAGGAACAGGTCTATTTTCCGGGATAAAAAGTGTCCTATGTCCATTTCCGAGCTCAATTCTGTACCAAATCTGTACCAAACTTCATCAAAATCGGTTTAGTGGCTTGAAAGAGTTATCCCTCAGGAAAAGGTCTATTTTCCGGGATAAAAAGTGTCCTATGTCCATTCCCGATCTCAATTCTGTACCAAATCTGTACCAAACTTCATCAAAATCGGTTTAGTGGCTTGAAAGAGTTATCCCTCAGGAACAGGTCTATTTTCCGGGATAAAAAGTATCCTATGTCCATTCCCGAGCTCAATTCTATATCTGTACCAAATTTCATCAAAATCGGTTTAGTGGCTTGAAAGAGTTATCCCTCAGGAACAGGTCTATTTTCCGGGATAAAAAGTATCCTATGTCCATTCCCGAGCTCAATTCTATATCTGTACCAAATTTCATCAAAATCGGTTTAGTGGCTTGAAAGAGTTATCCCTCAGGAACAGGTCTATTTTCCGGGATAAAAAGTGTCCTATGTCCATTCCCGAGCTCAATTCTGTACCAAATCTGTACCAAACTTCATCAAAATCGGTTTAGTGGCTTGAAAGAGTTATCCCTCAGGAACAGGTCTATTTTCCGGGATAAAAAGTTTCCTGTGTCCTTTCCCGAGCTCAATTCTATATCTGTACCAAATTTCATCAAAATCGGTTCAGTGGTTTTGGCGTGGAATAGTTATCCCTCAGGAACACGTCTATTTTCCGGGATAAAAAGTATCCTATGTTCATTCCCGAGCTCAATTCCATATCTGTACCAAATTTCATCAAAATTGGTTCAGTGTTTTAGGTGTTATTGAGTAGCAGACAGAGTTACTTTCGCATTTATAATATTAGTATAGATTGAGCACCTTCATACAAAATATTACGTTTTCCGTATTGTGTTCGCGGTGCATGTAATACAATATGATCAGCCTTTCTAAGTCGCATTTTTTGATTACTGTACAAACATTTGATTACTGTAAAAAAGGACTTGAAATAATTAATTACTACGAGCTATCATATGCGAGTTTGATTCTTATTAAGTTACTTTATCTGTAGAATCAGAGCATAAACAGGTACCTAATGGTTATTTCTGAGAATATACGAGGTCTACTCTATCTCCTAATGGGAAGTTCGTTTTCCTCCCACATCCTCACTCTTAATCTCTCTCAATCACCGCACTTTTATATAACCATTCCTTAATTTTTCTATTTATACTCGTATTTTTATTTAACTGCATATCACTTGATATAACTGACACGTTTCCCAAAAACCACCATTAAGTAGGTACGTCTCTTACATAGTGGTATTTTCCTCAATCCTGTCACTCTTGTTCCAGCTATGGACACCTTTGAACATTATCCTGTTCAACCTGGTGTGTTCAGACTTCTCTGTATCAGTGCTGGGCAATCCTTTCACCCTCATCTCCGCGCTGTTCCATCGCTGGGTCTTCGGCCATACCATGTGCACGCTATACGGCTTCTTCATGGCTTTGTTGGGTAAGTTGGTAATTATATTCTACACAATTATAATCTCCGCTCTTAAGTTTCGTCTGCAGAAGAACAGTTTCATTAAACGAAATCACAAACATATCCCAAACCATCCCAACATACAATGGGGATACAATTTATTCTTTATCCTTAAATTAAAATTATCTTTATCTTGGACTTCTGTGTGTTTCATCTCAATCCGTACAACGGATAGCGAATCATGGAAATCAAACACAAATATCTTCATAAACACACAAATACGTCACACATTTATAATGCTAAAAGGATCGTATTTTCTAATTCTTTGCGTTTAAGCTGTTCTTTAAAAATTTTCTTGACAAAATCGCAGTTGGCTAGTAGGTAGTTGAGCAGCATTATCAGTGGAAATCCATACAAATTCGCTGATAACTTTGGGATGGCGTGATATATTTGATAAATGAAGTCAAAGTAAAAAGCACTCTCTTCAATATAAATACTTATTGGGATTCACGATGGAACGTATTCGGATTTAAAATACGAAGAGCGTTGCACAGCGATAAGGTTTTTCTGAAAGTTTAGTCATTGTAATTCAATTTTTCTTTCTGGTTGCTGTAAAAATATTTTCAGATACATTTTATCTGAGAAATGTATTGCTCAGTTCAAATCGCTGGAAGGAATCGAGATAATACAGAGGATTATGAAGTTGATTTTGGTTGAGTATTTTTGTGTATTAAACTTGGTATGTACCTACGCAAAAATGTAACGACGTTTTACGCGTCGTATTACGCATTTCAATAGGTTCCACAAAGTTATTATAAAATATAACTGTAAGAAATATTACAATTTAGATTTAAAGTTTATTAAGTTAAAGAAGTAGCCACTTTTATGAGCACTTTTTATGATCCAGCCAAGCCACCGCTGTCGGTATGGATAATTTACATAAAATTTTCAAAGTAACATTTAATTAAATTTGTTTGAAGTTGGTTTTACTATCGCTTTTCTACAGTCAAATTACTCTGCCACTTTCACAAATCCATATCGTGAGTAGTCCTGGAAGAAGAAACGAAAAAATCTCCGAAGTCATTTTTTATACTAAAAATAAAGAAAATCAATAGATAATAATTAAAATAGTAGCGATCTTAACATCAATTCATAACATTTTAAAATATCCTACTGAAATACCCATAAATACGAGTATAAATGGTAGTTGCCATGAATACGTTTAAACTTTACTAATGATTCTTGAACCAAGAAAATCAAGTTGCAAAGGATCTGAATAAATAAATATAAATGCAAATTCACTTTATTTTTTCTTACGCTAACGGTTTTTAACTAGAGCGCTATGTAAATTTATTATCACTTGAGGCTTTGCCTTATCTCTGAATAATTTTTGTATTCATAATAATAAGTATATTGTTTGGTTGAGATATTTGAACATACATTTTTATATTTTCATTCCTTACCTAGGAACCCTTAAGGATTCCTTACCTACTGCAATGATTTTTAATTTTAAGTTTAGCGCGCAATCATCGGAAAATACAATGAGGACGTATTCATAATAACTTGTAAATTTTGTAATCTATGTAATACCTTTATACGAGCAATTCTTGTATTTGATGTTGGGAAGTTTGGATGTTTGTTCCTCAATCACGCCACAACTACATAACAGATTTGGCTGAAATTTGGAACGGAGATAGCATATACCCTGATTTAACCTATATGCTACTTTTTATCCCGGAAAAGTTCAAGGTTCCCACGGGATTTGTAAAAAATCGATATTCACTCACGCGAAGCCATATACTAAATTAATTAAAATTTCGTTTCGAAACCACTCTACCGCTAGCGAAGCCGCGGGAAAACGCTAGTATCAAATAAAAAATAGTTCACAAAGGTTAGTTCAATATTTAAAAGGGCACTAGCAGTAAATATGATCTACCCCTTGAGATACAGAAACCCCTTCCATTCACAACCCTATTACGTTCGCACGTCATTATTTTCCACTATATATAGTATTTCAAAGACACCTTTTATTCTTGCTATAATCAAAATTATTCCAGTATAGTTAGTTCATGTTTCAAGAATAACGAAATTTCTTCAGAAAACTTATCACAGTTGGGTTATCATATTAAAAAGTAACTGTGCTCGCGACTTCATTCTCGTGGTAGTTTTTCCACTGAACATGGGGATAAAAACTGGTCTATTATTATGTTACCTTAAACCTGAAATTCTCTTTAAAATCGGTTTATACATTCCAGAGATTAGACGGGACAATCAGAAAGACAGGGACAATTATTTTAAAAAAGATTGTTTGTATTTAAGTATCGTGTAAATAAAAGCACTTGAGTTAATTTGAAATCACAGACAGATACATAAATTTATTTAATATAGATGATGTAAATAGTCGACAAAATAACCTGACAATCCACCCAAAGGCAAGTGGCCATCGTAGCCCATGGTCATTAAAGAAAACAGAGGAAACAGGGAAGACTCAGTTCCTCTCACTTACCTTCACAGTTCTGTAAAGTTAGTAAAGTTTCCCTCTTGCAGGCATAACCTCAATTACCACCCTGACGGTGATATCCTTCGAGCGATACCTGATGGTGACCAGGCCACTGAGCTCCCGCCATCTCAGCTCCAAGGGTGCTGCGATCTCTGTTTTATTCATCTGGATGTACTCTCTAGCCCTCACCACACCTCCACTCATGGGCTGGGGAAATTACACCAACGAAGCTGCTAATATCAGGTAAGATGATATTGACAATTTTTAGTAGTTTTTGAGTTATCCCTAATTTTGAAGTCGGTTACTTTTTGTTTTAAATTATTAGGGAAAGTCTCTCTCTCTGCATAACGGTCAAGAATAGTGGTACCTACTCGCGTCGTACATTGTCCGTTGACAACTCAAGGAGGCAAAAGAAACTACTTTCCGCGGAAAATTCTTGTACCAAAATAAATATTAATGAAATTTAACATCGAGATGTAGACTGCAGTTAGAGCGAGATGGGAAATGAAGAATCGATAATCCGCAAATGTTTCACATTCTTTCCTTCGGCCAATTATTTGGCCAATAATTTGTCTTTTTGGGTCTTTTAGGGTTCCGAAGTAAAATTACAGTATTGGCGTGATATTTTTGTTGTTACTTTACCAACCAACTTACCCCAAAATTTAGATGGACAGCACAATAAAAACGGAGCACAAGTGGCTACCTATCACTTCCATTCACATACATATTTTTTAATACTTAGTCAATGTGCCAAAGCTTTGCTTTCAAAAATGTAAATGGAGAAAATCAGTAACTTAGACAGTCTCCAATTATTAAAGCATTATAAGTTGTCTGTTATATTACGTGACTAATGCAGAATGAAAATGAGTGGCCTAGATGACTAAGCTGTATTTATCTTGCAGACTTAATCTCATCCCAGAACTGTGCTCTATTCAATGTTCAAAAATAGCACTGTTACAACTAATTTCATAGTCAAATATAATTATTATGCAAACTCTATGCAAATATTATTTTACAAGGGTAAATTAAATTAATTAATTTATTTAAAGTTAACAATACCTAATTCATTGCAGGATTGAAGACGAATAACAAAATCGCTAAAATCATTCGCTACCAAAGGTCAGGTTTTGAACAGATTAAAGTATTAAGTCTTAAAAGAAAAGGCAAAGTTTATTTATCCTGGAAAGTTGAAACCGTCAGGATTCCTGGAAATTACAAATTTATCATATCAGACATCAGATGAACAATTTAAATTTAATTGAAATTTAGACACTAACCAGGACAGACATATTAATTTGGTATTAACCTGACCATTTCTCTTATTAGGTATAGAAGTAGTATATTTCATAGACAGAGATTCGTTAAAATTTCTTGAATCTAGTAATCCTCTAGAAAAGTCCAAGAAAAGTCTAAAATCAACAGGCAAATATCCTACAGCATATGAAATGAATGTAATTTTGATTTCATTCCATAATCATTGTATTAAAAAAGGCTCTTAAAAACCTGAAAAAAAGTATCTTGAGTAAAAGTATAGCATAATAGTATTATCATTTCATGCCAATATTCAGATATCAAATGATGATACCACAGGATGATACCAATCACAGAGCAATGAAACATTACGTATTTAGACATACAGACGACCCACTGACATACTACGGTGATGCTACAGTGTCACGTCACAGAGAGATTGATTAATGAAAAACGTCGCATTGTAGGTGGGATTTATAATATAACAAATTACATAAATTGATGTCGACATTCCGTAAATTTCATTTGTTCAAACTCCAGTAAACTTGACGATTTGTATTGAAAGTACTGAATTCAGGAATTTAATGTGCAAGTCGCATATGCCTTTTCCAGCTTACACGACAGAAATTGTAAGTGTTATGAATTATAGTGATATAATAAAAAAACGTGCATAGGTGGTATTATATGATACTAGTAACAGCCATCGCTTTACTTTGGTTTTTCTATAGATCCCTAATGTTATTAGGGTTTCAAATTTTTAATAAATTAGACTTTGTTACTGCTATTTATTACTCAGGAATAGAGCATCAAGAACAGAGCATCAGGAATCAGGAATAGAGCATCCTATTGGTAAAAGAATTTTGAAATTGGTCCAGTAGTTTTTGAGTTTATCCATTAAAAACAAACAAACACACAACCAAACAAACAATAAACAAAAATCAAAACTTTCCTATTTATAACATTAGTTTAGATACCTAGGTTTATCTAACATAACGTATATATAATAGTTTATACATAGTATATTATGGCTAAATTAGTATCAATTTGGTTGAGAATGAAGCGCATTAACTTATAATTTATAAACCAAAATACTTTTTCTTGAAAACGCCCACTTCCCCATTATTGTGTACACGCCAACTAAATAATATCTCTTCTAGTTCACTTCGTATTCGTTCATAAGTGTTTGATATGCTATTAGTGGGAAGCTGGAGATATATCTATCTATCTATTTAACCGCCTCTTAAAGTCCACAGCTAGAGATGTATACTCGGACAAAACTGTCAGATACATTCTAGAAAGAATCAAACACAGTCCGTCTTATTGGGTCGTACAGAAAATCAGCTGAATGTATTATTGCTAGCGTATAGAACCGACATCGGGAACCCGATGTTTGCGAAATGAATTGAACGAACGAAAAAAGAAAATGGAAGCTCGATTTTGAAAATAGAACCTCCCGGCGAGACACATTTGTCCACGATGTCTGTTCTGGTACGTTAGTACATTTACTTCAATAACTGAATGTAACGTGACGTGAAGTTGTGAACACACGAAGGAATTACGGTAGTTCGTTCAACAAATTACTTTCGAGGAAAGTTAATAACCAACGCTTACTCTTTGTTACTGGAAACTTATTAGATTGTACTCATAAGACGAATGTTGGTAACATGATGCCTCGAAATTTATGGACAAGCGACGAAACTATTTGGCAGGAAAGAAACATAAGAGTGTATTGTGTTCCATGTATACACATAGGTGAAACTTTTTTAGTTTATATAGATGCTATTTAAACATTCTGACAAAAATATCTCTTACTGTTTTCTCCCATTCTCCTCTCCTTCTATTTATCTCCGCACATTACCACCCTCTCCTACTTTCCACTTTCCCCACTTACGTATGCTCGTAAAAAATAAATACCTAATCCCACTGAGTTAATTATAGCCTGTGTTCGTAAGCGGATGAGAAAGTTGTGAATGTTCACCAAGATTAATTTAAACTTTAATAGCCGTTGTTGTAACTTGGAGTATTAATTTTTGTTAAAATTAGAATATATTCTATTCTATTATATTTATTTGTAAATAGAACAGAAAATATACTTTTATTTAACTAAATGTCGTTAATAAATTCCATTTTGAATCACGCTTTTGAGAATCTTTGTAAACTGTATTAAATACTAATCTACCATTAGACCATAGTTTAATGGTAGATAAGTATTTAACATAGTGTAGTCGAATGCTAATGAGATGCTTATAATAAGATGGCTTGTGTCCATCTGTTGTTTTTGGACCTATGGAAAAAACGGTATTCATTTTCCACTATCGTTTTTGTTTTTTTTCCAATATCTATAAAACTTTTAATTTTTTTTACGAAACATCCTATAGACACACATTACCATAGATTGCTTACACGCTAGACATAATATAGAGTAAACAGGAGAACTACCACAAAATGGACCAAGTTAAGCAACAACAAGCACGATCGGTAATTGGATGGGTGAAAGCTCGTGGCAAAAATTTCTTTTCAAACTTCAGGGGGCACGCTAAGCCGACGGTTTTTCATTTTTCATTCATTTTTCATTCATTTCCGAGACTTGGTTTGGCCGTTAACCCCTCCACTGCACTGGAGCATCATTCTCGGTTATAACACTACGCCCCACACCAGGATTCCCTGTGTCTTGGAGATCATACACAACACACACAGACAAGAACACAAACACGCAGACAGATAACATAAATTGAAACTCATCATCCAAATTCTGCCTCGCCGGGAATCGAACCCAGCACCCTTGGGTCCAGCATGGTAACCACTACGCTATACGGGTTGTCAAAATCAAGAGAAACCCAATCCGTGCTTACGTTGAACTGTGGTTGAAGCCAAGTGCTAATGAAACTAATCACCGGCATATTGTACGACGAAATCCCGGATTAAGCAGAACGTGACAACAAATTGGCTGTAAAATTATTCGTAGATATATAACACTCGCAAACCACACGACAAGGATTAAACCCAGCTTCTACTGAACAAGTTTCAATGGCTTCGAAATTCCAAATGTTTCTATGTGATAAGAAAGGAAAAATTAAATAGATTAAAAAATGTAAAAGTACAGAAAGAAGGTCAAAAGTCGAGTTGTTTAATGTTAGATAAACTAGAAAAATGAGATTAAATTGCAGTTCGTTCCAAGAATATTCCTGTGGAAGTAACCGACTTAAAAGTTTAGAAAGTATAACAACAGGTACCCTAGTTTAACTTTAAAGTGTGAGAAATGAGAGAAGAAAAGGTGAAAATAGGTCAAGTGTTCCTCCCCCTCCCTGCTGGCTTTTTTGTTGGACTAGTGAAAAAACTCTCAAAAATAGGTTATATGATGAATTTACAAGGAAAACTATCACGGCTATGTTAGCATGCTGCCTATGTAGAGAATGAGTAATTGTCGATAAACTTACTACTTCGGAACCCTACATTTCGCGTGGCTTTACACGAACTTGCCCAGTTTTTAATATCAGAAGCGGCTTTAAACGATATGCGGTTTTCACTTCTGAAGGTAACCTTGGGGTAAAACGGAGTAAACGGCGGCGCGGCGCGACGGTGGGCAGTCATTTCTTCATTTCATCAGTACATTTCTATACATTGTTTTCGTCGCTAGAAGATCCGCCGTTCGCACCGCGCAAATTTTCGCTATAATTTCGGTTACCATGCTGGAGTGCCGCCGTCGCGCCGTGCCGTTGAAAACGTCCTGGTTCGATTCCGGCGAGGCGGAAATTTGAATGAGTTTGAATTTCTGTTCTCTGTCTGGGTGTGTGTGTTCTTGTCTTTGTGTGATGTCCATGGCACCCAGATAGAATCCTGGTGTGGAGCTATGCGTGTGTAGCGTTTATTTATTTATTTATTCTGCTGCGGATATTGAGTCTGTTCATTCACAAAAGTTTCCTTGTCGACAGCTGTTCAGTGAACTGGCACGAGCAGTCGTTCAACACTCTGTCCTACATCCTGTTCCTGTTCGCGATGGGCCAGGTCGTGCCGCTGGCTGTCATCACCTTCAGCTACGTCAACATCATCAGAACCATGAAGAAGGTATGTCCTGAGCCTCATCGACGTTACTAGATCAGTCATTGAACAATAGAACATGAAGAGGTATTCTTACGCACGTAATTTGATAGTGTGTGTAAAGCGCCCACACTTATATACGCACACACACGCGCGCGTACACACATACACTGTATTGTTTTTTGTTTATTGAAATTCAGAATTTTATTTAATTTTGGTCTATTTTCTTAATATCTGGTCTTAATATTTTTAACAATAACAATTTTTTTCTTTATTTTGTTTACTAAAGTTTTGTTCAGATTAAATCTAATAACCTAATCTAACCTAACCTTTTTTTACGGGGGGAAATCCTCATGGACTACTTCCGCCTGGGGAAAGGCGGAGGGGCGTGCCGGACTCTTACCGGCTAAACCACCCCGGTGTCTCCACGCACGTGCGCGCGGGGCCGCGGGAATCCAAATTCTTCCGCAGCCCCACGAATCTCACCTAACCTAGTCTAAGCTACGACAACAACTTGAACATATGCCATTGTTTGCAGAACTCCAAACGTCTCGGCCGCGTCAGTCGGGCTGAAACCAGAGCAACCGCGATGGTTTTCGTCATGATTCTATCCTTCACGGTCGCCTGGACTCCTTATTCGATATTCGCCTTAATGGAACAGTTCGCCACCGAAGGAATTGTAAGTGAATCAAAACGACATAGTTCACCATCTAATAATGGTGAAACAGTATTTATAGTGAAACCTTTGACTTGACGGTTAGGTAAGGTTATCAAATTAATATAAAATGAACCAAGAAAATAATTACAATACGAAAAATTAAATGTCCGACAAAACTATTTAAGGTGATCGAATATTCAGCAAAACGACAAAGACAAAGAAATTAATAACAAAACTATTATAATTTAGAGGCTGAGCCTTGAGTAAAACAAAAGAAATGTAAAATAGTAGTCGCAGTTTCTTGAGCAATTCATCAAATAATAACAACCTTCATTCTATTATGGGTTTTCTCTATGTATACTATAATTGTCGTAATACCTAATTTAAATGGAAAAATTTATATATTAACGAAAGTATTTTATTTTCAAGGTCTCACCGGGCACAGGAGTTATCCCAGCTCTTGTCGCGAAAAGTTCGATCTGTTATAATCCTCTGATTTACGTAGGAATGAATACACAGGTAAGTTTTATTATTTTTCATAACAAACAAATGCAAAGAAATTGCGAATTTCTATTGAAGATTTGAACTTTAGTTCCACCGGAGTTCACCGCAGTTTCGTGATTAACGCTTTTGCTACCGAATCTAGTATAACTAATAGTTATTCTTAGTTGCTTAGGGATATCTGTGCCCTGCAGTAACTATTTTACAACCTTATGTTGAATCAGTAAAATATTATTATTATTTTTTTTTTTATCTTTCCAGTTTCGGCAAGCAATCAAACGAGTGTTTGGAATCCACTCCAAAGGAAGAAATTCCCGAATGGATAAAGGATTCAACAATACCTTAGTACTGTCCGCACAAAAATTTACCACTTTCAATGAAGTCACCGTTCGTACATCAGAAACCAACTTCTCAGGAACTCCCAAGAGAGTTAAAAGTATAAGTGGCGTTGATGAACAATCTGATGGTACAACTACAGATAATCATAGAACACAGAAAGTATCCGATCTTAGCACCATACAGGAGACTAAGACAATATCTGACGCAGAGAGATCTGGTGAGACTGTTTATGATGAAGATAGTTCCAGTAATAAGAAGTTAGAAGTATTTGGTGAATCGTCCAAAATAGGCCATGAAGATTCATCTGCTCTTGGTACTGATTGTGAACGACTTGTCAATAGTGGAGATTTTTCAAGAAAAAATAGTGATACGGCTAAAGATATGTTGGTAAATGTGTATGAAAATCAAATAATTGATGATTCGAATGAAGGGGAGTCAAGTGATTGCAAAAAGCTCGACGAAGTTAAGATTTTTGAAGTTGAATGTAGTTTTAAGCTCCCAATTGTAAGACACAGTTATTCATTGGATCTTGGTAACGAAACACATGAAAATAAACCCAGAAAATTCTCAATAGAACCTAAAGTTGAAAATATTATTCCATCTAGAAGTTTCTTAAAAGGAAAGGTGTTGAGTAAATTTTTCGATCCTGACTCTAAAAAGACTAGTGACAATTTCAAAAGCTATCTATGTAAAGAAGACGGATATGTTATGGATAGTCAAGAAGAGTTATAATTAAGATAACTAATTTTTGATACGATTAATTATAAGAAATGTAAGCAAAGGAGACAAAAATTAGAAGGTAATATGACAAATTATAATATTAGGGACGACTTGAATTATGGTGTGATTTTGTCCAATGCTATGAAAGGGTACTGCGGTGCTGTCTCCATCATTTGAAGAATATGGTACAGTTTTATTATAGAAGAGACAATCATTATGGATCTGTGATAAAAATAAGAGTGCCAAATTAAAATATAATAAATATCTTATTTATTTATTACAATACTGAAAAACGAATTTTTAGAATAAGTCTAATATAAAGTTTGCCTCATTCATGATCTAGTCATTAATTAATGTAAAATAGTCATTTTAGATAGCTGCATGAAGTTAGTGAACATTATATAGCAGACCCTCGGTAATCCGACAAATGTTTCAAAAGGCGATATCGGAATAACGAATTTGTCGGATTATAGAGTACTGCCTATTATACTGCCTAAGATCCTTTATAGGCCGGAATTTTTTGAATAAGAGTACTTTGTAATCCGTGAAATTTCAAATCAAAAATTCTATTTGAACTTTTATAAATTGAATTTTTATGTATTTTTATGTAACAGCGACAGGCGTGTCGGATTACAGGGGGCGCCGAATTAAATAGGGTCCGGATTACCGCGGGTCCACTGTATAGAGAATATAAATAAATGTGTTCACAGGTCATTAATCATGGGTGGTGCTTTGTAATATGCAAAATTATTATATGTATAAGATATATAGAGGAAATATCGGGTAGATCTTTTCCTTTCCTATTAATTAAAAACATTGCACATGTAATAAAATTAAATCAATCACAATATCATCAATATAAAATAATATAATATGATGAAGCCTAAGATGGTTATATTTATAAATTATTATTTTTTTCTTAACTTTATAGAAATAAGTACGTCAATTAGGTACGTGCGAAGCATTTTCACTGAAAATACGTACAGTACCTGTATCATATTCATATATTACTATTAATTGGATAGATTAATAAGGAAAGGTATACATGTCGATCATAAATCATGACTGAGTTGAATTGTAATTGAGCATCTTATATAAATACTTTTTAAAAAACCTAATCTAAGATATAAATATGTTGAGATGTTGAAGGATGTTGAGCGCTCGGCGAAAAACTTCGCGCATCGTAAACTTGAGGTGAAATTAAATGGTCTTTCAGTTTACACACAAAGGAGAATGCCCATAGCCAGTACTCTTAAAAAAATAATTGTGTCACAATGATTTTTGGACAAAAAATTTAATTAAAATATTTCAAGTATTTTACCCTATTTCCTAAAAAATCCTTATTGGGAATAATTTTCTGAAATTAATAAGTAACTTTACTTCCGTTTTACAAAAGAAAACCATTGGGCCATTTATGTTTAGATAAGGGCCAATCAGGAAGCTCTTAAGATCCTTCGGGCCAATAGGTTGCATTGATTCGATTAGAATTATGAAACAAGAGTTCTATTATAATATATCCATGACAACAAACTAGATGACGTAAGGGAACCGTCAAATGAATTAGAAAATTATTATAATCAGCCAGGAGTAATAGTGTTCTGTGATTATAATACATTACAAACTACATGGTGATCGGGGACTGTCAAATGAATTTGAAACTTAAAAGATCGACATTACATACGCAATCGATTTTAATACGCCTGCATAGAGTCCATATTACTATTAGTTTACTTTAACCTAAATACAAATTAATTTTGTTTAAAATCTCTTATTTCCTAATATTAACATTGACCAAAGTTAGTATGTGTAATTTATTAAGATAACATAATCAAATAAAGGTATTTTTATTAAGACACAAAAATGTTAAAATTAGTACATTTCTCCATACTAAATGGGCATTCTCCTTTATTAAGTTTGTCGTATTTTTCAGCAAGGAGTGCGACTGTTTTACTATTAAAAGTAGCAAAATTAAAAGAACAGTATAGAGTAAAAGAAGGGTAAAAAATAAGACAGGTCAGGTTGGAGATACATTGGGAGATCCATTCGTTAAAAAGATTAATGTGAACAGTAAAAATGTCGTAAAACTGCCTGGTACCGAAAATAAATTACTAATGTAGCTGTCCTAAAGAAAATTTGTAATGTCTGTGTTTGTGTATGTGTGTGTCGAAATGATATCGTGGCCTGTACTTACGTTTGGTCAGGTAGATACCTACGTATATCGATTTATATCGAAGTTTGCGGTGAAGCTTAAAGCGCGTCCTATAAAGGAGAATTTTGTTCCTCTCCTTTCCATTCTCCAACAGAGTAATACAATGTAACCTCTATTGATATTGCGTTATTTTTGTGTAATATAAAATTCTTTCCTGCCGGTAAATTACGAGTAAAAACATATTTGAACGTTCGAATTTTCAAAGAATTCGAAAAATTCTAACGCTCTAATTAAACGAAAAACTATATTTTGAATTTATACAGTAAGTACCTAATATTGAGAATTTGGAAAATTCTTAATACAATTGTCAATTACATTTTTAAATGATACCTAGTGTATGTATTGTTATTTAAATAATTATAATATAATTATTACAGTATTAAGATGTATAAGTACTAATTAAAATATTTTTATTATTCGTAGTTTAATATTGTAGTTACTTAAAATACTTATTATAATTTTAGGCTTTAAACAATTACGACTTTCATTTTATCTGATTGTTATGTCTGTTTATTTATACATATATGTATAATTCAAGTTTACCTAATGAAATACTAACAAGTCGTAGATAGATACTTGATACACGCAACGATATACAAATATTTGTAATTTTCAGTCTAACCAGTGGAAAATAAAGGAAATTAGCCCATTTTTTAGATGATGATTATGATGAATTTCTTATTTAGTAGATTGTTAACAATTTTGGCACTAATCTTTATTGAAATTAATTTAAATTAGTTTCAAAATAATTAATAGTAAACAGAAATTTGTTTTGGCCATTAACTTTTTTTCATTTTATGTCTGCCTTATTGACTCCGCAATAATTATACTATTTGACATACCTACCTAACCTTTTATTAATTGATCATTTATGATTAATTAATACAAATTTAGCTAACGAATACATCAAGAAAAGCTTTAAAGTATTTAAGTGAATTAGATAAAATTTTCACTAACCCAATTAAATTTGTAGAAAAATCATTTTTTTCTGTATTAAGTAGGTATAAGGTGTTTTTATTATTTGGCTTTACATATTATTATGAAAAATGTCTGCCACGGAATTAAACATATTTTGTATTCGCATAATATACATGACATAAGATTATTAAAAACAAAGTCTAGCTTCAAAAACTGTTCTGATTTTACTAAATCTTATTATACCTAAATTTTAACAATGTTTTGTTTAATGGTTTATTTTTAATATAATTTAGTACTTTTTTGCTTTATAATTAATTGATTTGATTCCTTTAATTACCCAATCAATCAATGATAAAAATTGCAGAACCCAACATGAAGTCACTGAACTCATGATGAAAATATATCTTATTTTGGCTATTTTGCTCAGGATTGTTACGGAGGTAGGTAGGTCCTTCACGTACGACCTACTTACAGAACGTTAGAACCCCACGCTTCTCTAAGGATTCAACATAACTTTGTATTACCTCCACGATGTTTATTAACAAAGTTTCATGTAATTTTTAGTTACTTGTACTAGTCATGAAAATAACATGAACATAAATATCGCACTCTCAGTGGAAAAAAAGCATAATTCGTCTTACGTTGAATTGTAGTTATTAATATGATTGGAAAGAGGGACAAAAGCTGCATTTATGCTTAATTTTTTTCAAATTTTTTTCATTAATCTTGTCGGTTTTGTGCAAGAAATCGTAATGTAAATTCCTTTGACTGCTTACTGATATTTGAACAGTTTTTTTGCTCTCTTGTAAAATTGCAATTTTCATCTTATGCCTTTTTTCCACTGAGCGTGCGAATTGTCAGTAACGTCTTGCGTGATCACTTTCGTATTAATAAGATTATAATAACTGTGTAAAAAAAATTCTAATAAATAAACTTTTTATAATTGTATAGTACTTAGGTATATTGTCAAATAAGAAAATTATTAATTAAAATAGGCAGCTACAGCCTACTTTAATTTTTGATATTTATAAATTAAATAATAATTAATTACAATATCATTTTAGCTTATTTAATTAATGTTTATTTAAATAAAGACGATTTGAAAAGTAGTTTTTTTCTTCCTAATTTTATTACATTTATTTTTACAACGATAATCCAACTATCTAGTACCTATTAATATTAGGTACTATCTTTTCACGCAAAACTTACTGATCGGATTTTTATTTAGCACCTTAGTTTCCAAAGTGGTCCAAGTGGACCACCAGGGATCCACGAGAGACTTCCCGTCAATGGTCTACATTGGCATGACAAAAAAAATCAATTAAATTAACCAATTCTCACTTTTTTTTCGAAAACTATTAATATCTATGTAATCTAAAGTTAAACTCGCAACGCAAACCATACTTAGTTAGATCTATTCTTCACATTTTTTGTCGAGTTTTGGGAATATGGTAAAAATGTAGCTGCGGGAGGTCCATCGGAACCAGCTAAATTTTGAAAGTGGTCTATGAGAAAAAGTCTGGGAACCTCTGATTTAGCACATAGCTATACAAACCATGATCTGTGAAGAAAAATAAAATATATGATACTTAAAATCTTATCTTAAAAACAAATCACGGCAAGGCCGCGGGCAAAGGACTTGCAGGGAAATGAATGAATGAGTATGAAATGGTAAGTTGAAAGAGCCGCCGATGTAGGACCAGTCCTTTTTGATCCGGGTTCTTGTCTTTCACCGCTCTTTGATCGAGGCTTTCACGGGCTAGGCCTGACGTTGACGGATATAAATGAGTCTCATTGAGATAATATTTACCAGCATGGCCGAGAAGAAAACCATAGATGTGTCAGGTACCAAGATTATGTGCGAGATAAAAAAATATATCAACAGGATTTATTACGTGATTCTTCGTTAACGAAAATGAAATAACTCTAGCGGTGATTTTATTCCTCCCACACGCCAATAGGATTCATCAATGATTATAAGTAAAAGAGGCATGAAGACTTCTTCGTTACGCGAGAAAAATTCAGTACCTAATTCTATTGATTTTCCCCCACACCCTTTCTTTTACACGCATATCTTTGGTACATTTTCAGCCCTTTAAAACTTTTTTTACCTTAACTAATTCCTATAACATCCTATCCCCAAAATAATAACATTACACACTCATACACACTGAGATTCCCTGTGTCGTGGGTGCTATGGACAACACACAAAGACAAGCACACACCCAGAGCGAAAACAGAATATAAAACTCATTGAAACCTCCACGCTGGAAATCGAATCCAGGATCCTTGGCACAGCGATCCGGCATGGTAACAATTGCGCCACGCGGATCGTCTTTCTATAACATCCTCTCCTCGAAATATTCAGCATAAAATTCTGCAACAGACATTTATTTTCCACGTTCATTAAAAGAGTAACATTACACTCCGCACTCCAGTATCCAACGCCAGATGAACATTAAAACTTATTTCAAAATGTGCTCCTAATTATAAAATAAATTGTCCGTGAATTACGGTCTTCAACCCAATATCGTATTTACAATCTCGGACACAGTACACCCATTAGCGTGAGTCAACCCAACTTTGAACGCGACGCCGAAATTGATAATTATTGTTTTGATGGAAAATTACGTTACAAGAATGGGCAAGTAAAAAAGAATAATTAGTTAAATACAATAGTATAGAATACAATAGTAAAGAATGAGCTTCTTACATGTTTATTTAGTCCCATTCCATATTTATTTCGGTTTTTTTTTATGGAAATAGCTAACAAACGAGTTTACGATCCACTTTATGTGAAGTGGCTATTGTCACCCATGGACATCAGCGACATCAAAGGCATCACTGATGCGTTTCCGGCCAAGAAAGATAGAAGAAAAATAAATAAAGAACTGACTCTCAAGCCCCCAGCCGGAACACGACGAGTCGTTTGGCAGCTGACTCAAGTAAGTGGATAGTAGCTATCCAGGTGGACCCCACGGACAAATAATAATATAATAGTAATAAATATTAATTTATTTATTTTAAAAATGTAAACTTCATAGTTATCCTGTAAGTCCTTGAAGTCCATCAAACGATAATATTGCGTGCGAAGACTTTTTGCTTGGCAATGTAGGTATAGAGCGTTGACTCAAGTATAACTTTATTTATACATATAAAACGAAGTAAAACTTAGGAGTGAATTATACAAGAACTCCACGAATATGTTAATTTTGTAGGTCTCAAGTACCTCCTCATGTTTCCTCATGATACTTTCCTACAAATATTTTGATATTTTCCGTAGCAAGTGGGAGGTAAGTAATTCAATTCATTGTTGTTGTTGTTGTAAAATACATTGAAACTTAAACTTTATATTCAGTTGTACTGTTGTATTCAGTGGCAGTCTGCAGCGGCCTAGGCAAGCAAATCAACAGCGCCACTCAGCGCCCGTCCAAAAAAAGCTCGCCAATGTCAACGCGCCGCCCTGAGTGCCTTAAGGTCGCAATTATTGACGCCTCTTGCCCTGTCTGTTTTAGTTAAAAAGCTCGAAGTTTTACCGATCTGAGGTTTTAACAAGAAAGAATGACTCACATCAAAGAAACAGCCTTCGAAAACCCTTTATCAAAATCAACATAATGAATACTTAGTTAAATACTACTAGGTAAGCAGCACAACTCTGACCGGTCTGAGCCTTCTGAATCTAGCGGATGCCCGCTGTCTTCTTCGGTTCTCAGTCCACCTGGTCGGTTGGCCGTTTTCCGAAACGTGGGTAAGTACATACTACAATACAATAATAAAATGTATTACCATCACCATGTAAATGTAAACATGTAAACATATTCTTGATGAATAAATTAATTTGAATTTGAATACTATCTATAACTCGTCGGAAATATCTGTGGACCTGGCTCGATGACGTCATGCAAACTGGAGAGATAGCAAAGCAAATCGAGATGTAAAGATTAAAAATATTATTTTGATTTGTGTGTATCTACTTTTTTGCATTTTATACAACTTTTCGATCAGTCTGTACTTTATAGGGTTCCGTGCCCAAACGGTGTCAACGGGACCCTATTGCTAAGCCCCGGCTGTCCGTCCAATCGTCCGTCTGCAAGCTGTATCTTATGAACCGTAATAGGTAGACAGTTGACATTTTCACTGAGTGTATATTTGTGTTGCCGCTGTATTGACAAATAACGAAAATAAAATAAAAAAATAAAAGAATGAAAGAGCCGTGTTTATTTCATTTTCAAAGAATTGGATTGCTTTGAGCACTAAATTCCGCTCTGCACTATGTATCGCCCTACCCATCTTACAAAACTAAATAATAATAAACAATAAACAACAAGAAACAATAAACAATATTGCGATTACGAAGCAAGAATAATACACGTGCGTCCGCGCTTGCTTTGCAAACGGTACTGGATAGGCGAAAACAGGGTGAGGTCCGAGGAAGCGGGAGCGGCATCGAATTCCAGCGAGGTCCACAGATAGTTCAGACGTGTTATATGTATTTCAAGAGTTCCCTCAATTCCTCATGTAGATATCCCATCTTCAGAACTGAGTTTTGATAAATAAGGGACCAATCCCCCTAGAACCTAGCAACTAGAAAAATAACTTTCCAAATCACTTCACGACGGGGTTCGGAATTGAGAACAATTCCGTTGTATTTTTTTATGATTGTAAAAATATATAATTAGAAATATTATTAATATAATATAATCAGAAATTAAGTTAGAAATCAATTGTTTAATTTATATTGTATTAATAATTAATATACTATTATAAGTTATGTGAAATACACTAACGCATTAGGACATGTCTGTAATGTTAGTGGTAATATTATGGAATAAAATAAACAAATAAATAATGAAACATATGCACCTAATTATTTTCATCATGTTTCCGTACAACTTCGACTTACATTATTTTTTACAAAAGAATGAAAGGTTATCCCTGCGGAAGCGGAATGGAATGTTACGACTACATATTACTTTTATACCCAGCAATAAACAGAAAATCAATTTGACAGTTTGGGCACGCAATATAAGATAGTCTGTACCGTCCCTATCTACTTTATTCAGGCAAAAACTTTTCTACAAATTCTGTGAAACATAAATATTAAAAAACTTTTACAATATAAGTCCTGACTCCTGAACAACTGATATTAAGTCGTGTTTCATATAACAATGTGGTTAATAAATAGGTTTGGTACCTATCTCTACTTTGATTTAATAAGACAAAAATAATTGCAAATTGTAATTTTTAGGTGACCAAACTTTTCACATTTCAATTATAATGGTGTTCCGAACATTCGTACAAATCAGCTCTATGCGAATTATTGTAACCTTACTCCTAGTTTTTGGGCTAACTTGACCAGTCTATTACAAAGTTTAAGCAATTACTATTAGGTATAAGCTGCGCCATTAAAGAAACGAATCTAAAATGGCGGAAATTATCATCCCCCCTCACTCGCACGCTAAAGACAGGAATAACGTGTGACTTGTGTGTGAAGGGGAATGATAATTTCCGTCATTTTAGAGATTCGTTTCTTTAATGGCGCGGCTTATAACTAGTCCAGCCATAAGTTCTGTTACAAATGAAAATGCTTTTTTTTAATGAAGTAATGTAATATTAATAAAATTTATACCTACATATTTATTAAAGTCTCAGCAAAAAATAAAAAAAATATTCTATTCGAAATGGCCACCTTTGGCTTTTATACAGGCCTTTAATCTGTTTGGCCACGAATCTATGGATTTACGCACTGTTTCCAAGGGAAATTTCGCCACTGCTTGCTCCAAAGATTTTTTAAGAGACTCAATATCGCCGTGTCGTTTAGAGCAGGCCATGTCCTCTAAAACTGACCATAATTTGAAGTCTAAAGGGTTGAGGTCTGGGCTAGATGAGGGCCAGTCTTCAGCTCTTATAAAGTCCGGAACATTAGTTTCAAGCCAGGCTTGGGTAGTTCGTGCCTTGTGACCAGGTGCAGAGTCCTGTTGGAATGTCCACGGTATATTTTTAAAAAGAGTATTGCTGAGAGGTTTCACAACATGATCCAAGACTGTATCTTGATACACTTTGGCTGAAGTTTTCACTCCTTTTTCACAAAAATGCAGTTTTGTGACTCCTTGATAAGACACGCCCCACCAAACCATCACTGACGCAGGATGATGACCACGTTGTACCTTCCCGACTACTTGAGCAGCTTCTTTAGAACTGTGAGCGTACACTTTATCATTTTGCTTATTGTAGTGTTCTTCAATCGTGAAAATTTTTTCATCGGTAAAGAGGATATTTCTGTGCCTTTCACCTGCGTATCGCGACAGAAGGCGTTTTGATCGATCCACTCTCTTTAATTGTAAAGATTGATTTAGGGCATGTCCTGTATATCGACGATAAGCACCGAGCTTCAGGTCTTGTTTTATAATACGCGACAGAGTCCTAGCGGGAATCTTCATTTCTCGCGATAAGATTTTTTGCTTCCTAATGGGGTTTCGACGAATTCTGGCTTTAACAGCATTAACAGCCTTTGTAGTTCTAACAGCACGCGGCCGCCCCGATCTTTTCTGGTCTTCGACAAACGAAGTGTTGTTGTATCTGTTGATTGTACGATATACGAACATACGGCTGATACCGTAGCTTTTGAAGTGTCTGGAATATGACCGACGGCTCCATACCCACTTTGTGCAAGGCGATCACTGCAATCCTATTTTCTTTAACACCCCATTCCATATTGTAATTTGATAATGAACACGAAAAAGTATGTGAAATGGCGCGAAATCGAAAGAAGTTTTTAAAATAATATACGTGTTCCAAATTCAAAATAATTAAAAAGCTGAAAAAAATAAAAGTTTTATGTAACAGTATTTATGGCCAGACTAGGTAAATATGAACATTTTTATGTAAGTTTGTAGTTAGTTAAAATTCAGTGCACAGGCTTGTCATACTGTTTTAAATAATAAGTCATTTTTTCTCGTTTCAATTCATTTATTCATATAATAATCTATTAATAGGTTATGACATATATAGGTACTATACGCTTACCCAATACTGAACAAAACAATAAAATTTACAAATGACGAACTTTCATACAAGTATTTGAATAAATTATTAAAAGAATCATCGCCCCGTCTCGGTAACAAGTGCTTAAAATTAAATCATATTTACAGTGATCTAAGAACTAAACAAATCACTTTGTTAACTTTGAATACATAAATTAAATATTTCTATAAAAGTCGATGGAATATTTATTTATTATCAGTGGTAAATGTATCGAAAACTTCAAGTATGGCGTATTAAAATTACAAAACATTATAAAAATCCAAAAAATCGTAAATTACATAATAGAATGCAATTAAAGAAGCTGCTGTTCTATTATTTTAATTGTAAACTACTTTTAAATATCAATGTGACAAATATTTTACCTGAGATAATGTCATTTTAAGGACATCAACATAAAAATACAGGGTCGAGGATATAATATTATATTGTAATATATAATAAATATATAACAGGTCCCTGTTACATATAATATTAAATTAATTATTCATTCCGCTAACAACAATAGGACAGCAGTCTCAGTACTCATACAGAATTATCAATTCCTACTCTATTAGGTATTCTGATATAAATAACAGCGAGATACAAGTCAATTCCACATTTTTATTATGAGAAAGCTTTTCAAAATGGACTTGGGACATATAGGTTAGGAACTAAGGGACACTATTGTTATTTATTTTACTAACTACTTACAAGTTTCAGACATCATGTAGTGATGGACATTTTTCCATTGCCAGCAGACACGATAACATTCGATTGCAAAACTGTTGCATTTAATATTGGAATAATTTTAAGCAACAGTATGTTAATATTGCAACATCATTGGCTGAAAATCACTTAAGTAGGGACTTTATTATATTTCGAGGTAATACCCAATATGACATCAAAATATTTTTAATAATTTTAATTATTGGCTGAATTATTCAAGTATGATAAACTGAAATTAATACCTACACTATGTATAATGATATTGCTAAATTGAATTTTATATGACAAATATCCTCTAACAATATTTTATCATATAAAATAAACCAAAACAATTCATCAAATTGCAAACGTTGTTGACATTAACGTAATAATTTAATAACAATGTCATAATTACTTATTATATATTATAATATTTTTTATTAAATGGAATTTAACTCCATATAGTCAATTATCAAAACATTAATACATGTCAACCGCAGTTAACATATTTGCCGTCGAATCTACTTGTCGCGTCGTCTGCTCCAATGGAGAAACGCCATCTTAACAGGTGTCGATAATATAATTTTAGGTCAATCCTAGTGACGTCAGGATACCATACTACATCTTTACGGTAATCGGCCTTTTCTATCTACAAAAAGCAAACGTTCAGCTGTTGAGCACAGTTGGATGGCACGATAGCGGTTAGACTGTGCCTTAGAGGGCACATTGAGCGATCGATATCGGTTAAAAGATAATAATCAGCTGTATACAACATATAAAGGTTTGTAAATATTCTAAAGGGTCAGTGCAACATTTAAACATTTTTGGTGAATATTTTATAAATGGTCAAACTATTTCCTATTAGGTTAATCTACACTTAACTTGATTATTACACGGGAAGTTGACTGGTTTCAAGGTAGATATGTATAACACCCCGAATTTCCGATAAAACACACTTTCCAACAAATATTTATATTTTGGTATAATTACAATTTCCATTAATAAATAAAACTGTGCGAAATAACAAAGACATTTAGTTCGCTAAATCATAATAAAATCAGTTAAAATTATGGATAAAAATCAATCTCACGTTAAAATTAAAATCGCAACGGTAATAATTTAATATGTACAGAATCCAATAAAATTTATGTAACGCTACTTTGTGACAATTTTAAACCACAAAAATTGATAGTGTATACTATCAATGAGTATACTGTATACTCATCATTCTAAACCTGCATGCACAATGCATGTTGCAACACTACTCCCTTCTCTTTCCAAAACATACCACATATAATTATATTATGTATAATATTAATTTATCATATTATGCGAATGTTTCTTATAAAGGGAGGGAGAGATGCATTATAATCTAGAAAATATACCATTTAAGAATGTTGTGGATTGTCGCAAAGTAAACTAATACAATTAATAATTATGGATTTTTAAGAATAATTCCTGATAATATTATTTAAAAATGTAGCACTGTTGAAAATTCTTGTTACATTTTACGGATTTCATAAAAAAACTACATAATATTATATTGCAAAAGAAAAACATCCTCTCTTGTTAGGTTACGGTTTCTCTGAACTATCGTAAGTGAATAAAGTAAATTTTAGATTCACAAACAAATACTAATACACACACAGAACTTTATTCGTATGGCCTGCTCTTATTTCGACTTATTCTACGTATACTATCGTAACTGTAAGATATGATTACCTATTGTACTTACGATATTATTCGCAGAAATTTTTGCAACTAAAGATCTCAATTTCTTCGACAATACTTTCATCTATTTTCAAACCGACCACAAACAGTTCATAGAAACCGTGTCCTGACTAATTCTTCCATTAAAGTTTCACTCGTAACTAAACTATGGAATATCGTCCAGTCTTTGACTTGTCAGTCGGTTTACAGCAAAAGCCAATATGTTTAAAAAGTCCACACTCAAACAGCACATTTACACCGGTGCATATGTAATTAATCAAGATAATCGGTGGTTCATAATGCTAAAAAACATTACGCAATTGTTTCTTTAATATAATTGTATATAATACGCGGTACGTGACAAACATCATGTTTCAGACCATTGAAATTTATACAATACGATACCAAATCGTGTCGTTTAAATTATCGTAAAATACACAAATTCTCAGTTTTTCTCGTACAAGTGAAAATACTTGTAAAAAATACAAAATTAGGCACCGTAACATAAAATTGAAAATATCAAGCGAATCGCTTTCGTTGTCTAAAAACAAATACATTTCGTCGCGTTGCTAATATACAGTTTCTTTATAACGTTTTTCAATAAATCTATACACTTTGGGGCCCTCCTATTAAGAAATATTTCGAATAGATTATTAATATTGTTACTATTAAAATCACAGAAACGTTATGTCACTAGAAAGCTAAATTAACAGCATCACGGATTCAAAGCTTCGTCCGGAAGTTCAACTAATGGATACACGTTCATAGCTTACACGAAGACCTTCATAAACTTACGCAAAGCAACCGCTACAACTGAATCAATATAATATTCTACGTAAATATATACATCGTCATAAAGAAACTAAATATTGGCACGAATTCAACGTCAACTACAACAACACCAATCGAACATCAATTACTTGTGACTCGATACTCAGCACTGCAACAACTACAGTCAAAATCACATACAGACCTGCAATCTGCTTCGAACGGTCTCTCTCCTCAATTCTTCTGTCGTTCTCTCGAGTCTTCTCTGCAGACGCCCCGAGGAGGGGAGTCTCGCCCCTTGTGGTTCTTCGTCTTCCGGGAGCGTTTGAACTTGGCGACGTCGTCTCCGAACACGTCACCGGTGCGGAGGGCAGAGATGAGGTCGTCGAACTCTCCCTTCTGTCCGCTAGTGAGGGTGCCTTCCCGGGAGTCGGGCGCGTGGCCGGTGCAGTCCCCGTTCTTCCCCAGCGACTTGCCCACCGAGCTGAGGAGGCTCGACGCTTGCTTGCGCTCCATCGTGCGTTTTTTTAGCTGAAACACACGTACAAGTTTATTTTGGCACGCTTTGAATTTTGTGTGTCCGCTCTGATGCACGACTGGAGTTTACTCCTTACGAACGGTTATAAAATATACAGATTAGTAAATGAGGGGAAATGAACGCATTTTTTATATTACTGAAAGCATCCTTGATATATTTACGATACTTCAGTTAAGAGTATTGCCCTACTTGATTTTTTATGCCTATTTAAATTTGACATGACTCTCACAATTTCACATATATCCAACGCACTATTTAAATAAAGAATATTATAATAAGAATATTAGAAAGAGAGGCAATGTGTAGATGAATATAACTGTGACTGTTGACGATTAGCGCTGTACTGAATTACACTTTATTGCGTCGGAGCAAAAATCGCTATTTATTTAAATGATTTTACGGAGCGACTCTTCTGTACCAATAGGTACTATTATGAATTCTATGGTATAACTACTACTACTAACCTCCTGCTCGTGCCTCGTCCTGCGCTCCTCCTCGTCCCGGCGTCGCCTCGCGGCGTCGCACTCGGCGCGCGCCTCGCTCAGCTGCGTGAGGAACGCGTCGAGCGCGCCGAACAGCTGCTCGGGCGACGCGCTCGCCTCCTCGCCGAATGCGTGCGCGCACGCTTCGAGACGACTCTTCATGTCCTGTGCGTTCCGTTATAATAACAATATGTATATACATAATATAAAAGGCAGAAGTGATTGACTGATGTATCAACGCACAGACCAAACCCTAAAAACTTAAAATTTCGCACACGTATGACGTAGACATCCACCAAGGGGGTGAAATAGGGGATAAATGCTGCGGGCAACAGCTAGTAAACAATAAACGCTTACACACTCATACCCCCGCAGTAGGTTTTCACCTGTGTCGCGGGTGGTATGGACACATACAGGGTGTCCCAGCGCGAAGTGACCGCCCGGCGTCTATTGATTATGTGGACAAAACTATCGACAAAAACCATTAAAGTAAAGGTCTTATCGGTTCGGTTTATTTTTTATTAGCTTTTTAATTTTTTTTTAGAAAAACCTGACTTGTTGCACTATTTTCAAAATAATTTTTTTGTTTTTACATTTATTTTCATTCTGTTTTTTGTATTTAGTAGCTGTTTTTATAGTTTATCTATTCGAGGTATAAAATCTACCTTAAATTGAATACGACATTTTTTAAAAACAAATTAAGTAAATTTTTTTTGAAAAAAATTACCCTTTTTCATTGAATTTCGCTAAAAAGTTAGAAAAATGCCCTATGAATATTATTTTTTTATTATTTATTATTAAATAACATGATATTACCTACAAAATCTCATTAAAATGTTTGTAGTTTCTCAGTCATTTACCGAACTACAAACTCTTGAAGTATGCACCCTATTTTCCATAATAAGAAGAGTAGACTTTTAAAACCAGGCTAGTGGATCATTTAAATGTCTTACTATCAAAAATACCTTTTGCCCTTTGATATAATAATTTTAATGGTAAGGAAACAATAAAAACAAATGGAAATTTAAATCATTTATTTTAAAAAAAACAGTAATTCATTCATAAGGTTTTCTAAACGACCGCTATTGGTATTAATACAGGCTAAGGCTCAAAATGACATCCTTTGAGTGGTTCTTTGCACTTTCAAAATGTTCGCTCCTACTTTTATAGTAGCAGCATCAATCCTCTGTTTCAATTATTCTCTCGTAGCTATTGGCACAGCATACACTTTTTGTTTAATGTGACCCCAAAAATAATAATTAAGAGGCGTTAAATCAGGAGACCAAGAGAGACAGGTGGTCCAGTAGCATGGTCCTCCAAGGTCTCAATTGAAACAAAGTATTGATGCTGATGCTACAAAAATAGGAGCGGACCTCTTGGAAGTGCAAAGAACCGCTCAAAGGATGTCATTTTGAGCCTTAGCTTGTATTAATGCCAATGGCGGTGCTTTCGAAAACGTTATGAATGAATTACTGATTTTTTTTAAAATAAATGATTTAAATTTCCATTTGTTTTTATTGTTTCCTTACCTTTCAAATTATTATATCAAAGGACAAAAGGTATTTTTGATAGTAAGACACTTAAATGATCCACTAGCCTGGTTTTAAAAGTCTACTCTTCTTATTATCGAAAATAGGGTGCATACTTCAAGAGTTTGTAGTTCGGTAAATGACTGAGATAACTACAATCATTTTAATGAGATTTTGTAGGTAATATCATGTTATTTAATAATAAATAATAAAAAACTAATATTCATAGGGCATTTTTCTAACTTTTTAGCGAAATTCAATGAAAAAGGGTAATTTTTTTCCAAAAAAATTTACTTAATTTGTTTTTAAAAAATATCGTATTCAATTTAAGGTAGATTTTATACCTCGAATGGATAAACTATGAAAACAGCTACTAAATACAAAAAACAGAATGAAAATAAATGTAAAAACAAAAAAAATATTTTGAAAATAGTGCAACAAGTCAGGTTTTTCTAAAAAAAAATTAAAAAGCTAATAAAAAATAAACCGAACCGATAAGACCTTTACTTTAATGGTTTTTGTCGATAGTTTTGTCCACATAATCAATAGACGCCGGGCGGTCACTTCGCGCTGGGACACCCTGTATAACACACCACAATAGGTAACACCCATGACCCGAGTACTAATATAATATTTATCTGTCACATAAATATCTGCCCCGGCCGGGAATCGAACCTGGACCCCTCGCTTCGCAGGCAGGGTCGCTACCAACTAGGCTACAGGATCGACGTTATTTTAAAGACAACACAGGACTCACGTGGCGTTTTAAATTGCTCGAATCGGAATAATATAACCAAAGACAATAGTTTTTATAGAAGAATAGTTTTTATAGATTTGCCTCTCGTATAAAATTTCAACTACCTGCTGAAAGAAATTTCATTTTGAAATAAGCAGTGCCTATGTACTATAGATTTATATAACGTTTTAATTTAAATTTATTCGTGTACATAAAATTTTTAAATAAATAAACAATATCCTCGATCACCCACAACCGACCTGGAACAAGTCCTCGAGCTGCGTGAAGGAGCACACAGCGTGTGCGTGGAACTCCCTCATCACGGTGAGGAAGGCGTCGTGCGGCGCGCGCGGCGTGGCGTGGTACTCCAGCTCGCGCGCCACCTCGCGCAGCCCCGAGCGGAGCGCCGCCACGTCCTTCTCCAGCTGCTCCACGCACACCTTGGCTGCGGCGCGCACGTGCGGCAGGTCCTCTTCCAGCAGCAGGATGTCCTTGAACTGTGGGCAGGTGATTGAGAATGAATGAATGGGTGAATGAATGGTTTATATTTTCAAGAATAAAATAGTGAAAATCGTAACAAAGAATATTATAGATCGCAGCATAGTCTGCCTGTAGAACCATCGTCAAAAAGGCTGTCCGGAATCAGAGTTTGAATTGAAGTCAAAGCACGTCAAAGTCAAATTGTTTTATTCGATTTCGATTTGTTACAAACTCTTTTCGAAAGGCACACTTACGCCATCGCTTCAACAAATCCACTGTAGGGATTGAGTGATCCTGGGAGAAGAAGCGGCAAGAAACTACCGACCGAGGTTATTATTAGATTTTCTGAGGTGAACTAGAGAGGGTTTATAATGTTACATGTTATAAGTAAGTTATGAAATTAAAGTTTGTGCAAGTGCACAGATTTCAAATAAATTATTCCGACCTATTGTCCGTACAAATTAATATTAATACATGGCTTCTTCTTCCGGATTCACTAATATTAGGAAAGCAGTACGCGTAGTTCGACTTTCAAAAAGAGTTTGTTGACCGAACCAATTTTGTAATAAAAACATTCGTTTTTGAAGTAAAACTTCTTTACGTACGCTTGACTTGGGGAGTGCTGATGAATGCGTGACGAGAGCATTACGAAAAGTGTGATTGGGCAAGGCGAACGGTAGTTGAGAGGGAGATAGAAGTTAGTGAAGATAAAAAGAGAGAGCGTTACGTTTCGTATATTACTGTAGAGGCAAGAGAGAGGTGCGAGCGCACATTTTCTTTCACTCTTCCTCTCATAGCCAGTGCGTGAAGTATACATTTATATCATAGTCAGTAGTTCGTTTGCGTGTTCGCTAGCGTTACGCGAACGGTGATTTGAATATTTCGTAATTTCATTTCGTTCTTGAACAATTTTGTACATATTTCAAAAATATTAATTTATCAATGAAAACCCATAATAAAGAAGTTTTACTTCAGTCGTGTGGTCTAAAGCAGACTCGTTTTTTGACGTGACAACGTCTATTAAAACGATGAACGCCGGGTGCACGCACGAAAAAGCATGACTCATTGTAACGTTCCGCGAGCGAGCGAACAATGGAGAAAGCGCCATCTATGAACAAAACTATATACACAATTAAGTCAGAAAGGAACTTGCTGAAAAAATTGTTTAGTTCAGGAGTTCTAGATGGCGTTGTAGTATAAAGATAAAACATTCTTATCTATAAAAGTATGCAATCATTTCATCAATGTTTTGTCATGACGTTGTCACGTTAACCTACCGTCCGTAAACCGACTTTACAGACAACCATTTATTGCATACCTGTGTCTCGAGCATCTCAACGAGGTAGTGAAGCAGCGTGGTGTTCCGCGACACGCTGGACTTGGTGTCGGCCAGCTTGTTCAGCGACGACAGCCGGAACCCGGATGCATTGCCGCGCGCGCCTCTACAACAACAACAACAAGCACATTCATTAAATACTGTTATTTACTTTTACTTTTTTGTAAAGTACGTGACTACAATGCCACCTTTTCATGTAATAAGGAGTAGTAGTCAGTTAGTCCTGAACGCATGGAGAAATAATAATAGTAATAAAGTAATTTAAAATCAATATAAACAATTTAATGCCTTCTAGTGGTAGGGCCTCTCCAGTGCAAGTGTGAGAGAGAAAATGATGTGCTCCGTCTCTTTTGCACGTTTTATTACTCCGCCTGCCAGGAGTATTTGCGTTTAGTATAGTAGTTAATACTAACCGGTTCATGTAGTTCCCGAGCGCGAGCACGATCTCGAGCAGTGCTCGCAGACGGCGCGAGCGGGTCATGTCGCGCGCGGCTCGCAGGACCACGGAGGCCCGGCTCGAGGCCTCCGCCACCGCGCCCGCGAACCGCTTCTTGAACAGGAGCGTGCGCACGCGTTGCGAGTAATGCGGGATTCTGGATAAACAGAAAGAAGAAAAATTACAATGTAATGTGTACACAATATTCAATGTAATTAATTCCTATAAATCTTAATTTGCTAGCTAGATTACACGCGACGCGGGCGACGATTGCTTATGTACTAAGTTAATTGCTATAATTTCCCTCGCACGGTACTCACAATGCTACAATACTGTGGACAACCTACTTTGTAATTTTATATATTTTATTTATTTATATTTTTATTAGTAATACTTAACACGTTTTTCTCATTTGCATGATGTGTTCACTGCATTTAGAATGGACACTGTGCGTCTTTATACATCAATTAATTAAGATGTGCTACCAAAGTGTTACAATCAATTTGTGAACCAAAAAAAAAAAACAAAATGTGGTTCTGATAACGCAATAAAATGTGACACGCTGTTAACCATTGAAGTTCCGTTCTGAGCGCAAACTTCAGTGTAGAATCAGGTCATTTTTAAATTGGATTCAACATTCATCAAAATTTTCATTAAAAACCACTTGGATCAGATTTGATTGTGACATCACCATAAAATTCTAAATTAAAATAATTGATTCATTGATTATTATGACAAGTGACCAACAACAAACTTATACGATCACGGCCGCATAGAATATCTTTTAATATTTTATGATATGTGACTACCCTCACACTAAACCTAAATGCGGTAATTTCCGTCAGAAGGGAATGGTACCGACTGTAGGTACACATCACATTACAAATTTTTTTGTCATCACTACTTTATAACATTTGTAGCGTACTGTGAATTCTGACGGATTTTTTTTTTTGTCTTTCTTTCTTTCATTCAAGACGCAACTTACTTGGATATCTCGTAGAGGAAGCGGTCAGCGCGCGCCATGCTGTCCAGCTCGTCCTGGTGCTCCTCCAGCAGCGCCGCCTCCTCCGCGCTGGGCGTGAACTTCAGCAACTGCTCCACCATGTCGATGGGCAACTGCTCCCCGCTGTCCATGCGCAGGATCGCTCTGGGGGTACAATGTTTGCATGTTAATATGTCAAGCATACGGAAAGCCAGTGGAGTATGAATTATCTCGGTTAAGTCACCTTTCAATTAAAAAAACTAGAACAAAATCGGTTCGTCAGTTTGGGAGCTACGATGCCGCAGATTAGAGTTGCCAACCGTCCTGTTTTCCCAGGACATGTCCTAGTTTTTGTAGTGTCCTGGGACGTCCTGAATAGTTTTTAAGCAGCGTCCTGGGTTTTTAAATTTTAAAATTCTTGCGCCTCTTTTAAAATTCTTACGTTACGGGCGGTCTCGCTAAAAATATGATTATGTTAATTACTTGAATTTCATTTCACCTATTTTCACTAGATATTAATTTAACTATTGCAACTCTATTACTGATATATGATACAGATAGACATGCAGAATCACAGATACAAAGAACCGTCAAACTTCTAACACCCCTCTGTTTGCGGTGGGAGGTTAAAAACAAACATTACACAATATACTACAATGAATTTGAACTCGCACGCACGCACGCACGACGCACGCACGCATGCAAGCACGCACGCACGCACGCATGCATAGTAACCTCTATCTACCGTCTCGATCCTTTTCTTTGTAAATGTATTGTACCTACTCCCTCCTATTATGGTCGTAGCGCACATATCAACTCGGAAAGGGATCGGCACCGGATCGCCTCGCCGTCAACCTAACGTAAGCTCGGCTACGGCTAGGCGACGCCGCGCTTACGGCTCGCCGGCCGCTGGTTGACGGAATGAATGACAGCAGTTCGCCGACGCAGTGGTAGCCGCAGCGCAGGGCGTGCACGAGGAAACGGAAAGTCGACGGATAGCGTACGGTGAGACGTAAGCGCGGGTACGGCAAGTCGTCCACGCACCGTACCGCGGTTCATGAGCTTGTCTCGAGGCGAGGCGATTACGTTACGAATCCGATAAGTGTGCTTTACAGTAGGGAGTTTCATACAAAGAATACTGACATGCAAGAGTTGATACGTTTACGTTCCGTTTACGAGTTGATATGTGTGCTATGACCATTAGCCATCAATCCCACTGACCTACAAATCTCCTCGTCCGTCATCTTGAGCTTGGAGAGCAGGATGGTGCAGTTCTGCGCGCGCCGCCCGTCGATCACCGACAGGATCTTGGTGCGCGGCTTGTTGCCACTCTGCCGGAGGTCCTCCACCGAGCCCTCCGTCTGGAACGTTACAACACTTACAACCACTTGGAGTAACGAGCCTATAGTCGTTATATAGCACGGGTGTGGCGCGATGGGTACCATGCCGGATCACCGTACTAAGGGTTCAATTCTCAACGAGGTGAAAATTTGATTGATGAGTTTGAATTTCTATTCTCGGTCTAGGTGTGAATGTACTTGTCTCTGTGTGGTGTCCATAGCACCCAAGACACGGAATCCTAGTGTGGGGCTATGAGTGTGAAGCGTTATTGTTATAGACAGTTGTTAGGCTGCAGATGTGGCCAACAGAATAATCGATCGGCATTATAAGTTTTTTAGGAGTTTTTTCCCATATTATCTAATTAAAGCTCCCGATTTCCTCCTTTTAATCATTCTCTTTTAAACCCTCCTTTTAAAAATGACCTTGAGATGTTTTACTCATTTTAGTGTCGAAGAACCATAAATACGCTTAGCTGTTGACCAGCTACCGAGGTAGCACATCGCTCTCATTTGTCAAAACATCGTTGTTTAAACATCAAAAGCAGTTAGCGACTTTTGTCAAATCATCCGTGTTCCCGCCTGTCTATGACGTGGACGTCTTACTAAGTTAGTACGCTCACCTTCATGGAGCACAATATCCTCACTTACCGTCAGGTGTGATTGTGGTCAAACATCAACTTATTTTTAAGTAAAAAAACCTAAAACAAGATCCCATACACACCTGTACACCATTCTTCTGATACGCGCAGAACATCTTATCGATCGTATGTAGATCCATGGCATTATACAGCTTGGTGTCATCGAGCTCCTGCCAGATGGTACCGTGGAGTTTCGCATCGGGCAGCTTGCTCCAGTTGAAGCTCTTGAGGGGGTTGCCCGGACGCGGCACGTTCTTCTTGGGGCGTGGCGTGGGGGCATGAGGAGCGAGGGGCGCGGGAGGGGGGAGAGGGGCCAGCGGAGGGGGCGGGGGGCATAGTGCGGGCGGTGGCGGCGGAGGGGGGATCGAGCAGGTTTCGATCACGGCGCTCTTTAGGTTGCTCACCTGTAACAGGATTCAGGTAATGAGTACTTATACAGAAGGAAAATGAATATTGTAAGACTTTTTTATTTTGATTGTAATTTGAGACTGGAAATTAATCTATACTATATAATATTATATCTACAAATATATTTACAGAGATCTACAGAGATTCTTGTATTTTTTTAAACTGGTGGACAAAAAAGTGGCTTTACTCCTTTTGCTAGTTGCATTATAGCCTTGCTAGCATTATCACTAAGGTGTAATCTTTACTGTAAAGATAAAGATGGCATGAGTTACACATGAGAAGACGAATAATTGTATAATAATAATTACTATCGTTACCTTGGCGTCATCAGGTATGCTTCCCTCACTGACTAGTTTCTCGAACCGGGCTCTCTCCGCCCTCTCCTGATTCAGCTGAAAATACATCACTACTTAAAAAACAAAGCACTAACATTAATAATAAACATCCTCATTTCCCATGTGCCCCCTAACATTGTTGGTATAAGTTTACACTGAAAGTAAAATTGTTGGCATGGCTGGACTGTAGAATCGATAATAATGATCAGAGGAGAATTAATATTATCGACGGTGGAAAGGAGAAACCCTTGAAGCGACAATTTTGGAACTTTACAGGAGAGCCGATCAGTTTTTATTTTCAGAAAAAAAATCATAACTAATTACAATTTCAAGTTAGAGCGACAGGAAAAAAAATAGTTTCTTTATTTTTTATTTACTATCTACTAATTAAACTTAGAAAAATATACTAGCATGATAAAAGGATTCATGCGTCGCTTAATTATTTTATGGCCAATACAGCGGAAGGAAAAACACATTAAATGCAACTTCAGTATTTTGACAAACACAAGGAAAAACACATCAGCAACAAGCTATGCATGATATGACAAGGGGGAAAAACAACTTAAGCGTATCGAGCATAAGACACAGGGTTGTGGAAAAACCTGTTAAGTAACAAAACCATAGTATGCTAAGTAGAGGAAAAATACGATAAGCGCTAGTTAAGTAATAATTCAATGTTATATTAATAACTGAAGTCCCTACTTTGTTTCCCAAACATACCAAAAAAAGAAAAATAATATTGAGATAAGACAGTGTCTTTTATTGTTTTAAAAGCTTACTGGTACAACATTTTGCACTAAAAAAGTGGGAAAACACAAACTTTAAACGAACTGTAGTACATAAGTTACTATCTCCATGAGAGATCAAACAATACTACAGATATTATAAATGACCAACGCGTATCGCTTCTGTATTGCAAACGTATATTGATCTTATAAACCTAACTTTCATTATTAGAGACTTTAACACTCATAAATTCAGTATCGGAAGGGGGCGAGCAACTGTCCCAAGGTGGTATCGGGTTTCTCGTCCACAAGTCCCTCGTCAACAATATAGTGCTATGCGCCGACTTTGACACATCCGACGATGAGGTGGAGGTTACGTATGAGGAGATTAGTAGAGCCATACAGGTCTCTAAATCTCATTTCATAGATGTGATGGAGGACTTCAACGCAAGAGTCGCCATGCGAAATGGTGACGAAGAGAAAGTGGGGCTTTTTGGCATTGGATGTCGGAACCAACGAGGCCTCTTACTGGCTAACTTTCTCGAGAAGGAGAATCTCTATATGATGAACTTCTTCTTCGAAAAGAAGCCTCAGCGCAAGTGGACTTGGATTAGCCCTGGTGGTTCCACAAAAGAGTGAGATAGATTTCATTCTGGCTGAAAAATGGCACATATTTAATGATGTCTCAGTGATTAGCAGGCTTAAAACTGGGAGCGATCACCGAATGGTAAGAGGCACATTAAATGTACAGGACATTTGAAAACTAATGAAATCTACTCTTCGCCCAACACCTGTCTAAATCCAAGGCTCCGAGAGCTTTCAGTTGGAGTTGCAGAATCGTTTCGCGTGCTTAGATTTTTGTGATACAGTAGACGAGTCGAGTAGCAACAAAATTCTTTAAAACTCGCCCCCGTGGTAGGTCTCAAATACACTCAGAACATACACTTGGTCTTATGAGGGATAGATGAGAACTATGTGTGCAGTCTCCAGCCTCTGTGACAGAGTACAGGCAGCTCAATAAGCAGATCTCGCAGAAAAGCCGACGCGACTTGCGTTCTCATAACACAAGGCAAAAGTAAAAAGGCAGTGTAAAAAGCACAATAGAGCAAAATCACAGCTCAAGTGTCCGCCAAAGATTGCGGATTGGGCAAAGACCGAGTCCGGCATCGTAATTTCGTCAAAACCCGAAGTCCTGGGAGAAGTTGAGACGTACTACAGACATTTGTTTACCTCCTCATGCACTCCTGTCGCCAGATAGGCAAATAACAAGCGAGCTAAGTTGACCCAACATTATACCAGAGATATCACGGATGTCAGTCTGTATGAAATTAGGGGGGCCTGAAGCAGCTAAAGAACAACAAGACACCGGGCGATGACGGAATCACAACTGAGCTGTTAAAAGCTGGATTAGGGCCTATATTGCTAGTGCTCTAGCAGTTGTTTGATTCCGTTATCAGTTGTGGTACTATCCCGGAAGCGTGGAGCAGAAGTGTGGTGACGCTGTTCTTCAAGAAGGGTGATAAAACCCTATTGATGAAGTATAGGCCCATTCCACTTTTGAGCCTCGTTTACAAGTTGTTTTCAAGGGTACTCACTAATCGCATAGCACGCAGAATTGACGACTTCCAGCCTCCCGAACTAGCCGGATTCCGAAGAAGCTATAGCACCATGGACCACATACATACACTCAGGCAGGTGATGCAGAAGTCCGAAGAGTATAACCTGCCGCTATGTGTAGGTTATGTGGACTATGAGAAACCCTTCGATTCTATTGAGACCTGGGCGGTGCTGGAGTCTCTTCAGTGGTGCCAGTTCGACTATCGGTATATCGAGGTGTTGAAGTGTTTACAGATATGCAAATCAGCCATCATGTCAGTTCGATGAAACTACAGAAGCATGAGCCTCATTCAATTGTAGAGAGGTGTCAGGCAAGGGGACAGTATTTCCCCGAAACTGTTCACCGCTGCTTTGGAAGATGTGTTCAAGCAAATGGAGTGGAAAGGGCTCGTCATTAACATTAATGGTGAATACCTCACACAACTTCGATTTGTCGACGATATAGTGATCCTGGCGGAATCGCTGTAGGACCTCAGTATTATGCTAGTAGGGGACCTGAATAGTGCTTCACAATGGATGGGTTTTAAGATAAACTTGGATAAGACAAAAATCATGTCTAATGTCCATGTCACACCCATACCGGTAGTTGTTGACGGCAGTACATTTACCTGGGACAAATGAAACAGATGGGTATGTCCAACTTCAAGAAAGAGGTCACTCGAAGAATCCAACTCGGCTGGGCAACGTTCGGGAAACTACGATATATTATCTTTTCATTGAAAATTCCTCAGTGCCTGAAGTCGGAAAATGTTCCAGTAATGTGTGTTGCCACTGCCAGTGTTACCGTATCCGAGACCACCTTTTATCAAAGACCACCTTTTAGTCGAAGGCTCAAAGTCACACAGCGCGCTATGGAACGTTAGATATTTCACTACGAGATAAGTTTCGTAACGATGAAGTCCGTAGGTAAGCGAACAAAAGTTATATAGCTCGCAGAGTTAGCCGGCTGAAGTGGCAATGGGCAGGCCACATCGTTCCAAGGACAGATAACCGATGGGGTCGAAAAGTACTCGAATGGCGGCTACGTCTCGGTAAAAGGAAAACTGGTCACCCCCCGATCAAGTAGACTGATGACCTAAAGAAGACAGCGGGAAGCCGCTGGATTCAGAGGGCCCAGGACCGTTCGGAGTGGGAGGGGGAGGCCTATGTCCAGCAGTGGACTTCAAAAGGCTGTTAGATAGATAGGTAGAAATTCTGTATCAAATTATTTTAAATAACTACCATTTCAGCCTTTTGATTTTTCATTTCAACCTTGCTAACACTATGTAATATTTTCAAAACAAAACAACTAAGCTAGTATTTAGAGACTTTAACTTGAATGAAGCGCCATGTCACATATCATTTCCTTATATAAGTGACGCCACTTACACAAAAGAGACCGAAATTCATTGCTTGTAGCGACAAGACTTGTTTTGAATAGTTAATTTAAATACACAATTTCGTAAACAAGGCTTACTCTAACAAACTATCGTCTTCATTTATGAAGTCAGCAAAATTAAATGAACCGACGTTTTGGGAATAAAAGACGATGTCAGTTAATTTAAATATTTATATGTCTTTTTTGTGTGTGTTTACTTTAACCGACGCCACTGCTTTTCACAGCGATTGCCAAAACAACTGAAATCCATAATATCCTATGACAAATAAGTAGGAAAAACACATCAACTTCATGATACAAATCGAAGGTAAGCAAGGAAAAACGAATGTAGCGACTGGGCACCAACAGAATAGACGTAAGGAAAAACACCTTTAGTGTTTAAAATAGCATTTCCTAAGATGAGGAAAAACGATTTCAGTAACCTATAATATCCGAAACAAAAAAGGAAAAACACATGAAATAAAAATCTAACTACAGAGAAGTACTTCAAGCGGAAAATGGACCAAATTTGCTACAATTCGTTGTCACTTCATTTAGCGTTTGAAAAAATAGAGCCTAAAAGTGCCATTACTTGAAGCGACAAAAAAGTGGTCAGATCGCCACGAATCCAAGACCAATCGACGCAGAAAAAATCGCTGATTTCAAATATGTATATAACTCATTTTCGACCAAAGTGTCGCTTCAAGTGTTTTTCCTTTCCACCGTCGTTATAATCTCAACTCAACATCTCAAACTCAAACCTAGCTATTTTTACTGTCAGCTCCATGACGTTGATCAGCCAATCAGATCCCCATCCACCAGTATACCTCGAGGTATCACCTTGCATCTTAGTCGATACCACCCACTCAGAGCCTGAACTGCCTATATCTGCATACCCCCTTCCCTTCCGCTAGTATAACCGCAGATCATCATCAACCAGTCGTCACACCACCTGCCCCCACCACACTATACCTGCTGCTCCAACTGGTGCGTGCGACACTGTGCGGCGCGCGCACGTTCGCCACACTCCATGCGCGCGGCCGTCTCACGCTCCAACCTCTCCTGCAGGCGCGCCACCACGCCCTGCAGCTCCTCGCGCTCCTGCCCAGCCTGGTCCGCCGCTTTCTCCTACAGGGACGGGTTAGGGTTACTGGTGGTTACTACATGCTCGTGGGATGGCGGTTATGTGGGGTTAGTGTGGGTGTTATGTCGATCGGAAATTTGAGCGTCTAAACGACGGATTGAGGACTAATTGTTCTCTGTGAAGGAGAATGTCCAGAACACGCTGAAAATTCTGTCGTTTTACGATTTGACTTCGATGTCGCAGGAAAATTATAAAAACTTGTTTTTGAGATGGGTTTGTGATTGTGAACCATTCTCGGTCTAATCTGTCCACACAAGTAACGTCGTGATAACGTCACTAACGCTCCAACTCATCGAGTCAATAACGGTTACATCGCCGCTCCATAGTATAGAATTTGTATGGTGATTCTTTACTAACGAGCGATTAAAGTAACCGTTAGTGACTCTGAGTTAGGGCGTAAGTCACAGATGTCGACGGGACCCTGCTTAGCGGGGTTCCTTTTCCCATAGATATCAGTAACCTTCATTGCAAAACTGAACTGTCTTTAGAATTGAGTTGCGTGTACTTTATAGTGATGGAGAGTTTCGCTCCTTGAGTCCCCCAAAAAACCCCCCGCCTCAAAAAACAAGATTTCATAATTTCACTAAAGCGTCGAGACAATAAAATTCTTGGGTAATATATAACTATTCTGGCGTGTGATCATAAAATATGTCATAAGTACTTAATTCTAAGCTCAAATTTCATATCGGCTTATTTGAATAAATTAAACCAAAAAATATATAAATAGCAAATGGTTCATTAAACCGATGTCTCCGTGACAAGTTAGCGAAATGGGTGGCCAAATGTCATGAGTTCAGGCCATAAAAAATTAAATCAAATTAACGCGTGAAATAAATATTAGAATGGGTTTCTGCATGGCATTCTATAGCAAATGTTGAAACAAAAAAGAATCAAACATTATGTAAATTAAACCGCAGAACCACTTAATGAGTTTAATGTTTTTAAAATTTTAATCTGTACTTTAAATGTGAAGCTTTATTTCCCAAAACCGTTTTAAGTCACGTAATATCTGTCAAATTACTTCTTAAAAAAAAGAAATAACGACAGATACAATATGACTGGTCAAAGAAGTAGGAAGTTTACCTTTTTAGCGAGTTCAGTGGCCAAGTCAACGTTCTCTCTCTCCAAGTTATCAGCCTTCATCCTGGCGGCCACTAGTTCCTCCTCCTTGGCCAGGAGGTGGACGATTTCACCCACGTTGATCTCCAACGGAGCTACGTCTGGGTCGTACATCTGGAATTATATTGAAAATAAAAATAAATAAATGAGTAAAGCGTTCCGTCCACGTAGACGCACGTCATGCTATCCTCAATTGTCACTTGCTTGCATCTTGGGTAAAAATATAAAATCTGTCCAAGGAGCGGCATCGTCTCGTTTGCATTTGTTTTGCCTATTGACTGTTTCATTACTCAGCTTGCATGCAATAGTTAAATGCGCCGCAGACAGTACATAATTTGAAAAAATTGCGAATACCAAGTTTTTGTTTGCAAACATTTATTTGAGGAAAACATCTCAGCAACACCAAAATGGTACAAAACGAATGTACAGACAACCTACCTTTCCATGTTCAGAGGTCTCATCCCTATCGCGGTGCCCCTCCCGATGCGAGTCACGGTCGGAATCCCGGTCCGAGGCCCTATCTGAGGCCCTGTCGGAAGTCCTGTCGGATGCCCTGTCGGAGTTGGCCCGCGCGTTGGGCTGCTGCAGCACTATCTGCTGCGTGATGCGGTCGAGCAGCAACCAGTGCTGGGAATGCGGGCTGTATTCAACTGTGGACAGGGGAGGCGTAAAGAGTTGAGTTTTGTTGGTGGTGTATGCTTGCATCTGTGTGAAAAGGCTCTGCTCAGAGAGGAACAAAAAGTATCCCAGTAGTAGTTACCTAAATGTAAACATCAAACTCAACTGACAGTATAATCGGCGACCTATAAAACGTCCTTCTCTTTTCTTTCGTGGCCGGTAACCTTGAGTGTCACTAATGCATCCTCTTACCATCACCTCATTTGATCATGTGCCGGCTATTCATATAAAAGAAGGAACAACCTGGCGTCACAACACATACTTGTCTGTTATTCAGCCGAGTGGACCTCACACCGGATGCCACTTATCTATCTATCTAACAGCCTCTTAAAGTCCACTGCTGGAGATAGGCCCCCTCTAATTGGCGCCACTCCGACCGATCCTGGGCCCTCTGAATCCAGCGGCTTCCCGCTGTATTCTTTAGGTCATCAGTCCACCTGGTCGGGGGGCGACCAGCCTTTTACCGAGACGTGGCCGCCATTCGAGGACTTTGCGACTCCATCGGTTATCTGTCCTGTCCTATCTGTTGGAATGCCACCATGCGCTATAAACTTGAAAGTCAACAGACTCTCAAATCGACGACCTGTAGGCTGTAAACTTCTAACTAGCAGCACGACCTACAAAGTATCAAACAGAACTCACGCGGCAACAGCAGCAGATGCTGCAGCAGCGACAGCAGGTGGGGGTACGCAGCGGTGTGGCTGAGCTTGCGGCGAAGCAGCTCGAACATCGCCGCAGCACTCTTGCTGTCCACGTGCTGCTTGTCGAAGCGCCGCGCCAGCTCGCGTTCGTCCTCAGTGCGAACCATCTCGAAGAACTCGATGTGACGGTCCAGAGTCTCGTTCTCGTATTTGCGAAGTTTTTCGATTACTGGAAAGAGGATTTATAACGGTTTCATGGTTTAAAATCTTTATTTTAATTTTGTTCTTCATTAAGTATTATAGCATTCACTCACAAACCTATTAATAATAATATATTAAACATCAATTATTATTATCATGATTAGGTTTTTGGTGTCGCTGATGTTCAAGGCCCACAATAGCACTTTACCATCGAGTGGATCGCCAGCACGTTTGTCGGCTATTGCCATACACAATATCATTTATAATTCAAGGTAATACCTAATTAAAAAGCTGCGGTGTTGTTTGATAACCCAGCTTGCGAAATATCCCATGGTCCATTCCCGACAATTTTTATTAAATTTTATAAGACAGTAAAAAAAATATTGATTTCGGATCACGACCATCGTGGGTACCAGTGATAGATAGGTACGTTGTTTGTGTAATATTTGTTGCCCAAGCTTAGAGTGAGAAAGTGTGTGTGTGAACGTTTCTTCGTGTGTGTGAGCTTGGTTTCTACTCGACCTAATGTCAAGGTGAGATGCGGTACTGGGACTTTAACTGCACATTAACCGAGTAAATTAATTCCTCAAGTCAAAGCTAAAGTGTCTACGAAAGCGGAGACGAGCAGAGAGGTGAGTAAATAACAATGTAAGGTTTTTTTTGTAAGTATTCGATTATCCACAATCGATGTCACCATTTGATAGAGCTCATCGACAGTATGTTATCTTTAGGTTTGCTCAATCCTCTATAGAGAATGTAATAAGTCACTGTTCAAGGTTTTATCATAATTATGTTAATGAAGTTATTTCTTTGGTATATTTAAATGTTGTAATATTCTCCAGTTTAACACCACTTTGGTGCGACAACAGATCATAATCTCCAATGGAAATCCATTCATTTAACGAAGACATCATACTCTAAGTACATCCTTAGTCGTGCGTAATGAGAATGTGGTCATCACAAAAATCAAATTTTTTATTTCTTTTCAATTTAATCTAAATAAAAACAAGATGGCTCGTATCAGGTACTCCAAGGTGCTTCTAATAGGTAACCAAAAATACAAAACAAAAAACCCAACTAGTTAGCCTGTATGATACAACAAAGTACCTAATCACACAGTCATCTTATTTCCTAATTTGAAATTACCACTTTTCACGCAACAGTTTTACGTAAACACACAACAGATAAGACATACCGAATTAGGTACTTACATACTACATAGGTACTTCAATAATCGAATAAGTGTCACACCAATTGTCTTTTAACCATATAATTCATTATTTCACACAATTCCTGACCGTGTTAATTCGGGCACAAAGACACACATAATATACACAAAATTCTTAGACGAAATTACCTAATAATAAATTTTAACACACACAATTTATCACTCAGCATTAATTTGTCGGTATAATTTCACTGTTAACTATTTTCTTTTAATTTTGCTTTTCATTACGCATGCAAAAATTATCGCAAAACGTCACATAGTTAGCAAAAACCAAATTATTTATAATCGTGATTTAAATTTATTATTTAACTATTTATGTACACGTACTGTCTGTGTATAATCAAATCATAATGTGAAATGTATTGCGTCCATTTCATTTTCCACTTAACAGTAGTTATTGCTGACAGCTGTGAATTGTGTCATCCAGGTTTATAAGACCGAGGTCAAATTACAAGAATTACATAATTAATATCGGTCATTCATGTAGTGCAGTGCTGACACTTGACATGACCTTCGTAAAGTGAATTTCGACACCACCGTCCTTGCCAACTGCAATACTGCAATACAAAATGCACAATATTATATTGTAACCAATTTTAGCACTGCCAGCATTTTTTACATATCAAAACTGTGTATTATTGTAGGCTATAATAGACGAAAATAAAGATTTAAAATAAAACACGTTCTAATTTGAAGCTGTAGAACATGTATGTTTTTCATTTTATATCGCGAACCTGAAGGCCACGTGTATCTCTTCATCTTATTCATAGAGAAGACTTAAAACACGCTCCACCAAATTACCTACTCCAATGTTAGAGAGAACTGTTAGAGAGATTAGTTGCCAGGCCAAGTGTCGGAAGTTGTGCCACCTGAAATTCTGCATGGCTTACCGACTGCTTTTACCTTATGTTAGCGAAATTGAGACCGATAACTTCGATGACGAGCCCTCCGAATCACGCAAAATACACCCCTACAGCTTTATCTACTTCAACATGACAACACTTACCAGGTTGTATCCCCAGCATAAGCAGCTCGTATCGTAGATGCAGCCTGAACTCCAAGCTCTCCTCCCCAGGTCCGTAGTTGAGGACGGCGTTGATGAACGACATGATGGCAGTCTTCAGTCCAAGGTCATCCCGGTACGCGCCCGTACTACGGTCCAGTTCGTTCACGATACCCTGGAAACGTGCGCGCTCGCACGCGTACTTTTGGTAGTGGATCATTGCTTCCAGCACCTGTAAATAGCAGAACCGAATGTTTATGGATAAGGATAGTCTTTCCTTGTGTGTGACTTGTGTTGACCTAAAATTTCATCTTGGTTTGTTAATTCAACACTGCCGTCCTAACGAAGAGTGCAATAAGTCGACTTTTTGGGCAAATTGACTTAAGACCATATGCACTCTTCGTTAGGATAGGACGCGACGGCAGAACAGTAAAAGACTATTTAATCTGTTAAGAAATTACGAGCATGGTCCAGAAGTGATAAAATCTTGTCCAGTAAAGTATCTGGAAAATTTATAATGTGACCAGGAATGCATGGTAAACCTCAACGTCTACGGTAAATCTTTAGGACCAATTTAAACAACACGGATGCATTTTCCATTTCTTAGACTGCAGATCGTTGAGAATGTACCCCACACTGGCCAACAATAGAGATCCTGATGAACTAACTAACTTCGAAGTAACTGAAGATGCATCGTTACAATGACTTGGCATTGACATCCTCTAAATGAAAACCCAAAACTATTAAATTACTGAAGCAGCAGAAGTACACAAGCACTGCTACCCGAATATTGGAAGACACACGTCTTACCTTCTTATGACCGCCTGGTACAAGACACACAGCACCAAGTATCTCCAGAGCGGCCACTTTGGTTTTGACATTCTCCGTGTCCAGAGACTGCGCGATCAGATCTATGCTCGTCGGGTGCGCTAAGACGTGCGCACGGCCGGTCTGGAATAATAAAAAAAACATTTAATTTTGTTTTGCAACGGCTAAAGTTGTGCTCTTTCTTTCAACTTTGGTACATTTGTAACACATTGAAACCCTTGTGTATTTAAACCCTAGAAATGATATCTGTGTAAAGTAGGTTTTGTTACGTTCATATTTCTTTAATGTTCAAAAACCTGGACCCCTGGGTACGAATAACAATTAGAGCAAGGTAAGGCTAAGTCATGTAATAATAATTTGTCTCATATTATGTGTAACATAGTACCTCTATTAGAGCTGAGAAGCAGAATTCGTCGCTCAGTTTCCATCAAAGTTCAACATTTGTTTTATCATCACATATTTATAATTTTCTGCATTCTCAAAGAACGTGAAAGTTATACGTGAGACTAGTCTTTGAGGCCAAATATTTTTACCCATGATTAACTTACCGAATTATTCATCAGAGCCTTAATCCCCGCGATGAGATTGTGTCTGGTGGCGGGGGTCATCCCGGGGCGCTCGCTGCAAGGCTTCCAACAGGGCAGCCAGGCCTCCTTGCTTGATGAACCGCAGCACGAAGCTGTGCGCTCGGGTCCTCAACGCGGTCTTGAGGCCATCGACTAAGGCACAGGCCTCTACTGGGGTGATGTCTTCCGATGATGCGAAGGCCTGGATGAGAGAACAATCAATTTACGTCTGAGAAGCCTGATCTGGGAAATATAATGAAGGTAACACGCTGTTATTAATTTATACTTTGACTACGATCTTCAAAAGGCAAATTTCTTGAAGAACTTCGTTCTCCTTCGTGCAAAACGTGGCAAGTTATTCTAGTTTATATACATGTAGGTACCTATCGAATGTGCAAACCAAAAAAAATGAAATTCCGAAAGTAGCAGTAAAAACAACATAAGCAACGAAAACTTCAATACTCTAAACACTTCATCATTGATCATTTTTGCGGAAGTTACGCACAACACAAAATCTGAAACGAGTCTTTCATATATCCAGAATCGCATTATACAATGAGATATTTCAGATTGTCTAGTAAACATTTCTTAGTACGATACTACACAATAAGTCCGCCGATTGCTATTAACTGCTATCTATCAATACAGATCTATTGTATTCATCCATAGTTACTTACATCAGCGATCTCATTCAGCGCCTTGATATACTCCTCGACCTGGGGCGCAGTGGCGACCTGAGGCGCCTGACCCGGCGGCGGCCGTCGGCTGCAGTAGATCTGCCACTTCTTGGCTGCCGGCAGCTCCATCATGGCCGCCTTGTTCACCGCCGTCAGGTCCAGCTCTTCCTGTTGGACAAATAGTGTGTTAGATCATGCTCTTACTACGGATAAGCAGTCCTGGATTTGTCAATAGGCCGTATAGTCCGCGGCCTAGGGGCGGCAGCGTCCTAGGGGCGGCAGATTTCAGGAGATGATATATTATATATGATTTTGCTATTAAAAAGTATCGCAAAAAATTGTAATTCTTGTTTTTTTACGCACTTTTTTAGTGACTAATTCAGTGCCTTCCTTACTATGAATGAAAAATTGGCCTACACTCATAAAAAATATAAATCCGGCACTGCGGATAAGACCTATTGATTTCACAGGTGCAGGTACCGGTAAAATCCAGCAATTAAACTTGTGGAAGGTGGAGCTTATAAGAGAATAGAATGCGAGCACACAGTTCTGTGTGGGAGTTATTGGTACTCGCTATTGCACTCCCTACACGATAATGCAGCATGAGTGTATGACATGCCTCTAATTTAATTAGATGCACTTAACTTAAGTATATATGTAGATACCTCTTCCCTGAACTATTTAGGCTTGTATGACGGTCGATACTGCAACATGATCAATAATATAATCAACTTTGAAGTTATCCAAAGAGTATACTTAAATACTTTAGAATTTAGATGATAATTATAATTAATGAAAACGATCGTTATTTAGTTAACGTAAAATTAGGTTTGAGCCATCATTCTAAGTTCTAAATTATCGTTCGTTTATTTAAATGGCCGTCACAAATTCCGCATCGTCGGAACAGGCTTGCGTTTAGTAAAAAATCTGCCTAAATACATCCTTAAAGGTGACCAGTAACATTAAAAAGTAAAAATGTGGTCCTTAAATACCATTCCGTACTAAGTGCCTGAGATCACCGCTGTCCTAATAAGGGGCTAATCACGAATTTTAAAAAACATCGCCATACATGGCCATCAAATCTCAAATGGAATAAAATGTAAACGGCATTGCTCAGGGCTGCCATACTGATAACATACATTAATTCATAGTTAGCTATATTTTTTTTTATTGTCTTTAATTGTGTATTTACGCCTACATCGCATTTCTCTCCGTCACACTGGGTTGGCTGGTAAAGAATGCCAATAGGCATTAAGTTCGCCCTTTGTTAAACCTAGCTTAAGGTTAATACAATAAAAAAAACTTTTTTTTATTAGCACACTATTATATTTCTTACATAGTTATTTTTATTAAGTCTCATCAGTCGTCGTTGACTTCAAATGAATAGGGTGACTATTTTACTTATGATAAATGAATATTATTCCACATGATGGTAGCTCGAAGGTTTAGCATCAGTAATAATCTGAGTACTTAGAGTATTACTGTATAATACTCGTACTCTAAGTCTGAGTATTAATAAAAAATATGTTGGAGACTATGGAGCGATTAATCATTTCAGACTAAAGGTCGTAGCTGACTTATACGACACCGCTCCCATCCAACCGAAGTATGAGAATTCAAATATAAACTTAAAATCATGCTCTGTAGGTACAACTATTGAGTGGCAAGGTTGCGGTTAGCTTGCTTCCCGCGCGCGGCTGCTAATTTTTGTTGTTACTGTAAAGTGCACCTACAGAGCACGATTTTAAGTTTATATTTGAATTCTCATACTTCGGTTGGATGGGAGCGGTGTCGTATAAGTCAGCTACGACCTTAATTCGAATGAGAGTTCATAGTACTCTTTAACGAAGCCGAAGTTCGAAAATTGTTTTAAATAAATAAAATTTCCAACCCTTATCATATCTACAATATGCTTCGGACATGCTTGACCAGGTGAGGAGCGGACTACATAAACGGCCAGTGCTAACGACGTGGCCATAATAAACGTATAATCAGATGTCGAAATTACTTTACCGGACATCCTAAGTCTCGCACATCTATCAAGTATCAAGATCCATTAGCGTTTGTGAAAGTTGGTGTTTATCATAAAGTTTTGTCTTCACCCCCTCCCCCCTACAACATAAGGGTATGTAGAGATTTTGAGGACCCCCTCCCCCTCGGGATCCTTGCATAATTAATGAATGGCCCCTTAGACATGTAAGTATCAAAACAAACAAAATTATTTCTCAATATTAGTCAAACTTTGGAGAACATCAAATAAAAGGAAATATGTTTGTTGATTTTCGTAAAAAAAATGGTATCTCAATAAAGTCTTTTCCCCTAATAAACTTAATTTATACACACCAAACCTACCTAGTAGGGGAGACCGGGGGCAAAAGTACCACGGGGCAATAGTAACGTTGGTGATATTTTGGTTGGCAAGCAACGCTGAAGAGTGTGCGGCCGCGGGGGCATAGGCCGTAACGTGCTCGAGTAGGCTAACCACTGAGCAATGTGCTCCGAGCAGCGTGGACGTGTGTAATTGACTACTGCCGTTTGGACAGCCCCGAAGTAATTTTTCGTACTTTGAAAAATCAGTTATTACTCTTTAATTTACAAAGTATAAGTAAATTAACAACAAATATTAGAATCTATATATATTACACAATACAAACCTTATCGCAAAATTAATATAGTGTTCAGAGTTTCTGATTTATTTTTGTTTTTGAATAAAACAGTCTTCAGGAACAATTGTACCATTTTTTTCGGGGTCAATAGTAACGTTACTATTGACCCCTTGCTACAAATGACCCCGAGGTGAAAATAATTGTTTTACCTAATTTATATGTTTTGAGCCATTAAGAAATCTTTAGTATTTTCATACTACTTAGTGGACACCTGCAGCTTCACTCGCGTGAATTAGAAAATGCGGTTTTCGAAAAGTTTCGTTTACACATAATATATCTTAGTTGCTATCGTCTTCGTGGGAAAACCTCTACCCAGTGACACCTAACCTTAACCCGAATAAAATAATATATCAATAAATCTTCACGTGATGGCTGGGCAATCATTACGTCATTTCTATCTAGTCGGAACTTTATCCTTTTTTGTTTTTCTAATATCATTGTGCCGTCACCTCTTCAACGCGTTTTAGGTTGAAAATACAAAAACGCTTAATTTGTATTGGAGATCACATATTAAACATCATATTTTATTAAATCTTAATAAGTGATCTTTATTATAATTAAAGTGTCATCAATCGCAAATCTAGGACGAAAACATTCGTCCGGAAGCCCATTTTGGAAATTTTAAATATCTACATTTATTTGCCTATTTTTCTTTATTTTTACACTAACTATTGCCCGCACATGGAAATTCATCCATTTCTTCTTTGGGCTGGAGCACTGACTACTTAAGTGGATCCCCTTAACCGGATTTAGAGATGGGCTGTTCGTATTGTTGGTTTGTGTGGTGCTTGTAATCTTTTTGTTCGCAGAAATATGACAGGGGTTAAATGTAACAGGGGGTTGTTAGTAACACACACGTTTTCATACAAATTTGTTGTTGTTGATTATTGTTGAATTCATCAAAGAAATATACGATTTAAATGTTATTTAATGACGTAGTGCGTATAATTTGTCTAAAATTGTAATTTTAGACAGTAATATATTCGCTTTTGATCAGTTATAAAGAGAAGTGTATACTTTTTTGTTTCGAAGCGGCTTGAAGAAGTAAAAGCATTTATTTTAGTTACCAATTAAAAGACTGATTGTATTTAAGATTATGATTATTTTTAAAATTAAAATATGGCTAAATTCATTAACATTGTCATTTTATTGTTCATCAAAACAATGTTACAAACAACCCCGCACTATGGGTCAATCGTAACACTCGACACTCGTTTTTAAAAGTGGGATTGCAACATAATTACGATTAATACTCTAACGTTGACTACACAAGTTGGTAGACTCTTAAACTAAGTTTCTTGGAGAATAACAGGATTTTGTTAGATATCAACAGTTTCGGCACAATCGGCCACGAACTAAAAACTGTTACTTTTGCCCCCGGTCTCCCCTATGTATTTTTATTAAGTTAACGTAAGTTTATTTAACATTTTGATATCTACGTTGCTTAATAGTTTACTTAACAAAAATAAAAATTATATTATAAATACTAGCTTTTGCCCGCCGCGCCGGCTTCGCCCGCAGTAGGTAGAGTGGTTTCGAAACGAAATTCTTAATTAATTAATTGAGATTTATAGAACCATATAAAAATAAAGTGTACCTATAAGTTTAATGGTGGATAATAGGGTATGTACCTATTTAATATTTATTTATTTTTTTTATTTATTTTAATTTAATATTTTAATATTAGATGATGCGCGTGACTTCGCGCGCGTGGAAATCAATTTTTTTACAAATCCCGTGGGAACCCTGAACTTTTCCGGGATAAAAAGCCTGTGTGTTAATCCAGGAGGCTATCTCCATTACAAAATTTCAGACAAATCGGTTAAGTAGTTGTGGCGTGATTGAGGAACATACAATATCCAAACATTTTCACAAACTTTCACATTTATAATATTAATATGATTTTTTTCAATTTAATCCACAAATAAAATATCACAATAATCTTACCAATCAACAAATAAATTTTGACGCAATTTCTGAAAACAAGTTTAAGGTGCAAGGCGTAGCGCGCCTGATTTGTTTAAACAGCAATGTACGCGATAAGCGATAATTATTTTAGGTGTTCTCTGCACATAGTTCTTCCTCTAAATAATTATTTCTCTGAATGAAAATACAAAATAAATTCTCTAAAATATAATTAATACGCATTGTTTTGCAGCAAATCTATAGCATATTATAAGGTCAATAACTACCATATAATGTAGTGTAGTGCCTACCATATAAACTACCGAATTAACTCAACTAAATGCACGGGCAAAATTTGCAATTTTTGACTGCAAGATAATAATATGCTCATTGAAACAGATGGTCGGCGTTTTATGCCTGTAGGCTGTATCCGTACTACGTTTTCGCCGATAATTTTTGACGTTCCGTGCATGATACTGCCGATATACAAGTCATAAAACATCATACCATATCATGTAACTACATATAATAATAGGTATGTCCGTGGCGTATTAAACAGTGTTTAATAAGAGGTCAAGTTCAAGACACTGAGACAAGTCGCATCGTCAAAACACAATGAATACAAAGGACCAAACTAATTAATGAAGTCCGCGTATTGCCAGACTTCATTGGATTCATTGGAAAATTCACAAGCTAAAAACAATAGTAAAATATAGCTAAATAGAAATGAATTTTCACATGGAATAAGAGACAGTAAGACATATATTTTTACTTTTTTAATACACAATTACATAATAATCTCCATCACTCAAAGCTTTGTTCCTAAAGTACGAAGCAATTGCATAATTCGTCCACTCCCAATCACAATGTGACAGCAACTTTCTTGTTGATCGAATAAGCTCTTATAACACTGATTACTGACGCGGATTGTAGATATCGAGCAATAGAATATTGGACGGCACGCAATTTGCTGCAGAGCCTGCCCACTATACCATACCAAACCATGACCGTGCCGTGACCGTATCAGGTATGGAAAGCTACACGATACGCTCTACTATGTTTACTGAAACGGATCATCAGCGTTTTATGCCCGTGTCGGATTTTCCTTGATATTTTTGCTGTCCGTGCATTATACACGACGGTGTTGGTCAGTGACGGAACAGTCTAGTGGGAATAGGCTCATACTTTTAAATATAGTATTATCAAAAAAATAGGGATCCTTAATAAAACTGAAAAATAAAGAAAACCGAAGCAAAGCGAGGGTGGTTACTCGTTATCAATAAAAGTATAGTTCAACAAAGTAATTGACATCGAGAGCATGGCATGTGGTAATCACATTACAGAGATAGTTCCGGAACAGAAAGTGTGATTACTAAACCATACGATACGAGATTACTGTTAGAAAATTGTTCCTGATGATATCGTAATGAGGTTTAAAATGTATTATTAGTGCCATTAGCGCTTACCCGCGATATATTGGACGGCGCAATGATAAATAACACAGATTATACAGCGTACCTAATCTGAGAAATTTTATTGTTATGATATTATGGCAAGTTTTACATTTAAATGCCTTAATTACGTAACAAGAAATTAAAAGCTTAACTAGTTCCAGAATTTTTGTTAAGACTTAACGTTTTTAAACACAAAGCGGACACGGAGCGGCCCTCAAAGCACACTCCGCAAGGTACACTGCAGTTCACTGCACTATGGTGGACACAGTGCAATCTACAAAGCATTTATCTCTTTGTGAAATAAAATTCTTTTAAAGCATGGTCAAAGGAATATTGTGCAATTTTCTGTAATACGGAATTGCTTTTAGGATGCTTTTAGGCAACGTGACCGAGTTCCTCGGATTCTGCTGTAGACTCATCTAGAAAGGTTTACAGTCCGATCAGTTACGACTGTGGTTACGATCCGGTCCTTTTTGGGTTTCGTAGTCAAAAGGAACCCAGTAAGTGTCTAAGTATGTATGGGCGGCGGTGACTGCTTAGCACCAGATAAACCGTTTGTTTTTTAATCCTCTATAATTATGAAAAAACGTCGCTATAAAACTAGGCCAAGGAGGCTTCAACCGCAAGCTAAAGAGCAGTAAGTATAAGTGTAATTAATATCAAAATAACAGATTTTTAGAATACCAAGTCCTTACTGAGGAAGAATTTGAAACGCTCATGCATTGCGCGCATATCAGGTCGACGTTTGTAATGACGGCGATTATATCATTATCCTGGCTGTGTCATTACCTTCTAGGACGATGCCTCGACGTTAGCTGCTGCGTCATTATCCGACTTCCAGATTTTAGGACGAGCCATTCTCGTTAGCACTTTATTATTATGCTTTATTATTATGAGTAGCACATGGAAAATACAATGACAAATTCGAACAACTATATTTAAAATGATCCCTTGCTTTCTTTTTGGCCGGCGAAGCATATCTCTAGTGACTTTAGCATTACTAATGTACCTACTTACTACCGTAAGTAAGTAATTAAATGTTCTGTGAACAGTAGGCTCATCTGATAATTTATCGGCTATCAATAAAATCGGCCACGTATCATCTACCGTCTAACCGCGACAGATCCGACTGGCGATAACCCGATAAGATATTATCGTATTTTAACATGTCAAGTTCAGATGCGGTCAAGTAACTGCACCGTGAGAAGCTTTGTTCACTGCACAACAACATGGTTACCTACTGGATGAGTTCTATTGTTGTTTCAATTGATTGTTTCTCTGATCGCACACGGTGCAAATAAAATCCTGTTCCAATACGACCTCATTACCCGCACTATTATTTACTGATATACTCTATGCTTTACACATACATTAACAATAGGATATACCTAATGATATAATGACAAAACCATAAATCTTGACAAAGGAGGTGGCCAACATGTACCCCGGAAATTGTTAAAATACTCTTATTTGTACAAGGTTTTAGTCCCTTGAAAAGACATGTTTTCCATTTATTAAAACATAACTAGAATTTTAATTTTCTTCTGAACTCCGCCATTAGTAGTAATAATAAATTAACAATAAAAATAAGTTGTATAATCTTCTACTTCCTCCATTGCTATTAAGTACTGGAGGTTGACAATTGGCTTTCACAAGTGGGGCAAATGCCTATACAGATGTTGGCCATATCCTTTGAAAGACGTATTGTATTTGTGATAAGTAAACTTTTTAAGAAACCTATTTTCTGCGAAAAAATTGTTGTTTTGTGTAAGATTTCCTTCGTGTACAAAAATAAATAAATAAATAAATAAAAAATCATAGTATGAAAATAAAACACTATAATATTACATGGATTTGCACTTCCTACTGAAACACACTATCATTATTATTGAAAACATTAAGATTTATAACATTATAATTATAATACGAGTAGGTATAGTGTTAAAATGTAGATATCAAGCATTATAACATGATAATGTTCCTCTCTATCTATATAAAATAAGAAAAACAGACAGCAAAAAAATATATCCACAAACATCGAACCCAAGAATAATAATAAAAAATTAACTAATAAATAATAAATAAAAAATAATAAAATAATAAATAAAAAATAAATAATACTTTAAAATGCATAGAAATAAACTAAAAAATATGATGAAGAAACATCTTTTGTGGGCTCGTCCGGGATTTGAACCCGGGACCTCTCGCACCCAAAGCGAGAATCATACCCCTAGACCAACGAGCCATATTGATGTGCTGCGAATGTTGCTACAATATACAATGTCGATATCGTTACTGTATTATTCTATATAATTATGTTGAATAAATTATTAACATATTAATATTGTTATAGTATAAAAATAAATTACATAGAATACGTTTAATACACAACTATTAAAATACATATCTTTAGCTAGATGGACTAAAATAGATCTTTAATGTTTTATTTTATACACTTATTATACTTGTTTAAAAAGCTTAACAGTTTTGAAATTAAAATTGGAACATTGCTTTTACATACAGGGCTGCATCTAGGTTAAAGCAAAAATCCGGGTGGAAAACCTCAAATATTGTAACAACTTAGTCAGATAAATGTACAACGAAGAACATCACAAAGGATTTCATACAAATCTATCGTAACATTACTAAACGTCTAAAACTCTAAACGTACATTTTTACCTTATACGCAAAATAAACTTTTACAGTAGGTATAGGTAGGTACCTTTTTTCGGGGGGAAATCCTTATGGATACCACTGTATTACGGGGAAAGCAGTGGTTATACCTTAACGTAAGCTAAAATACATGTCCTGGATAGGTGAATGTAGATATGGATTGGAATGTGATGATATTTTAATTATTCTATGGATTTGAGTTTTGACAGCTCCAAAAGTACTGTCTGCCCGACGCCCGGCGCCTGTCATTCTGGTCAAAATTTGGTACAAAATAAAGAAAGGCAGACTGCCAATTCACACGTTAAATGAAGAATTTCACGAACAAATTGTATCTCATTGTTCGTTGTTATACAATATGACTGGAGATATTTTCCGTGCCGTCAGCCAATTAGTAAGTGACGTCCACGGTGTCCCACGCACCTCAAAAACAGAGCTACAGGCTACTCTTACTTTCACACTTGGATGATATTTGATGGTGAGCGGTGAGGTCATACCTATCTAATATCATTCATTATTAGGGTTAACGAGAGGAAAGACATAGCTACATTTGCTTTCATCATCACACAAACATACAACCAACACACAACCATAATCTTTGTACTATGCCTAGTAAGTGACGTGTTTGTATAAATAATGGGATCCCACGATTATGGTTCTGAAGAACACAATTTCTATTTCATCCATCAATCCATCAGCCCTTGTAGGTCCACTGCTGGACATAGGCTTCCTCTAATTTGCGCCACTCTGACCGGTCTTGAGCCTTCTGAATCCAGCGGATACCCGCTGGCTTCTTCACATTTCTGTAACTTAACAGCCATCGATTGTACTGAACGTACCGAATATCTTACAATGTCGCCAACCAAACGCAGGATTTAACTGATGACAAGGGGAGAGTTGGATTTATCGTAACGTAGGATGAATCGTTCACCTTGAGATTGAAAATTGGAATGTTAATATTGTTTACCTACAGTGTTAACATCACATTCAGACTTATATCAAGCAGCCTGCCTCATTCACTACTAATCTTAATATCTTAGAGCTGTTGAATACGTGATTCAATTTTCAAGCCCAAATTAACGCAAACAGGTAAGCACCACTAATAATATAATTAACGGGTCATACATTATTAACTAACCAATTTTTTAATACGTCATGCAAAATACGCCAACCCTACTGACCTCAAGAAGGAAAGCGCTAGAGAAGTGAACACGATCACTAATACTCGTGATAGCCGTTTACACTTTGACGTGAAACTTGCACTTGACCGAGCTCAGGCCATTCACAAACATTGTACTGTGTTTCTAATCGTTTTCTGACAGGTACTTACTACTGTGCGAAGTGCATTTCACGTCACACATTGCAATGGAGTAGAAAGTCAATTTTGTTGGTATATCATTAATATTATTTCAATAGTAATAAAGACACCGCAGCCCAGCTGACGAGTGACCAGTGACCCTGTTTGCGAAGTCAGGGATCCCGGGTTTTATTCCTGGCCGGGCCAACATTCATGTGACAGATAAATGTCAACATGGCGAACTATTTTCTTTAATCTCACTCTTTATGGGAGAGACTCAAGCTCACCGATAGGAAAATTATGGAAGCACCACAAACAGCCAATAATACCCGAATACAAAATATTTATTATCAACATTGAAAACTAAAAGAAAGTTATGGTTATAAAAATAATATAAAAATTAGTTGGAGAATTCAAATGGCAGCCAGGGATCGAACCCGGAACTGCATGTCTCCGGCCTACCAACAAGGTCACTGCTGCGCTACAAAGTGTACGGTAAGACAGTAACATATGCAAATATATTTTGTTACTCAAGTGCAAACAACGATGACTATTCAAACCAGTTTAGTAGATAAAAGTTTATCGCGCATTTTATATTCTACTTACTGTAACTAATAGCTTCTGATAATATGTATTATCTACGTAATTATTACGTTAAAAACACCCTTTAACTTAGTCTAAATAAGACTCTCTAAAAATGGACTATAGACACAGACTTAAAAAAGGAACCAGACGGAATATCAACAACAAATTCAGTGAGGCACCCATAGTAATACCAATTCCTCTATTCGTACAAGTATCACACGCACACATTGACACCATGCTGTTATTAATCGGCCGCCTTTACCGCGTCTGATTGGTCGGACCGCACAAAAAATTACGCACACACGTCACTCTCGATAAGACAAGGTGACGTCCGGATTATTTTCACGTCCGTGTCTAAATAAGACTCGTCTAAAAAATGGACTATAGAGTATAGAATAGATATAAGATCTACCCAAACCATTGTTTCGCCAGTTCTCCTAGCTCGTTGTGTGGAGAAACTTGGTGTTATTAGCGTTAGCTCAGTAGGACAAGCAAGAGCTTTTCATCGTACATAGTGTACAATTACGAATACTTGTAACTTTCAAGCCTCGCGCCGGGTGCTAGAAAGCTCACATCAACTTTAATACGCCTCGTGCTTTAATAACATTAACATAAACAGGCTTTTATTAGCCTCTAGCCAGGGTTGAACAGAACCTTGTAACATCTTTCCGAAAAAATAGTAGATAAGCAAAATACCGATGAACAGTACAAGTAGCTAAAAGATACAACAGTCTTTTTTTACAATTTTGTTTGTCATAGTACTCATGTCCCAATCTCTAAAGAGCTTAGGCGCCGGCCACACAGAAAAGACGCAAGACACGGACCCGTCGCAGTCGCGGCGCCCGTTTAATCTACTTTCATACAAAATGTATGCAGCCGTCGCGACGTAAAACATACAGAAAAGACGGGACGCCCGACATGACGTTTTCTCGTCGGCGCCCTATTGGAAAACATACAGAAAGGACAGGACGCGGGCCTGCGTAGGCGCCAGCGGGGGAGCGGAAAGGACGCGGAGAGCAGGTCTCTTAAAACGTAGTGATTAAGTACTCTGTGGCCGGGAAAAGCCCAGTGTGCGCCGGCCGTCACGCCCGTTCCTTGTCTTTTCTATATGTTTTAAAAAGTCGTGACGGCGCCCTGTCTGCGACGGGTCCGAGCCCCGTCTTCGTCTTACGTCTTTTCTGTGTGGCCGGCGCCTTAATTATAACAGGATATTAATTTGACAACGACGAGAACATGTTTTACTGTCTTAGCAAAGAATCGATCTTTAATAAAGGAGCGATTTAAGTAACCGTTAAGTGACTCTGAGTGCGGCAGTTAAGCTCATGTACAGTACTGTACTGTATGGCATACCAATACTACTTCGATTTTTTTATGGACAGAAACACAAAGGGACATTTGGGGTTCAGTTATTCCTATTTCATCAGATACACAGCATCCTGAAAACATTCCATTACATTTCATTATACGCATACGAGGATGAACGGAATGAACCACAGATAGCTTCGTGACTGGATGTGACTGTGCCAAGGTTGGCGTAGCGACCATTATTAATGAAGCAGAGCAGAATGCAAACCGCTTGCAAATCGATACATATTGAAATTCAAATGGGATTATGACCTTTGTGTCTTTCTGAGAAATTGTTGTAGGTATTGTTTATTAACCACCGGTCGTGATGGTAACTGTCTGCGGTGGAATATTATGATGAATTTACAAGGAAAACTATCACGGCTATGTTATCGATAAAGTAATAGTCGATAAACTTACTATGGAACCCCACATTGCGCGTGGCCTGACACGCATTTGCCCGGTTTTTGTACGTAAAACCATCAAACAAGCAGACTAGCCACGTTATAGCAGTAGAAGCTTTTTTATTCTTTACCTAACATTTTTTTAATTACATATTTAGATAAAGTACACTTAAGTTCACCTTTCTAACTGTAGAATCTGCTTGGATACCTGCTACCTTTTGTTCGACTATTATTATATCAATAAAATTAATGATCACACAGACACTACTAAACTAAAAACCATGATGAATCATTAATTCAATCGGCTTGTAGCTCGACCATCGACTTGAATTTGACCACAAATTGGTGGTTTGTGATTGAATATTAACAGTCACTTCAACAGTTGGACTAACAATACGGTACTTGACCATCATATAAAATTATTAAAGTATACATTTTATACAATCACTTCCGTGTATAACAGGATACGAGTAGAAATTTCCCAGAGCACTATCAAAAAATACATTTACCAGCTTAATGAGAAAATATTATAGCCGCGACATCTTTAAAATCTACTTTCAAGTGAATGAATGAAATTTCTTTTTTATTACCGGCCAGTCATATGGGTGAAGCACTTTTGAATTTGATTCTCTTGAAAGTTGAACCTTTGACTGTTGACACGCGAAAGTTGCCTTTGTTGTCAATGACGAGTCATTTTAAATTTAACCATTTTTACTTAACCGGTATAAATTTACCTTCAATATTGATTACTTAATTGTTTCAATTGTTTTAAAACGGTTTCAATATGTGGAGCGAAGAGTTCGATTCCCGGTTGGGGTAGATAATTATGTGACAAATAGTGTGTGAATACCGCGCTGAGTTCATTACAGAGCAAAAGTAATTAATAGTTAGATTAACTATGTAAGATTAGATAACTTTTTTCTCCGTCGTATTGCTCTTACCAGAGCGGTCGTGGTCTTCATGGGGTAGTATAGTGGTAGTACATACTTGGGACATATTTTATTTGAATCGCAGTACGTAAGTAATTACCGTTAAAAATGTTTAAAGGTAAATCAACACAACTATATGAAACTGCTTACAAACGTATGTATGTACTTACTACCTACCTATACATATAACTTCTCACAGTAACGTCTTCTCTCAGTTATGTATGTTAAACACCCCATCTCAGAGACATTAATATCGCTCCTTAGTACAGAATTCGTATGGTGATTTTTTACTAAGGAACGAGGACTACTTCCGGACTTGTCCGAGGTCCTGAGCAAGAGCTTGTAAATATTCTGACAGTCACGATACTCTATCAATGCTAAAATATACATTGTAGGCATATTCATTGCATCTCAGAAAAATCTGTCCGAGTAAAAATTTTTTGGCATAATAATTTTATAGTAATCATCTTTACCTTCAAGTCTGTCAACATTGGCGTGCAGGCTAGCCACACTTTCGCTAAAACATAAAAATAACATCGTCCGTTCGCGTGACGTCATAACATTGTATGTAACATTACAGATGTCACGGAGCCCTGGGTGCTATACAGTGGACTGGATTATCGCATGCATTCCTTGTTGCATAATGTTGGTGTAGCATGTCATGTCACTTTCACCGGTGATGAGATGTTGATAGACCGGCCGGCGACCGGTCGAACGGTCGGCCGATGGACGTGCAGATAATCTGCTTAACAAAACGGTATAAACTGTTACTGACTGACAGACGCCGTGTACATGTATATTATTATATATACATGTCGATGTTTCCGCTCGATTATAATGTATCTTCAAGGCGAGAGTGAATAGGCTTTTAGTAAGTTAGTGCGTTTTGCCACCCTGTCAGCATTAATTTAGTTATAAAAAAAATATTACATGGGGTCACTACGATATGATTTTTGAAGCAGAAGTTCCTTCTTGGTAGGTTTTTCGGCAAACAAGGATTTCCTTTCGAGTACGTTTCCCGGTTGAGGCAAAATTATGCGATCAATAAGACATGAATTTTGTTTAAGAAAATTCATTTTAATGAGATGTGAATGAGTATCTAAATGCCTAAATGCATCATAGACGCTGGGTAGAGTTACTAGATCCGGAAATAGGTTTTCTTAAAAATCCCTAACTTCCTGGCATTTTGTGTCATGTATAAATAATAATAAAAAATGTATTTTCTCACAATAACAACCCAGTTTTAGGTTTAGAGATAAAGTCTTCAATAAAACACCTAAACTTTATTTTTAAAGGAAATTTCCATTAACATTTATTTAACTATCACCGACACGGCATAACAATTACAATTTATACAAAGACTAATCAACAATGTATTTACGTATGTAGGTCGTTAATTACTAACGTTCAACTTGTATTGTTAAATAAACGAACCGTTTTACATGTAAACCACTTAATCAGTGGAAAATGAAAGCGGAGTTTCTACACCCTATCTAAACGTCCTCGATAGCTTAACTAATGAAGTTGACTCGAGCCTCGAACTAAGCTATCGATAATTCTGTCTAGCGACGACAATTAATACGCTTTACGATGCCAATTTGCTGTAATCGTATCTAGGTACGTTATTATATATTTTTTTTAATTTTTAAGATATTTTAATTTAGTCAGAGGGAGTCAGAGAGAATCGGATATGTTCGGAATTGTGTCGAATTCATGATTACATTCGTATTTTTTTTTACTTTCCTTTGCATAATAATTTAATTTTAAAGCCGGGAAAATGCGTGTCAGGCCACGCGCTATGTAGGGCTATGAAGTAGTAAGTTTACCGACTATTACTCATTAATTACTTATGCTAACATAGCCGTGATAGTTTTTCTTGTAAATTCATCTTATAACCTATTTTTGAGAATTTTTTCACTTGTCCAACTTCGGAGTTGGCTGACGACACGGTCGGCCGTTTAGTCGGAAGGGGAGGGGGAAACTTCACCAAAATTAGCACTCTAAGCCCAATTATTTCCCAAAGTTTAAATCCAAAAATGGTCTTAGAAGACCCCGTCATATTTTCTACTACAGTAATAAAAGGTTAGCAAAGAAGGAAGCCGCAACTTAACACAACAGCAACTAAAACTTATAACACTGATCATAGAACTAACTACGCAGTGTAATATTCCTAATTCCTATAAAATTATGCCTTTGGTTCACTAATTTCGGGATTCAATTGTTTGTTCATCAGTTACGTAAAATAAGAAATCTCTTTTGTTTCCTTATAGGATACAGGCGTCTTGAAGAGAAGTGACAGTGAATTACAAGTGAGTTATAGTAGCAAACTTATCCATCCATCCATCCATCCATCAGCCTTTGGAGGTCCACTGCTGGACATAATAATAATAAATAATAATAAAGCCTCTTTTATTTCCTTAATAGAAAAAATTCAATTAACAATTTTTATAATTATTAAATAGCATGCAATAGTATTATTTAAAAAACAAATCAAAACATAAAATATATTCAATTTCTTTCCATACTATAGACTGCACAAAATTCTTGATTTAATTTAATTTAATGATAATAATATTTAATTTAATTTAATGATAATAATATTTAATTTAATTTAACAATAATAATTATTATATTATATTCTTATAGTTATATATATATCCATGTCTATGTATCTATTAAGGACCTCTCTATAGAGTAAAGGCCTCCTCCATTTTACTCCACATAATTCTGTTGCTTGCTTTATTCATCCATCCTTTTCCCGCTACTTTCAAGATTTCATCAAGCCATCTCTCCTTCGGTCTGCCTCTGGTGCTCTTGCCTACAGGTCCCTTCCATAATGTAATCTTTTTGGCCCACCTGTCTTCGTTCATACGTGCAATATGACCGGCCCACTTCCATTTCAGTCTCTTGCAATGTTCCAGAGCATCAATCAAATTGGTTGTTTTTCTTATATCCGTGCTTCTCTTTTTGTGTCTTAGCTTTAGATTCAGAATACTCCTTTCCATGGCTCTTTGGGTCGTTAGTACTTTGTTTCTAGTTAGTTTGTTGAAAATCCATGTTTGGGATGCATAGGTGAGAGAAGGTAGGATACAAGAGTCCAACACAATTTTCTTCAGCTTCATTGACATATTTGACTTTAGTATTTCTTTCAGGCTCCAAAATTTATTCCAGGCCATGTTTACACGTCTCTTTAACTCATCTTGGTGTCTAGACTTTTTAAATGACACTTGTTTGCCTAGGTATGTGTAATCTTGCACATATTCTAGTAAGACATTGTTGACGTGTATTGGTGTTTTTATGCTGTTTGTCATAATTTTTGTTTTTGTTGTGTTTAAGTCTAGACCAATTTCATTGCTGACATAGTTAATTTCATTTATCATTGTCTCTAATTGTGATGAATTTTTTGCGAAGAGTATGATGTCATCGGCGAATCTGAGATTACTTAGAAAATGACCATTGATGTCTATACCTTTGTTTTTCCAGTTTAGTGTCTTCATGATGCTTTGTAGAACGGTAATAAAAATTCTGGGAGATAGGGGATCACCTTGACGAACGCCTCTACATATATCAATTTCTGTGCCTGTTTTGTCTAATATTACTCTACTTGTGCTTTTCTTGTATATGTCTTGTATGAGCTCTATAGTTTCTAATGGTACGCCACATTCCTGTAAAGCTCTCCATATGCTGCTATGGGATATAGAGTCGAATGCTTTTGCGTAGTCGATGAACGCTAGGTAGAGCGGGCGTTTCATTTCTTCGTATTTCTCTATAATTAGTTCTAGTGAGTGAATATGGTCTATAGTTGAGTAAGTACTTCTAAAACCTGCTTGCTCCACTGGCTGATGCTCTTCAGTGTATTGAACAAGGCGTTTTTCGAGGCATGAAGCAAACAGCTTGTAGAGATTACATTGTAAGCTGATTGGTCGATAGTTACTTATGTCAGTAGGGTTTCCTTTCTTGTAGAGCAGCACAATATCTGATTTCGCCCATTCAGTAGGAATTTTTCTTTCGTCTAGTATTTTATTGAACAGGATGGTTAAAGGTTGTACTAGGAGAGATTTTCCCGTTGAAATGGCTTCGTTTGGTATGCCATCTGGACCGTTACTCTTTTCTCTCTTTAAAGACTTTATCTTGGTCAAAATTTCTTGAGCTGAGAATCTTTGTATAGTAGCATCATTTTTCTGTAGAGGCAGAGTCTCTATACTTGGCGGTATTTTGCAAGCGTACAGATCTTTATAAAATTCTGTGGCAACTTTTATTATCCCCGGTCTGGAGAATGTTTCCTTGTTACAAGTAGAGTTCTTTTTCAGACTAGGAATCCATTTTTTAGATGTTGTTAATTCTTTTAAACTCTTTTTCACACTTCCTGATTTCCTCAGATATTTTTCAATTGTTGTTAGTCTATAATCTTGATATTCTTTTCTGATAATTTTGTAAATGTTCTTATATAAATATTTTTTCTCATTTTTCTCTTCCGATGTTAACTGTTTTTTATTTATTAATTCATTTCTTCTTTTAATAAGATTTTTGGTTCTGTCTGAGATAATGTACTGTCGTTTTGTATTTATGTTGTTATTCCGTATATACTTTAAACTGTTATTGATACCTTGCTTAATTTTCTCATAGTACGTCTCTACATCATCATTTTCTTCTAGTGTTATGTTTGAAATGTGCAAATTCAAAGCTTTGATGTATTTCTCTTGTTCGTCTATTGTTTTTAGTGAAAAATTGTTACTTTTAAAGTTGGCTCTAGATTTTTTTATGTTGTTTAATAATACAGTACTTCTCACAAGCCTGTGGTCGCTCGGAAATGAGAGATTGTTTATTACTTCAATATTTGTAAATTTATTTTTTAGGTTTGACAGAATATAATCTATCTGGCTTTTATTTTTATTCGGGGAGAGCCATGTCCAAATATTCTTGCTTTTCTTTTTGAATAGGCTGTTGATAACGAATAAATTATTTGCCCAGCAAAACTGAAGTAGGGTTTCACCTCTCTTGTCTCTTCTTCCGAAGCATGAGTTTCCCAATATTCTGTCTTCTCCTTCCATTTTTTGGCCAATTCGGGCATTAAAGTCACCCATGATTATAACGTTTTTACTGCAATGTTTCAGAGATTCCTGTATTCGATCGTAGAATTCTTTTATTTCCAGTTCGGTTGCGTCGCAGGTCGGCGCATGGACCTGGACAATGGATAGATTTGTATTCCCAAAATTCAATTGTAGTATGCAGATTCGTTGGTTGATTGCAGTGAAGCTCTTTATGCTCTTTTTGAGGTGCTTTTTAATTAGGAAACCTACTCCATATTGACCTCTAGTCTCACCAAAATAACAAAATATATGGTCTTCGCTTTCTTCTATATTGTAACCTTTACGTCGAATTTCTGATAAACCTATGATATCATATTTAATAGTTGATACTGATTGTTTGAACTCTAGTAGCCTTTCATCTGATAGTAAGGACCGAGCATTGTATGTACATATGTATATAGGGTGGAGTGGAGGGTTTTGGTCTGTGACCCCCGCGGTGACCGGCCGTGGTGGGGGACATAGAGAGGTCGCTTTTTTATGTCATTTCTTGGGTAAATTCTGTTGCAATGAGGATTTAATATCAGTATTTCTAGGTATATTTTTTGTTAAATATAGATCCATTTTATTTTTCTTGCTAGGATTGTTAGTAATATTTTTCTGTTTGCTCTCAACAACTGTCACTGCTTCTGGAGATTGCGAAAAACTTCTCTTTTGACGTTCATGTTGAGTGTTTACTTTTTCAGGTAGAATTACTAGTTTGTTGTATTTTATAAATGCCTTTTTTCCTTGTTCTCGTTCTTGTTTTAGCTGGATACTAAGCTTCCTTCGTCCTTCAAGAATTTCCGGAGGAAAGTCTTCTGTAATGTAAGAATTACCGGATTTTTGAAGCATTTTCTTGTTTTTGAGTATTTCTATTTTTTTGCCCATGGTAGTAAAAGTAACAATTATTGGTCTTGTTTTATCAGATTTTTTTCCCATGCGCGAAACACACTCAATATCTCCTTTTCCGCAATCTACTTTCATACTATGATTTATTATATTTAATATGTTATTTTGTAAGGTGAAGTAGCTATTTTCAGTTTCTTCTACTCCAAAAAAAATTAGATTTTTCTTTCTTATTATTCTTTCAAATTTTTTAATTTTTTGTGCTTGTTCTGCTGTGATTTTTTCTAACTGCTGCTGTCTGGTTTCAAGTATGGTAAATTTTTCATCTATATTTTTATTTATACTGTTTGGAATACTCTCTTTCATTTCTTTCAGCTCTCTTGATTGTTCCTCAAATTTTGCTTGTAGATCTTTTAACAGTACTGTAATTTCTTCCATTTTATTTTTATTGCTGCCCTCTAGCGAAAAATTGTGGTACTATTTTGCCCTTTGCTAGCTGTTATTGTAGATCGGTATCGTGATATCTATGAGATCTAAACAGTTCTTCCGATTTATAACAGATGTCGCTTTATTCAATAATTTACATAAATATAACAGATTGATGATCGTGCGTTTTGCAATTTTTTAGGTTATATTTTTCACATTTTGTCTGTTCCCGTTTATCACGATATTATTATTATTGTCACACACTGCTTCACTCTCAATATTGTATTTCATATGTAATTTTTGATGTATATGGTTTTATGGTCCGATTTATGCGCACAATAAGTTGGTAGTTTTTTATCACTTTTTGCACTTTATTATGAAATTTCACGAGTCAATATATATCTTCATTTATTTTAAATGACTTGTTTTCACTTTAACTTGCTTTTTGATTGGGTTTTTCACTATTTTGCAGAGTTTATTTATTATTTTAGCACGAGACACACAGAACCGTTGTTTACTTTTGCGCTGCAGCGCCCTCTCTCTGCTGGACATAGGCCTCCCCTAATTTGCGCCACTCTGACCGGTCCTGAGCCTTCTGAATCCAGCGGATACCCGCTGTCTTCTTCAGGTCCACCTGGTCGGGGGGCGTCCTATGCTCCTTTTTCCGAGACGTGGGCGCCATTCAAGGACCTTTCTTCCCCAACGGTTATCGGTCCTTCGCACTATGTGGCCCGCCCATTGCCACTTCAGCCGGCTAATTCTTTGAGCTATGTCGGTTACCCTTAGCAAACTTATAAGTCATCAATATTCGTACCCACCTACCTAATTGTATTACATTACTCCGAGAACACGATCGTGATATCGAGTTAGCGCGGCTCTGCATTAGCATGATCCAATTTCGAGATGTCAATAAATTGACCCGACTACGCCTTCTTACGTCTTACACGAGCATTAACTACATGCAATTTGCTGCTAATCTACATCGAATTATTATGAAGGGTAACGATAGCTCGTGAAAATTAAAAAAAAATCAATAAACACGACTGTACAAACGATCATGTATACACCTTTTTGAAATCCTTATGGTGAAATCTTTATACCCATATTGCATTATTGAATTTATTTTTATTTTTTGATACTTCAAACAATGGAATCTCACAGCCACCATATTTGTTTTTTTCTAATTTCACTTATCTAAGAACACTTGTAAAGTCAAGACGCATCTAACAATATTTTAATTATATAAATTGGTCCAGCGGTTTGGAAGATATGAGGTAATAAAGAATGCGTACATACATACAAAATCAAAGCAGTCGAGTAAAAAGTACTTTTATTAAGATCAAAAAATGTTTCTTGCTTTCATAGCTAGCGTAGAAAGGGATTTTCGTAAAATTTTCGTCCAAAGCATACTATTTTCTAGCGCTCTGCTCATGGCTTTCGCGGTAATGGCGGCCGATTAATAACAGCATGTTGTCAATGTGTGCGTGTGATACTTGTACGAATAGAGAAGTTGGTATTACTCCATAGTAAGCCTCACTGAATTTGTTGCTGACATTCCGTCTGGTTCTTTTTTTAAGTCTGTGCCTATATCTTACTCCAGGTCTACCAGGTCACTACTGGTACTACCAAGTCAGTCTACCTGTGTGCTAAATTCCATGAAAATCCGTTGTGCAGTTTTGTGGCGAAAAAGTAACAAATATCCATATCCTATCCTGACAAACTTTCACATTTAGTTGGATAGTGGGTTGCTTGTTATCAGGACAAAGATATTTTGCATTATTACATTATTGTGGAACCAAGTCATAAAACAGTTACTGATACTTAAGTACAGTAAGAGTTAATATTAGACTTCTATTTATGTCGTTTCGATAATATTATTTACTTCAAATATTACGCAAAACACAAAAATTTAAAATACTATCATAAACTTTCTATTATGATGATTTCCTTCCAGTCCGTATACCGGTTGCGTCCTACGCATACTAAGTTCGACCCCTGAATGAGTTATCAATGACAAGTTTTGTGCAAATACCGGTACTATTAACTGGTATTAGAAATGACAGGCCGAGAACTGAGCTGGTGGCTGGTGATAATGATTAAGCTAAGACTTTCAGTATCAACAATTTAATTAACTTATTTTAATGCATTTTTTTATTTCACAGTGTATTAATATTTTAAGTACCATACGTCATGAGTTGTTTTGATATTTCTATATTAAATTAAAATGGGCATGATGACATTAAATAAAAATCACTTAAATTATGTCCTATTTATTTAATGAAATTAATGGATTACAAAACAGGCATTTATTTCATTATTATGAGCGAGATTTAAATATTTTGATAAAATAAATCTACAAAATACAGCAAGCCGCCATGATATCTTGAACGACAACCCACGAAAATCAGAGCGAATTACGTCACGCCTGAGTAAACAAACGAATATGACAATACTGACAATGACATCTTGTCTATTACTTATCTACTCAGGCGTGACGGCACAAGCGACGCCATGACACTTTGAAGTGTTTTGGTGCGAATTGTAAACTTATAAATTAAAGTGGATTTATTTTATACAAAACCTTATTTTTTGCGGAAATATGATATACGTTGTAATTATAATATATTTCCCAAAAATATCGAACAGTATTTCAAAATCTGCCATCATGCTTAATAGATGCGTATTGGCATCTATTAACTCTGACATCAAGTCATCTGATGTCCATAATGTCAATTAAGTGTGAAAGTGTGGGCGCGAGAGTTCGACCCTCTGTCAAAAGCATCGCTTTATCAACTCGATTACCTTGTTTATGGCGGCTGTGGCATCAACGTTATTTATTGGTGGTAGTAAATATTATTATCGACCAATTAATCAACTGAATGATTGATTCGTAAACGACGCGATAAAAAGCAGTTTCACTTGTACTGTGTATGACTGTGAGAATTTATAAACGACGAATAATATTTACAAACAAGGAGATTTTATCCCTTTATGTCAATGATATTTTATCTCCTGTTTTCCTTTGTCGAAGTGAAATTTGTGAATGATGTAAATGTAATAGGTACGTACCTATTGTACATGCCTATCATTGTAGAAATAGGATCGGAGAACCTTTAATTTGCTATAAGATAGCAACCTTTACATTTTTATTTAAGGTAAACAATAAATAATGCTGCAGAATTTCAGCATAATCAAAACCACTCTGCTCCAGAATTTCAGCATAATCAAAACCACTCTGCTCCAGAATTTCAAAATAATCAAAACCACTCAGCTGCTGGTTTTCAGCACGACCTTGCTGCGCATTTTAAAGTGGTGGTGGTTTCACACTAGGCTTTAAAGCGTTTAGAGTTTCATGTACCACATAGTTGTGCGGCAATCCCGCCACAAATATTTCGAGTGGTAAAAGTAATGTCAATGCCATCGACCGTGTCATTGCCTCTTGACTTGACATTCGTTCTTTCGGTGCTCAGATAAAAAAGCAATTACTCTTGAATTACCAAACTTTAAAATCATTCCCCGTATGGAAAACAATATAGGTACACATTCTAACACGGGACACACGAAAGAAGCGGTAAAACAACAGAGTTTAAAAATTAAAAACCCGCCTGCTATCAAAAAAGCTATTATGATACCTATACCTTTCTGAAATCCTTATGACGAGCTCTTTAATTTGATACCCATATTGCATTATTCGAATTATTTTTATTTTTTGATACTTCAAACAGTGGTATCTCACAGCCACCATATTTGTTTTTTTTTTCATTTCACTTATATAAGAACACTTGGGATACCAAAACGAATCATAAATTATCCGTTCAGCGGTTTGAAAGATACGAGGTAATAAAGAATATTGCACGCATACATACATACAAGATTGCCTTTTCCAAAATTCTTATTGCCTTCGTCCATTCTAAAGACTAATCACAAAACAAACACAGTGTCAAATAACTCACCACAAGCTCCGCAAACTTGGCATCCAACTCGTCCTGCGGCGGCATGGGGTGCGTGGGGGTGACGGCCTGCAGCGCCAGTCCCCCCTCGCCCCCCACCACACAGTATGTGATCTCTGGGGGCTCGTCATTCTGGAACAATTGATTGACAGACATGAGTAATTTGCTTCGTCTATGTAGCGTGTGTTTGTGTGCGCGTCTATGTGTGTGTTTGTTTGTGCGTGTGCGCGTGCATGTGTGCATCTTATTTTATTCTAGGTTCATGTTTCCTTTGTGCGAGTGCAGGGGTTGCCACGCATGTCTTTATTTATTATTGAAGTGAAACTTCTTTAGAATCGTTAGTGATTTGAAACCGGATGCAACGACAGGTAAGATAATATAACCGCTAATTTCGTATTTCAATTTAACTTCTCCGTAGCTCAATGGTCAGGACGTAGATACACAATACCTGATGCGCAGGTTCGCGTCTCAGTATTTCTTTTTTTTTAGTTTAATTTTTTTTTAGTTTTATTTTTATACTGTTTTTAAATACTTTCAAATGCTCTTTTAAATATTTTCAAAGAATTTATCAACAAAAAAAATAAGAATTTCATTCTTTCATTCTGTCGATCGACCGACCTATTATACAGACAGTAAAAATGCTAAGTTGTATTCATAGATGGCGCGAGGAATAAGATAGAACATTCGTTTTATTGCTAGATAGATTTTTAAAAAGTGCTAAGTTGTATTCATAGATGGCGCTTTGATTTATTGCTTTAAGATTCGATTTATTGCTTTTTCATCTCATTATCTTGAAACCAAAATTTTGGAAAGTTTCACTTCTACCACGTGTGAATTGCACACATTTTCTTTTTTTTATACCATCAATACTTAATTATTTAATCACAATTCTGGTAAGTTTATTCTTTTAAGTCACTTAAATCTCTCATCGCAGATACTTATTTAGTTTTGGTTTGAATTTAAATATGTTTTCGATATTGTTTCCTTCATAATTTGCAGGATGTAATTGTCAGAAAACATTTTATTCCAATATTTTTAAGTCCAATAAAACATCACGCTTTATTTTCTAATTTTATATTTGTCAATTGATATCGACTGACAGAAAAATTCGAAATAAGAATCATTATTAATAACATTAACAAATTATGATCTATCTCTGTCGCATTCCTGAGCTTGTCCATGTGAAACGAAGACAGATATTGGATTTTTGTGATGTCTTACAAATTTCTAGTGAATGACGTCACTGAAAATTTTTATCAAGTACAATTTGTGTTTGTGTTGTACATGCCAAGTTATGCTAATCGACCTATACTAACTAGAGTAAGTTAATAATAATGTATTACTTACTGCAAAGCTAAGTAATGATAGTATTAACTAAACATTTCAAGAGATAAATTATGCCCACAGTACACGAAGGTAAACGTTATAAAACCATACTACGAAATGGAAATAATCTTGTTCGATATCCAAAAACATAAGGAAAGTTCCATAACTCTCAACTCAACTCAACGTACCATTACATCAAGATTAAGCAAAAAAAAATTCAGAAACAGCAATTCTTTTATGGTGCTCAATCATTTCAGAATCGTATATAATACGAGCGCCGAGAATAATGATTTAAGGAAACCTTTTGACAGCTGAATCATGAATTATTTAAACCATATAAATATTAATACACCTGAACATGGAATAGAGAACAAAAAATTGGTTGAAAAACATGAACTCAGTGAGCAATTTCCGAAAGCCGACCCAAAAAGACATCACTCCTCTTGTGAAGACGTAAATCTTGAAAGGTAAACATTTGTCGGAATTACAAAGTCCTCACATGCAGATGATATGCTATTAGAGAGTTTAATATCCTGAACAGATATAAACGACATTGGTGGCACTATTCGTCACTGTTTATAGTGTTATAATGAGCATGGTAAATCAGATTTCACGGTGGTGAACAAATGTTACTCAATTTAATATTGGTTAATTCAATATTCGTGGCCACAACTTAACTGCAATAGAATACCTATTTTAGTACCACGCAACAATACATTAGACATATTTCATTAATATTTAGCCCACTAACAGTATTTTTACAGGAAGAAAGACCTAATACAGAAGAAGCCATATTTTTTCTTCTTTGAGTCTGAAAATGCTACGGATTAAAGTATTACGACAATATTCAATAGCTTATCGCTTACTCGCTGTGACTGCTGATAATCTAAAAATACCCCATTGTGCCACACGGTTTTGTACAATTGAAAACGAATGAGCCCGAAGCGATGAGAATCTTAATTTAAATTGCGAAGTTAAACTACGGCAGGAACGGCGATGGCCCCTAAGTCCCTATTAGGGCACATCGAGGTAGATCGAGTCAATAAGGAAACGCCGACTGACGCAGACGGAAAGACGGAAAAAGCCATTAAAAAAAGAATATGCAATCAACGCCATGAATTAAGCGAGACTGTGACCAATATTGGTAACTAATTACAATTTAATTATTGCATCACGCGGGCACCGCCATTTGGCTTTCTTTAACTCTTTCTTTCGTCTGTGAGATATCTTGATGCTACGTTATTACCAGACCTAACTTGGACCTACGTATTTACTTTCGTAATTCCTTAATTGGTAATAAATTTCGTTTAAGAGTACCATACCGACAATACTGGTCTGATTACTTTATCTTAATTTGCCAAATTAAGTTTTTACCAGCCTGTTTTTTTCATTGAATTTTATCTCGCTATCTTTTTGAGGTGTTATTTTAGGCCTTAATACTACGCTATAAATTCGCGTGCTTGCGGTTGTAAATATTGATCTTAAAATTATTTTACGGATAATAAATAATATTTAGGACCCTTACAACAAATGCTTTTTATTATTATATGTATATGAAGATGTGACGTTAGTTAAGGAGATGGAGATGTGAATTTAAGATCTAAACATACAGTTGCACTGTAACAAACTACTCTTTTTAAACATACCTACCCGGACGTGAGTCAGAGGGCGCCACTCAAATGTCGCGATGTCTCTCAAAGTCATTCATCAGTTGACTACAGGGTTGACTCGTCATGTGCATTGTAAGTGCGTCTTTCTTTATTCTTGAAATATTTGAATATGCAAGAGGAACCTTTGCACTTGTTACCAAAGAAGTTTTAAAAGCACGTTTTTAAATAATAAAATTGAATATTAAGTTACTCAAATGTACCATATAGTCAACAAAACACAGGAAATATCGTTCTAAAATTTATTTATCCTGTTCTAATATTGGAATACAATACAAACAAAATTATCCTTGTACAATAAATCTTAAAACGATTCGCAAATATTGCACCAATAAAATATTGCGCGGCACACAAGCCAGAGTACACAAGATTTATCAAACACTTGATGGAAATGCAAACAGAGCCGAGGTCATGAACAATGACGAAAAATATTTGAGCAGTGAACAATGGAATATGTAATTATGTTCATAAGTCAATTGACAAAGAAAGATTAAACATATTACTGTTTAACTTGCGTTACAAAGTACAGCAGCCGTTGATTTAATAACTTTGATTGGAATTGGGAAGATTGGCTTCCCGCCATCGTTGTAGAATATTTTTGCCATCTATAGAACATAATTATCTTTATTAGTTTTATTAGATAAAAAGATAATATAAAGTTCTATAGACTGGGTACTATCTCCATACAATGATATAAAAGATTTGTATTGAAGAACACTTCAGACAGTCACAATGTCAAAAAATACAACCCCACAAAACTTTTCCCCAAACATGAAGACAGTTGTCCTTCAGCTCAAACAAAGCACCGCCCTGTCAACCCTACAACCCTTCAGCGACATAACAAGAACTTCAGTATTTTCGTCGATGACTTCACCCACGCCTCGGTCCACTGAACGAACTTATTTATGATCATAACTCACTTTATCATCACAAACAACAACATTTACGAGGAACGATCTTAACGAGACGGTAAAAGAGTAAAAAGTAAACAAATTGTCCCGTTTTGGACACAAATTTATTTAATTTGACTTAGCAGACACGCTGTTTCGTTCTTCTTGGAACTGCATAAAACTTGAATTGGGTGATGCTGTTCAAAGCGATGTAAACAATTCTGTAACTGCTTCGTTAATTAACAAAAAAGTTATGAGTTTCAGTGAAAAGCATGCTGTTAATCAAACAATGCGTCAGAGGGAGTTCAAAAGGGGCGTGGAGCGGCTAGACGTTCCGAGAAGCTAAGTGTATTTGTGCACGCGAGGATCTTCAAACACCTGGCTCGTACTTGGAAAAGTTTTATTTTGTTTTGGATTAGAGAACGCCTATAAAATTTTGTTCAGTTTGAATCACGTTCTTTATCTACAATGTATTTTTAGTGAGGATTTGATCTTATATTGCCCAATATCTTACCCTAATCAGTATAGTTTCCATGTATATTGGAAAGCACGATAAACGTATGCTTCACTTAATTAAGAATAATCTCGTAGGTAAATTGGGCCCATTAACTAATCTTATATTATTATAGATCACAATTCCTTATTAATTAAATACATACAGAAAAATCTATTATCTCGAATATTGATTCACCAAAATTATACCTCGTTTAACAATTTACAATTAGAAAACCGCTACCGTTTCTAAATCAGTCAAAACGTGAAATGCGTCTTTTATAATTTTTAATCAGATAAAAACCTTAAATTACTAATAAAAACTTACTTTTTGCTTAACAATGGAACACTTTCTCTTCGGTAGAGTGGTATTCTTTTTGCTTTTTTTCTTTCCGAACATTTTGGAAGCACATCACTTTTGCACTTAGAAACACTATTGTATTAGCTTCAATTTCACTGTCATCAAGAACTTCACGTAACGTTGTTGGAACAGCTTCGTTATTTAATTATGAATTATAATTTATGTCGTGTACCGCTTATGCATAACTGGCGTGTGTCAGGGCGCCGGCGCCGACCCATTCGTCTCAATAAGAGTTGACGACCGTCTGCTCACTGGTCCCGTAATTACCTAATTGTTTCCGCGCCCTTATCGTCTATTGTCTCTTTCGCTCTAATTTCATTAATAATTATCGGGATGTTTACATTCATTCCAAGGGTTGATTTATTTGAAACGGTTTTGATGTTAATTCAGTTTGTTTTGCCTTTTATCACGGCTGTTAGAAAGATTTGCAATTTAAAATCCAGATGCAGGGATTTTATGTCAATTATTGGCTGGGAAACAACAAAATTAACTGTAAAACATACTAGGTACTTTTTGTGCAAATATATTATTTTGTTATTATAAAATAATTATTATGTTATTAACGTTAAAACTGCGCATATTACGAATTTTAACAGTAACGGGGACTTACGATTTTGTTATTTTATACTGATACTCCGATCCAATTGCATGAATTTTGGTCACAGTGAGACTTGTCTCAAATATATTTTTTAATGGATAATAAGAAACACAACAGGCTAAAAGTTCAGTATTTCATTTTGCGGTCTACATAAATGTAATAAACTGGTTTAAATTGATTAAAAATTGACAGAACATTTTAGAATTGTTGTATTGTGCTTCTGATCGAGTTAAACTAATCTCAGAAGTAGGTAATAGCGAATAAATAAAATTATAAACCGCAACCCAGATTTTAGTCGCAACCTGTAACCACAAGATATTTCATCCGCCGCCGTAAATATACTACACTAAGATCCATTATTATTAAATTTATCAAAATTATAAGTATCAACCTACACTCTAATAATATTGTATTCATGCAACAAGTATCAATTTATGTTAAATCTTTTCAAAATCAGCTTATCAAACGAGCCATTTGATTGTGAAATAGCCACAGTAAGTTACGTCGGATCTTTGAGAAATTTGTGTATCCTAAAATAATGAAAACTGGAAAGCATAATTATGATAATTTGTAATTTTAGCTTAAGTCGTTGGAGGTGACATATGATAAGAAACGCATTTACAAATGCCTACTGCCGGTACGTGTTGGTACATACATACGTACGGACAAACTACGCACATCAGAAAATAAACAATCGTAAAAAAACAATATAAATCATGAACAACAACAAGAGAACAAAATAAAATAAATATTAGTTAAATAATACATCTTGCAATTGTCTGTCTGGTTTTATGTTTTAAATCATATAATGTGAGCATAATAACCCTAAAGTCATGTCACAGTACCCGTCAATCACACATCACACCATAGAAGTGGGCCGTAATTGGCGTTAACAAAGGTCAAATGTTCCGTGCTTTACGGCTTGTTCTGTCAACGTCAGTACGTCCCATAGTGGAGAACAATGAGTGTCGTATTATCCTGTCATATAAATCAATTGTTTTGGACTATGTCTCTAGTTAAAATACTCCAGAGTGCTTTTTGGCTTCTGATCTGACACTTGCAAAGGGATAAATAATGACATTCATCCATCCATCTATCCATCCATCCATCAGCCCTTGGAGGTACATTGCTGCTTCTTCGGGTAAAATAATAATAATAATGACAAATAAAAAAATTAATGGTTAATAAATAATGACACCGCCATGTTAATCGCAAATATTTTACGATATGATCAAAACAATATTGATAAACACACATTTGTCACCAATTACTTCGCCAATTTACACGTCATCCGTAACTACCTTCAAAGACATATCAAGAGTACCTATAAAGTAATTACACATTCAAGTAATCTTGAAGGAATTTCGGCATCGACAAAAACTGAACGCAATGCGACACCTGTCACGGAGGTGCATATCTCACAATAAATATGTATCAATTGACCGACATCGCCTGCGCCTGCGCCGCCCGCGCCGGCTTTCCAATACCGTGAACTGGTCCACAACACAGGAACAGGTTGATGATACCCGACGCGCGCGCACAGTAAAATCAATAATTGCACTTGACTGTGATCTTGTACCTGATCAAATAGACATTTTAATTATTAATATACTAGCTGGGCCCTGCTGTTTCACCCGCGTTAATTTGTGAAAAAGCTAACTACAATAATATATGATGTTATATAGCCTGTATGTGCTAGATGGCCTTCCTCGACAGATGGACTATCAAACACAAAAAGAATATTGTAAATTGTAATGAATATTGCAATGATACCCAATTTTTCTATTAGGAAAATAATAGACAAAGAGCATCAATACAATGTTAAATAAAAAAAATATAAAATCACATATTCTAAAAATACAAGAGCCAAATACGAGCACCTTTTCTATTTTCGTAATAGTAACTATAATAGGTGTACATAAAGATAACATTCTTGGAAAAAGACGATCAGATTTACAGGCCAACGTAGCCTGCAAAGTAACGTAATCCAAAACTATTGTGAAATCAACTTACTCTAAGATGATTTTGGCGGATTACAATCAATTTTTCAAACACAGAATAACGGAAACGCTATTAATCGTGAAAAAAAATCATATCTAAACAATGAAACAATATATCGACAAAATAATATAAATAAAACCAACAGCAATCGCGTAACCATTCAATATTGAACTACATAATCACAACGTCACCAGTTGCAACCGAGATGTTGCCACGCGATACGGCAATTATGTACATTTTGATGTGCAATTAATCAGCTATTTCCAGCTTACATCAAAATTATGAATCGGAAACATAACGCAAAAGCCTTGAAGTATAATGTACTAGTACTAGGACAAATATCGCGAACAAAATTTGTGTCCCTCGGGATGGTTCTAATTTCTAAATAAAGACACTTCACTTTTAAAAAACAGTAGCCAATTAGCTACAGTTCATTACACAAATATCGGGTTCGAGATGTCAATTCAATACGCAAAAGCACTAATTAATGAAACAAAGGACAACTAGCATTCGTTCATGTCTATGCTAATTATCATATGAATTGATTCTACCGGGCTGCGGGTAATGTCAACAGAAGGCTAGTAATAATGCTTTTATGACTATACTCAAGTCAAACTCGGTTCGGACTTGATGTAAACATTGTGTCTGATAACGTTGCATAGCAACCACAAACAAACAGGCGTATGAAACTTTTTGTTGTAATGTCAGTAACTTATTATTTTTGTTACGGTTACGGTTTGGGTAGTCATTTCTATTTATACACATAGACCAAAACATTATATTTTGTTAAAAGGTTCCAAATTGCTCCTCTTAATTAAGGATGCGGGAGCAAGAATTGTTTATTGATGAAAGTGTAATAAGATGTTGGTTTTTACCTCGTTTTCTCTTAGTGTGTTGTTGTTATAGTTCAATAGTGAGTTAATTAAGATGTCACAAATATCATAATTATTATTTAGTTCTATAATACTTATCTGGTGTACGAAACACAAATCAGTTTGTGAAAACCCTATAGAGGAATTTTAATGGTTTGTTTACATCGGGTCCGATTTGAATGTGAATGTAGTATAGAGACAAATCAGAATTCTAGAAAGGTATGGCGCTCGAGGAAAACATGTAATCAATAGAGGTCATACATCGTCATCTGTTTTTCCTTGACTACGTGGAAATGTATAAGGAATTTTTCCGCTTGTCTAATAAAATCAGAATCAGTCACGCGTTCAACAATAGGCTTGGTATGTTTTAACTTAATTTATCATGGTTTATTTGACGCCCCGTGTATTTTCTTGATAACCTTATCGAGATCCAAAGGTAAAGAAATATTGGCACATCAAAAATTGGTAACTCACTCGTACCAACAGCAGTTTTTTTCTGACGTCTAAAGATTCTACATAAAGTGGTACTATTTTAATACTTTCAATCTTGGTAGCGTTTCTTAACATATTAGTAAAAATACTCTAAATATTCAAATCAATCAACTTTAATGAGCAGCATGCTAATCCTGCTTTGCTAGACGATAAAATCCATTACGAATGAAAAAGAGGACGGAATATAAATTAAGTATTCGTTTTGTGTTTAGAAGGAATATTTTGTATTTTTGTAAAATACAATTTAGGATCGTTTAAAGTATATAAAGGTCTCTAAGGTCTCTAGGCAGCATCTAAGTTAATAGATTGAAAACAGGATATTACAAGCTGTGAAACTGCAAAGCGTTTAGATTCCGGATTAGAAGCGGGATAACAGGATGTTCTGAGTCATGTCGTCCCTCAGGCGAGGTGAAAGTACTCCAACTCCAACGTAACACGACACTCGTATCAATCAGCTGATCTCTTCGGGACATATGACACGTTCCGATACGATAAGCATCTAGTTGATCGAGATTTTGCGCCTATTGGCAATGCAAGGTACTTGTTTACAGTGTGTTTTTCAATCAATAATTATCTCATTAGAGCACATACTTACAGTACTAAATTGCCAATTCTACAACAACTTGAAATTTTTCCAAGAAACGTGTTTTGGTAAGAAGCGTGTGGCCAGCGACAGTTTAATAGATAATAAACATTTAATATGTGTCGTTTACAGGTTTCGCATTTATGTAGATAAGTCGAAGTAAAGATTTGCAGATAGGGCTTTTCATCTATTATAGATCAAATGTGAAGGGAAAAATATATCCTACATGGTTAGCTTACCATGCGTGCACCTTTTTTTAATATGAATTAAATCCGTTGTCTATTTCTTCGTCGTCGAGATATACTATAGTAGTAATCTGTCTTATGAGCTATTTCCATAAAAGAAATACTGTTATTGTAATTCTGAGGATTTAACAAGACATAATTTGTACAAAAAAACGGTTTGGATTGAGTTCCTTTGGAATTAATTCATTGTCATGTAGTAGGTAGGTTGCGATTGCCACCTGGTTAAATAAAGAAGCAATTTTATTAATAGCCACATTTTTTGGCCTTATTACATTTATTAAGTAGGTATACCCTATTAAATTCCTAATTCCACAGATAAGTAGAAATCGCGTAAAAATCGTACACTATTTCACCATGTAGGCAGGCTTAAAAAATTGAGAGGCTATTTCCAAATCAAACAAATTTTCAATCTCACGAATGCTGTGTTAACAGGAACGGAACCTTCAGCTATAAATCAGAGATAGCTTATTCTGTATTGAAATCACGATACTAACTCTATCGAATTTAAATTTTCAATCAAGATATCTAGCGTTGCAAGAGCAGTAGTCACGAAACGCAAGCTTGATAGATATTAGCTTAATACAAGTAGATCAAGAAACTAATAAATTTTGGCCTAAAACCCAGAGTGTGTAAATTTATCAGTGACCACATAAAATGTATTGGGAAACTTAAATGTCAACACAAATACCGAAATAGCACAGAAACATACAAGATTGTGCCGATAAAGTGTTAATGGGACACGATTTTAAAGTTGAAAAAATCAAACCACATGTATAAATATCGTATAATATATTATGCAGATATTAAATTCGTTGCAATCGCGACGAAACTGGGGGTCAATCAAAGGTTAGAAGTTATTGCTTATTAATATAAATTTAATAATTTTATCAAATCCAGCCATCTTAGTCAAAACAAGTTCCATACTTGTAATGAGGAAACGGTTGAGGTGAGAATTTTATTGAATTTATAATTCGCACAAAAATTCTGAATCTTAAATGAGCACGATAATTATGATTGTCACATAATTATACGCGCAACAAGATATTATTCTTGATTTTGCTAGAATCCAAAACGAAAAGCGTTCTGGATAAAAATATACATGTTCTTAACATCTTCCAAAGTGTGTTCGTTAATCCGTCTTAATTTATTGGAAGTCGAGTACCTACCTGGGTTTTAGGTTTTGGGGTCAGTCCGCAACACTTGAGTTTTATAAACTTTTCCAGACCTATTTTTGCTGGAGGCAGGTAAAAATTCTTATTAAAATCAGCCTCACCTCAGGGCAAAATAAATACAACTTTTAGAGGAATGTACCTGTCATCTTGTTTAATTAATCAGCATGAAACCTCAGTATTTTATGCTGATAAGTTTCTTATACTTGACAGAAAATGTTACACACAAAAGCTTTTTAAACGAACAAACGTTTGAACATCAAACAATTTTAGGCAATATAAAAATCAGATATTGACTTCAATTGTTCCATCGAATTGAAATTTTATATAGACGAGGAATCTCAACGGAACCTATTGAACCTGACTTTCTAAATTCTGTATAAAATACAGCTAAATGTCACGTGTACATGAATGTCTGTGATTGCTCGGGAAGTGTACAAGTCGCAAAGTAAGAATTCTCGAGGAGGCGCTATCGCTTTCCTACCATATAAGAATGACATATCGACAAAATGTGACAATTAGGAACATTAGGTACTAAAAAAAGTTTGTGTATTGAGAAAGAACAGTATCGAATGTTCAGCTAAAAAGAATAATTAATGTTATCGTACATTAGGTAATTGAATTTAATATAGCATAACTTTTTTATTGGTATATGCAAGAAGCCATGCAATTCAGTTACCCGTGAGTCGTAATCAGTAGATATTGTTTCGAGTTTGGATACTTTTGATGCCAATGAACAAAAACCTCCCACAGCGAAACAAGGATCACTAAACTTTTACGAAATTGTTATAAACATAACGATCACGATTAGAAAGAAAGTAGGGATTTCTTCAAAATAGACGTCAAAAAAATATCTATGGTACCAGTGGTATATGCATATCACACGCACACTAGTAAATGTTAACACTTGAATTATGAAGCTGTGTCTCAGTTGTCGTGTCCTCCAATGAAGCAGTAGCTATTCATAAAAAAGTTTATCCTTTAAAAACTAAATGTTTGTTGTAGTGAAATTGTGACTGCGTTATTAACGTGAGTGTAGTAAGGTAATGATAAAAATGCATAAAAACAGGGTCAGCTATTATAACAGCGTTTAAAAGGCAGTGTACCTGCAAGCAGGGGCACAGCGGCCATCGGCGGCGCAACGCGTGCGGCATCTTCTTGCGGGGCGGGTCGGGCTCCGCCGGCGGCTCTCCGCAGGCCCAGCGCACGAGGCGCGCCCGCGCCGCCTCCGCCGCCTCCAGCCCGCGCGACCACGATGGCAGACCCTGGAACAAAGATACACTAGCTCAGCTCATTGACATATAATATATTCAACACACCAAGAGCAACACATAAAGAGCGTAAATTGCTCTTTACAAAACAAACGCAGTTTAGTGGTGCAGCGCGTTGTCACGTGCTTCGTTCTGCATTATCCTTTAGAGGCATACAAAAATGTCAGCCTAGCCCTGTGTATTTTATATTTATAACTTATAGGAGTAAGAGTATGATAGTGAGGTCATCCGCTAGTTCAAGCAAAAATCCTGAGAGCTGTCAGTAACTGAATAGGAATAAAATTTGGGAACGTTCTTGCCGCTTCTTTCAAGAAAACTCACGTCAAGGTTTTTTTGAAGGTAACTATTACGGAATGTGAAAGATTATGTTATGAACTACTGATATAACTATCTCGATTAAACAATACACGCCTCATCATCCTCATAAACCTCATCAATAAATATAATATCAAGATAAAGACAAGACATCCGACATCATCACGCGATGAACTCATCGACAAAACGTTAGAAAAGCGAAAACGTACCAAGATCAACTTTCTTCCGACTACCGTCCAACTGTCCGAGTGACGCAACCGAACGACTGACCCAGCCACGCAGCATCGGTGATCAGACGCGCTAAGTTATGTGAAATGCATCCGTAACCGACTGGCGTTAATTGAGATAGATCGATCGACGCATTTCAATTCATACCGTTGTACGTAATGTTGCTTTTTGTTGAGTGCAGTTTGTAATTCGATACAGACGAACTGATTGTGTGACAACAGTGTGTCACAACAGTGTTCAACATGCTGCTGTACCGTGGTCATTAATTGCATGGTGTGTAGAGGAAAATTTAATATTTTTTAAAAATTTGAAGGCGGACAAAAATAAGTACTATTTGCGAACTTCTCACTTTCAAAACTTATCGTACATGTTTCGCATTAAATACCTTTTGTACTTGAAAATTAAGTATGCGTGAATGTGTGCATGTGTGTTTATTTGTATGCTGGATTTCTACATTAACGTGATTTTTTAGGCTCCCTGAACATTTTATATCTACTTACATAATTTTATACTGTATTCTAAGCGATTCAAGCTACTTGAAAATTGCTATATCGATAGTCTAAGGAACTGAGAACCAAATTGTGAAATTGAAATAGAATTGCGCAATAAAGCATATGTAACTACTTCTAGCGGATTATCGTAAATTCTAATGAAAGAAGCTTTTATAATCCTCATAATAAGTTACACAAATCTTACGTATATAATTTCTAATCGATTACACACGTATCATCACACATATCATTTCCGGCCAAAAAACTTACTAAACCCGTTATTAATGTATACATGTAAGTAGTTACACGGTTCGATTAATCAGATATAAAAAGCAGAGTGAAATGAATAGCGAATTTATACATGGCTTACATTAGATCACTGATGTTATAAAAATTTTTGCATCTATAATTATGCGTTTCTAGTAAGGCAAAATAAAAAACTAGCATAAATGTATTTCAAAACCCAAAGGGCAGACGAAACAAGTTGAAAACCACCTCTATGAACACCGGAAACACCAAAGATAGAAGACGAAAAAGAAGAAGAAGTAATAGTTAGTTACCAATGTCCAAGACCTGAAAATGAGCTCTTATTATTATAAACCTCTTGGGGTTCTTCAAAAAAGGTGTGAAAAGAGTTCTCCTTCAGGGCCGGCGTTGCATTGGCGATTCCTCTGGTGTTGCTCATGTCTATAGGCGACGGTAACCACTTACCATCAGGTGGCCCGTATGCTTTTTCGTCTGCCCTTCAGGCTATAAAAAAAAACCTTTTGTGAAGATATTTATATTACAGCGTTCTCGTGACGTGGTCCGTTAGAAATTCATGCATGAGGTAAGACTCATGAAATAAACACTAACTTAGTAGACATAAAAGGCCAATGATCGATAAACAAAGTCCTGATCTTAGTACACATGCTCTTCTTATCTAAGTAATCGTTAACATCACACGCACGTCATCACAATAATGACATATTGCAATGAACAGAAAATTACCTATTGATTGCGATGTTCCATTTGTTTTATTACTTTTGTTCCGAAATCGAACTAGCTTTGCAAGAGCCAGTTCACTTAAGAAAATATTTCTCCACATCTATTATTTACCGCTGAAGTAACATTGCGTCGGTCTGAAAGTGATGTGCAAGACAATCTAATTCCAATAAAGAGGGAGGCATCTACGCTACGTTATCATGATCCTATTCCTAACACAGAATTTAAGATTATTATAAAGTTACCATATACACATACCAACCACCACACTAAGTCGCACGTTACGTTCCCTTTGTCGCAAGTGACATAAACCTACTTGTACATAAATAAGATATCACAACACAAACATCCATGACTTGAGAACAAACAAACAACAACCATCTAGCAAACGTTTGCCGCGGCCGTAAAATAAACCCAACACCACTTTCGCCATCAGCTTCTCAGGTCACTAACTGGGCTATGCTCGTGTGTAGGTGAGCTGAGTGGTGGAATAGCCTCTAGGTCTCTTCAACTGCAAACCGACCCGTGTCAAGTAGTGGGCCGCTAATGGTATAAATCCAGCGATCATTAACATATTTCTATCAAATATCTAAACGAATGTACAAACGCAGGTATTTCAAAAAGCAATATCAATAATGAAGCATTAAGTTATTATGAAAGAGGAAAAAATCCATTAAAACCTGATGAGAACATACTTATCGAATGACCTAAACAGATTATTGCATTGCAGATTCCACATAAGGACAAAGCTACTGACTATTATCGAATTCTTATGTTTACAAAGATCACGACTAATAGTACCGGTAAAACAAATAAGTTTAAATACCAAACAAAGGACACGTCCGCTTTTGTTACACCTGCTGTAAATACCATTACTACTGTAAAATTTTCTGAAAAATCTTTATTCAACACGAAACAAACGTGTAGACGTGCAACTGATGATAATTACTGGACTTCCGCAACAACTACTAGAGTACTAGGTACACCAGTAGCACAAGATAAACTGTCGATATAAAGTAACTCTATCAGTGACGTATATACATATTGTAATTCTAACTCTGCGTTTAAAGATTAGTTGGAAACAAATAAAATATAAAGTGAGTTCACACTAAATCTAAATGAAGATTCAGTTCTAAAAAGCCAGGCGCTTCCAGCGGTTTGCTTCTTAAACAGTTTATAACAAAACAGATTGCTTGCTTTTCGCAATATCTATCAAATCCTGTTGTAGCAAAATTTATGAAACATGTTAATAGTAACGATCTGAAATTAATCACACACTGTAAAATTTAATAAATTGTAATTTCACTGCAACTTGGCCATATCATTACTCGTAACTGATTGAAATGTGAGCCTATTGGCCAACCTCAAAATTAAGCAAGATTGTACTATTTCACATTTCAGTTTCAAGCGTTTAGCTCATAGCCAACTCACAATTTAAAGTGGTGTCAATATGCTCTAACAGTGTCAAGAATCAGTACTTGAAATCATAAATACCCGATATGTGTATGACTCAACACTTTTACTAATCCAGTACCCAATTTATAAAGCCTAAATAAAAACTTTTACTTAGCAAACAGTTGTGTGAACACTATCGATTTTATTATTGTATTAATTAATCTTTTCAATAATAGAATATTTTTTTATTCTAATAGATCTCAATTTAACTTCTTTATTATGCTCAATGTCAAGTTCAACGTTGATTCACGACTACCTTGCGCCACGATTATATTATTAACAACGATACGAGGTCCACCTGCTTGCCCTCAAGCACCAAGTTAACCTCATTATCCATCCACACTATCAACAATATATCAATAACAACAACAATCAAACCAGTTCTCCCACGAACCCAGTTTTCTGTGGATCATAAAAATGCACACCCATCGATACTTATCGCCTACAATTTCATCACCCACCGGTATCTCGTTCGGTGTTATTGTTCGCTTGAACTTTGCATTCGGCATTTAGTGAACCATTGCTAACAGATCGGATACGCCGATAAACGCTACCCGTGACGTTTCCACCTGCAAGCGAGAGCAAGATTGAAGCGTGGGTGTTGTTTGGTAATGAGAGAAATAGTCATAATTTAGAAACACGTTTAAATTGATTGGTGTAATGAATACGCTTGCTATATCGGCAAAATGTGAAAGTACGAATGCATCGTTAAATTATTGAATTTGTTGTGTGTAATTGAGTGATTTTCGTCATGCACCAAATAAAAGTCAATAATCAAAACAATAACAAATTTAAACCATAATATTTTTTAACTTCTGAACTTAATCAAAAGCGATGCAAAGTCGAAGAAAACAATTAAACCATATTGTTTATTTGTCTCATTTTATTGTAATTCCAGTCATTAATCTAGAGCCGTCTTAAATAAATAATACATGCTTTATTATATCGCCCGTAGCATCCAATGCACAACACAAATAAGACATCATTGTAATGTAACACTCATGACCGGAGTACAAATATTTAACTGTCACATAAATATTCCACGGCCGGGAATCGAACCCAGGAACCCTTGCTTCGCAAGTGTGATCAGTACCAACTAGGCTAAAGTGTCGTCATCTATCAATATACTTTCACATCTTTACCTTGAAGAATAATTATAATTCCAAGATAATTTAGAAATTACTTCTTCGCGCACCTACACAAATCAATTGTTTCGGATATCAGTATCAGTTAAAATATCAAGATAAAAATATTATACCTAACTCTCTCAAATCAATCAATTAATCCAACAAATAAAGAAATGTTAATAAAAACCCAGAAGCAACAAAAGAAAAAGACGAAAGCGCGCAAGAACGAGCGAAATAGCAACAAAGAGAGACAACAAAAATATAGTCAGAGGAAAAGTATTCAAAAGCGTAGCAAATTGAACAATGGACATCGAATTCGAGCATCGAGGCACTTTCTTGTGGCCATGAACGATTGACCGGTAGTGGCGCAGTGTGTCAGGAGGCCGTCATCACCATGAGGGTCACGTAGCAGCCGCGGCCATAGGTGATGCGTGGTGATCACCGCCAGCTGGGTGAAAGTGAACTGTAGTCATTGTCTGCTAGTGAGTTATCGTCGACATCGCTCATAGAATATTTTACCAAGCGGACTTAAATAAGTAGTCTGAAGTTAGAGGAAAATGCCGAATGCCAAGGTTGTTTACATTTTAAGATAAACTATTATGAAACCGTTTCAACATAAAAACGGTAAGCAATAAAGTTCGGGCTGAAGCAGCAGAAGTCTTCCTCATAAATAAAGTTGATTGCAATTTTCAATTATTTACACCGATTAATACAGCAATTAAAATGATGTAACCTACCTTTGGTTACCATGAAAAGTAGGATTTTCCTGCATTCAGCTTTTTTACCGATTATTTTTTATTTGTGATCCCGCTATTTGTGTGACCTTTGTCTCATCTCAACAGTGTAGAGACAATCATCTTAATTGATTTTTGATAGGTGTGAATGGATCAAATACCAGTCGTTTACCATAATCACTGAATAATCTCAGTGATTCTCCATAATTTAATTAAATATCAATGATTGCATTATTGACGCCATTGACATCGGCATTCAGAAAATGCAATTATGCAAAGTAATTTTGAACAAAATGACCATGTGCATTTAACGACGTGTCAATCTAGCACCTACGCACTTACCTATACACTGACTGACCATTAGTGGTGTTACCTTCATATCAGATTATATAATTAAAGATTTTTTTCACAAAATTCCTAAGAGACAAGAAAATTTATGATTATCATTCGAGACGTTATTATGTCTTCAAAGGGCATGAGCAATTTGTCTATTTTATATAACCACATTTTGCGTTGATCATTCAATTCATAACCGTTCATCATTCGTGCAAATAGTATATTTTATCAATAAACAATAACTGCAATAATGGGGCTTTGTTAACTTTACAAATTACACCATTAAATAATAGTGGATTAAAATATTTGAACCGGTTTATCCAAAATCGTGATGTCTTTCAATTATTAGCTTCCTTATTGAACGTAGCATCCATAAAAACATAATATTAAGTAACAATCTTTGGATCGGGATATTTTTTAACTTTTATATGAACATGTTTATAATTGGAAGTATTAATCATTTTAGAATTAATGTATAACTTACAACAAACTTAAATTATGTTAAAAATAAAAATATTACAATTCCATCAAAGACATCAAAGCGGCAAAAGTTCTGTAAGCGATCTCAACATAATTCAACTGATATCACCCACGTACGTTGAAGGTGTAGTGACATGAGTAAGTGAACCGCTCGAGAAAAGTCCAACAAATCCGGATCTGTCTGGCCACTGGCACCTATAATGGAACACACGTAAACAAGCAATAAATTGGCATTGCTACCAAGTAGCCTAGTACAGCAATCTCCGCATTGAAAGCAAACGAAGCCATAGCCACCTGAATTATTCATGGCACAACGCGAAGGAGTTTGAAATAGACAGGCTGTTGACAATAAAGTAGGAGATATATCGAAATTATTAGCAGAGGTGACTTAAAGAACTTTTACCTATAACGCATGTACGGGAAAGAAGCTGAAATATGCTATCTTTGAAAGGTATTTTACGAGTCTCAGAATAAATGCACGAGGAACCGGTTCATGAAATAGAAATTTTGCTTCCATGTCTGAACTGCTACAATAAAGATGATTTAAGAAATCTCAACTTTATCACTTCATTAATAGAAAATATGCTACAGAATTTAGCCAAATCTATAGATTATAACGTTTTGGTAGAACATTAATGATTGAAGAAGACATCTTATAACAAAAGGAGTGCAAAAGAAATCTCTATAATGACTAAAGACTTCAGTTGAAATAATCAAGGATATTATTTCAAGTCTTAGAGCTATGACAATAAACTGTTCCTCTCTTATAGGAACAAGGACAGTCTAAAGATAGCACTGATTGGCGACGATGTAGATTAGGGTATCCAGAACGAAACTATAATATTATCCAACAGATTTTGAATGTTGAGGGAGCGGGAGCTAAATTAAATTTCCTGGTACTGATTGACTGCGATGCAAATGTTTTCGATGATTGAATAACTACTGAAATAGGTTTAAGTTTAAACGTTGTAGTTAACGAGCCATTTCACAACTTCCGACCACTATGAATCGCATCGAATGGATTGATCGGAACCAATACAAAGAGAAGTACCTGAGAATTTTCTCCACGTTTCGGAAACAAATTCTCAAATGAGGCTTAGAAGATAGACGTATAAGCGATTAAAGGAATTATACTCGTAGAAGGGTCATTCATTAAAACTCAGACCATTTCTTATTATAAAAAAATACAGTCGAATTGAGAACCTCCTGTTTTTTGAAGTCGGTTAAAATACAATGAGTTTAACAAAATTTTAAAATAGATTATAAGAGGGATTCCGAATCTGATATAGAGTCCTTAATTAAGATAACATAATTAATGAGTTAAAATGTTAAATATTTCATGAATATGAATAGTTTTCATCAATGACAGCTCTCCCTTCAATTAACTTATCAGTTTTAAGTATGTCGTTAATTGTATTTTGATGTCCAGTGGGAGTTGGGTCCACTAAATTGTTTTCCTGATAAATAAATTATGTGTCCTATACGTTTAATCCTTGAATTAGGTATTCAAGGCGTATATTTTGGGGGTCAATCTACTCATGGTCACTAAATGGTAAGGTCAAATAAAGGAAAGCGATGGAATACAACAATTCATTGCCATATGTAAGATACATAGCAGTGATTTATTGATAAATTTAATTTGAATTAGTTTTATCATTGAATTTATGTTATTTAAAATGCATCATTTATAAATAATTATCGGGTGGGATTCTAATCCTTCAGCTTCCATTTTATTCAAAGCCAAATTCCTGCACTCGTGGAGTTCTGATAAGCCATGGGACATCCATCCAGGTCCTTTAGGAAACGTTGATATTCATACATGGTAAGGATTTTTACTATCGTTACCAATGATATATATTTATTTAAACATCATTGATCGTTACTATCTTTTCAAAAACAACAATGATAATTATGTTCTAAACCGTCAATGTTCCCAATCAATAAAAGAGTTCACAACTTTTTTTGGCTCGCCACCCTTCATTAAAGTTCATCAATTGTAAACACAGGCGCCACAATAGAGCATAATATAGCCCGTCTCATGTTTGGGAGCTATTACCAAAAAAGTAAGACTATTTTATTGTATCGCTGGCTGATACGATTACACTGGATTATATCAATCATAGGATTTGATAGATGAAAAGAATGATGGATAGAGCTATGAATTAGTTCCCTAAATCTTTCTTACCATTAAATGACGTCGGCATACCAACTGAGAAAGCTTAACAAACCAGATACTTATTCTTATTACGTATTAGCAGCACGCAGGTACCACAGAATAATTAACAGCAGTGCGTACGGAAGCGTTTACGTCACTGACTGTTATCACGCATACCGGGTTAGTGCACTCGACCATCCATTCATTACTATCGTTAGCGTGCTGTGATTAACACTGCAATGAAGGATCTACTTCAATCAAATAATAGCCAGAAGCACCTCACGTAATTGTATACGCAACAGTTAGAAATGGTGGTACATAATGCTTTACAGCATTAGCAAGATTGAGCGGCGTGATTGATTACTGGATCATTTGATCATTAGATACTCTCTGTAATACACTGGGTATGTTACAGTTGAAAGTAATGCAGCGCCATTATGCATGGTTTAAGATCTATCGCCTTTCTTGACAATTGTATGCCTTTATGCCAACCACCAACGTCAATGTTTGGTACACCACTAATTACAAGGAAATCTCTATTACACATCAATAAGGTCATCACAGAGTGAAATTATCGTAAATTTTTGGTAACATTCTATTAGTAAAAAAAACCTTTCGGTTTCATGTAAGAATTGGCAACTAAGATACATACCTATGCAGTTTTTGTGGCCTCGAGTGACCACACTGCTACTAATGATAAAGTGGTAAAAGCAAAGCTTGAGGCAATTACAATATAATTCACGAAGAATTTAGTTTAAAATCTGACATTTGACATATTTATATGTTAAGCAAAATCAGACTTTTACTCTACGACAAATAACTCTTATTAGCATAATCCGGCACTTCTGACAGTCAATTTTGCACAACCCATAATCTTTGTAATGGCTTCCAAACTCACCATAATATTTTCTAACGACGGTGATCACTATCGTGGCCCTAATACATCACATTACCTAACCGGCAAAAGTCCGACTTGTCAATTAAACGACTAATAATTGGGGTCAGTGTAAGTAGATAGTGATGTAATCGTCGGATCTACGCCACGCTAGATCCGGTTGGTGCTAGTGTTGGTTCCGCGTTGCACGTAACGGTTCGTTCCGTTGATCGATGTTGATCGATTGTCTCGAATACTCGTCAGCGTTGTTATCAATTCGATCTGATTGTTTTGGGTTTTTGTCTTGTTTCTTAACGTTGTTTGTTTCGGTGTGTGGTGTAACTAAAAAGGGACATTGAGGCAACATAATCATTCGATATAGGTAGGTAATTTTATTCAAAATATTTTTTAGTTTTAGTTTTAAATACTATATTATTATTATTCTTTATGCAGACTGATCTATGATAACTTTTTTAACTGTGTTTTAATTTTTAACATTAATTAATATCGCAGGTGGCTGGACGCCAGGAGATCTAACTCGGAAACTGAATGTAAAAGAAATTATGATTAAAAGTAATAGTACTCAGTTTGAAAATTCGATCAATACTGTTTATTATTCGATTCTGCTTACGCAGCAAATTCTACATTCATAAATACAAATAGATCGCCTGTAGTTTCAGTACATCTATCAAACACAATCGGTTACAACAAAATCCTGGCACGAAATCGGAAACCTTGCAAAACAATAATACACTACCACTACAATATCTGTACAACATTGCGAATCAAATCGAGCTTAGGCAAGAAGCCTTGACTGATTCAGCAAAAGTTCACCGCGCGAGACTATCGACAGTATCTTTCCTTCGTTTAAACTCTCCTCCAACTTCGTATTTTGGTCTCTTTTGTCATAATTTACCAAAATCAAGTATTTTTTATTATGTAGCTATCTGACAAAGATGATAATCCACTTGATGGTAAGTGGCAACCATTAATCCTACCTAGCTAGCTACCACCCTCAAGCTTGAGCCGTCAAACAATTCTTCGTGTTCCAGCTGTGGGGAATGGGAGCTTGTCTTCTTACTTGATAGGCAACACATCGGTGTTACCTTTGTTATTTGTTATGTCCATGAAATATATTGGCCGTTTATCATCAGGTGAATCGTCAGCTCGTTTCTCGACTTATTATATAAAATAAAACCAAGTTCCTAGTCCTTATTCTGAAGTCAGTTCATTTTCTGAAGTCAGTTAAAATGCCATTTACCTCCATCACTCATAGAACACTGCTGACCTCTACTAAATTTCGGTGCTAACGAATTGACAAATTATCGAAACCTTCACGCCCCTTCTGACAACTCAGTTGAAAGTTGAAGTTAATCGATGAGACGCGCCCATCTGTCCATAAACGGTAAAACAAACTAACTTTTGACCGTGAACGACTGAACGATGTGGCATTGGTAGCCTCAATTCAAATGATTTTCGTATAATATTAGTTTTTGAACGCAATCACAACAGTAAACAACTACATGCCTTTTAATTAAAAGATGACATTATTTGAATTTAAATAACGCTGAAGCGAAGTGTTTAGGTTTTAGACTTATAAGATAACACAACGATTGAACAATTGCACCACTCAGATACGTATCTTTATCACAAAAATATGTTGAGCATCCTCTAGTTATGACCGATAAAATTAATAGGTAGGTACTTAGTGACACTTGGCTTTAATACGAATAGTAATAGGAAACCGGTTATAAACCTTCAAGTATTAACCAGAAATGTAAAAGCATGAGTAAGTTATAAGATCTAAAAATTATAAAGATTACGTTTATTTTCATATTTTAAAGCGAGTTAATAACTACCTACTTTTACGAATCACTGACATGCCTGTTTCAGCTGTACCCATTCTATCAGCCGGGGCCACCCAGGACGTTCGCATTGATTAGAAAATGTATGTTAATATAATATTCGTCATTATGTATTATATTAAAGGTTTCAATAAAACCAAAGTAAATGTAAAAGCATTAAGAAATAAGGAACCATTGCACACTGTCTATATGCCGGCAGTGTGCAAGTACCAAAGAAAACTCCTCTGTCACTTTTTAGCCTACGCCGTCGCTAATCGCAAACGATCCGTGACAGTTGCATTGCATCGCATCCGTCATCTTGACAGCTACAATGATCACAGACACAATGAGACCGAGTTGCGTCGAGATTGAAACACCAACACCGTGACAGATAAAGACGCTCACACGCAAGTTTACATCACCGACAGAAGTTGCGTGTTTCTACAATTCCAACACTGTTGTAAAATTAACAATCACAGGTAATCCGCAAAAAGATTGATGCTGGATTGCTGATGCTGTTATCAATTTGCTAGGTCCGCCTAGATTTGTCTTTCCATCAACGCAGCATTTGCCCACGAATGAGATGTCATCAACATCAACTGAACTTATGAACTGTCTGATTTTCATCACAATACGATCATGATTACTGCTAGTATGTGAAGTATGGAATGAATTTTCTTCTGAAGTACAGAGGTCACTGAGATAACTTACCGTCACCTGGTCGAGTTACGACCTGACCGGATAGGTCTGCTATTCTTAGTCCTTTAGCAGTTACCTAATTCTGCTTAGAATTTTGGGTTTATTTGGGGTTAAAAAGAATGTACTTAATAGGTTTAGAAAATCTAAATCCAGTTCAAATAGAATTATCAATTACAATTAACCCAAAACTATGTCTTGTGGCAACTTGGAAAAAGTAATCCAAAACTTCATCAAAACAAATGAACGTAAATGCTTTTCTGAGAAATGTCACAGGCACGTCGCAATATTCTACAAAACAATAAAAGACATGAAGTATTATATATCAAAATGAATAATTCAAAGGCTTGTTTCGCTAACAATCCAACTTTGATAATCTCTACATCGAATTTATACGATAACTAGCTGTTGCCCGCAGCTACGCACGCGGAAATTATGCTTATTATGAAATTATATTTGTACCCCTCACAGAAGAAAATTTAATAACAGGTAAATTTATATTGAATTTAGGATTTTATAAAGTAAAACCTACGATACAATCACAAATCATTCCTCCGGCAGCGGGTTTTGAAAAATAAACAATATTCACATTAAGTACCTAATTTGCTTTTTTTCTTTTTCATGAAAAATTTGAAAAATTCGAAAACATGTATTCCATCATTTAAAGGAGAAACGTTTCAAGCAAATTTAAAGCAAATTGTTGATATTTTAAAAATAATCCATACATAGTTTCATCTTGTTTCCAGGGAAACATTTTAATTTTTCTCGATGAAAAGTTTTCTAAAATATGACCAAAAGTATGAGAAACAAAACTAATTTCCGTCGAAATCAGTCCAAGGGTTTTGATGTAATGCCCGGATAGACAGACAGACAGACAGACAGACAAACAATAATTTTAAAAACAAATTTTTGGTGCTCTAACATGTTATTGAAGTGTTATTTATTGGTTAAAAATTTCAATATTAATCCCTCTCCCTCTTTTTTTCTCTCCCTCTTCCACTCATAGTCCCTCTCCAACTTCCTGTCCCTCTCCCTCTCCCGCTCCCTTTTTCTCTCGCTCTCCCACACCTGGTCTCTCGCCCGCTTCCTGTCCCACTCCCTCTCCCGCTTCCTGCCCCTCTCCCTCTCCAGCTCTCTATCCCCCTCCCTCTCCTGTTGCCTATCCCGTTCCCGGTCCATCTCCCGCTTCCTGTCCATCTCCCTTTCCCGTTTCCTATCCCTCTCCCTCTCCCGCTCCCTGTCCCTCTCCCGCTTCCTGTTCCTCTCCCGCTCCCTGTCCCTCTCGCACTCCCGGTCCCTCTCCCGCTTCCTATCCCTCTCCCTCTCCCGGTCCTGGTCTCTTTTCTGTTTCCTTTCCCTCTTCCCTCCCACTCCCAACCGTAGAGTCCCCTATACAAAATTTTTGTTTCTCATTATAAGCTTACATATTAATTTTCATAATGACGAAGTTCCTGTAAACTTTGCAACCCTTTTATTTGCCTCTTAGGGGATGAAATTCCTAAAAACCTGGTAAGGTTAATTTTTATTTTTTATTTATATTCGATATTGACGAAGCGTCGTACAAACTTACATCCCTGGGTTAAAAACCCTCAGGGGATGAATTTCCAACAAAACCTGTAACAATTATTTTTGTTACTAATTATAAGCTTAAATTTTTACATTACTTCAGAGTTCAAAAATAACGAAGTTTCTTAAATACATTTACATCCCCTTAGTTTTGCCCCATAGGGAATGAATTTCGAGAAAACCGTAATACAGTTATTTTTTGTGTGTAACTATAAGCTTATATACAAAATCTCACCCTTCTTACTTCAAAACTGACGCAGTTGCCATACTAACTTACACAATCTTATTTAACCCTTTAGGGGTTGATTTTCCAAAAAAACACAACTTTAAAATTTTGTTTCTAATCTTGAGCTAATATATAAATTTTCATGTTGTTAACTTCAAAAATGACGAAGTTGTGTACTGAGTTCCATCCTCTAAAAGTCTAAATTAACCCTTTAAGGGATGATTTTCCAAAAAAATGTGTTAAAAAGTTATCTTTTGTTTATTACTATAAACTTACATAAAAAATTAATATTTATACCTCGAAAACTGGTGAGGTTGATTTGTATGTAGTTGACTACCAACCCCTATTTTTAGGCGATGAATTTCGAGAAAACCGTGATACAGTTATTTTTTGTGTCTAACTATAGGCTTAAATACAAATTTTCACTCTTCTTACTTCGAAACTGACGAAGTTCCCATACTAACATGTGCCGCCTTAATTAACCCTTTAGGGGATGACTTTCCAAAAAAACGTAATACTTCAAAATTTAGTTTCTATTTTTGAGCTAATATGTAAATTTTCATGTTTTTAACTTCAAAAATGACGAAGTTGCCTACTGACTGTTGTCCTCTAAATGAACCCTTTAAGGGATGATTTTCCAAAAGAAATGTGTTAAACTTAATTTTTGTTTATTACTATAAACTTACATAAAAAATTTCATATTTATACCTCGAAAACTGGTGAGGTTGATTTGTATGTAATTGACTACCAACCCCTATTTTTAGGGGATGAATTTCGAGAAAATTGTGATACAGTTATTTTTTGTGTCTAAATATAGGCTTAAATACAAATTTTCACCCTTCTTACTTCAAAACTGACGAAGTTCCCATACTAACTTGTGCTGCCTTAATTAACACTTTAGGGGATGATTTTCCAAAAAAACGTAAAACTTCAAAATTTAATTTCTAATTTTAAGCTAATATGTAAATTTTCATGTTTTTAACTTCAAAAATGACGAAGTTGAGTACTGACTGTTGTCCTCTGAATTAACCCTTTAAGGGATGATTTTCCAAAAAAATTGTTAAAGTTAACTTTTGTTTAATAGTATAAACTTATATGAAAAATTTCATATTTATAACTCTACAACTGACGAAGTCGGCTTGTATGAAAATTACTTCTAACCCCTATTTTTACCCTTAGGGGATGAATTTCCAAAAATCCGTTCTTAGCTGACGTCTCCTTAGCATAAACTATCTCCCTGCCAAATTTTATCATAATCGGTTCGGTAGTTTCTGAGATTTTTTGTTTAATCAGTGGTGTGTCTCTTTTCAATTTTATATATATAGATATGCCAGTCGTGTTGAATGCAGTCATAACGAGCGACTTCACACACGTAAATCGTTATGGAGTGGTCCCTGTTACATGACATTACATCTGTTTGGTTTTATAAAGTAATTTGTTAGTGGTTACTGCATTATGGCTGAACCAAACACTTATTGCTTACTAACGTAACATAGATTTTTTTAACTCAACGTTTCGACAATTGTAACTACTCGTAATTGACCACATTAACTAAACGACACACCTTAAATAAATTCTCATTACATTGAACAACTTTTGTTAAGACTGAATTTCAATATACTGAATAGGTGGCATGATTACCTTTCCTCATCAGGTTCATTTAATTTTATGTACCTTTAGTAAACATCTTTTGCTATGTTGACATTCCAATAGTTTGGCCGATCCTTGAACTACATCTATGAACTTTCACAAATATTTTAAAACAATCAAATATGTTGTGCCGTTTTCATGGTTTTCTGCTTATTATTCAGACTATTCCTTTTTGAGTGTATTTTTTTAAAAGCAAAGCAGCAACCCATAATTGTCCCACTGCTGGGCTCGGGGTCTCCTCTCACAATATGAGGGGTCCATAGCCATAGGCTCCATAGTCTACCACGGTCCACACTGACCAAGTGCGAACTGGACGTAGACTTCACACGCCTTTGGGAAATTTATGGAGAACTCTCAGGTGTGCAGGTTTCCTGATATGTTTCCTTGCACCGAAGCAAGTGATAATTAATTTGTAATACCTACGCACATAATATTCGAAAATTAGAGGTGCGTGCCAGGATTTGAACTCGGGCCCCTGCGTTCGGAAGAGCAACGTTCTAACCGCTAGACTATCACTGCTATATAATATTGTTTAAATATATAAAAAATACATATTATTATTATGTATTTTAAGTAGGTAAAATATTATAGTAAAAATATTGTTATACTTATTGATCGTTTGACAATGAATAGAGGTAACAATCAAAAATTCCATTACCACCACTCCAGTAAACAAAGTAAATAATAAATAAATTATTCTGCGGTGCGTGGCGCGGGAAACCATTGTTACCGCCGTGCGTAAACACTGCATCGTAAACAAAGAGAAAAGTGTTTATGTTTACAGATAATAATTATTAAGTGTACCACTTTAGATTTACAATTATTAAAAAAATATTTATTGCCAAACAACTTACAGGCTCAATTTTCTTTCATTCGATTTTTCCAAAAAAATGCGTATCTGAAGTGGCGCTAAGTTTCGTCACAGTTTCATCGTTACCGTAATATTAATTATTTATTTACATCCGTTTGTGGATGCTATGTAGCGATGTAATAAAGACACATTCAGGTATTTTAATGGATTTTATCCTTAGCTTATTTAAACACCAAGAAGAAGCAAAATGTTTTGTAGATGGCCCGGACCAATTTTTGTTACACTTTAATATACATCATAAAACAGGTAAACATCTTCAAATATTCATGCGAATCTCCTATAAGGTTTTATCATAATAATAAAATTAAAGTGTAGATCAATCAAAACTCATATTACAGATAATAAATTGTTACCTAACGAATCATAAATCTTGAAAATATACTATACTTTACAACTAGGTAAAACTTTATTTTTTATTTAAGTCCACATTCATAAACTCAAACAATAATTATTGTTCCAAGTGACAACTTGCCACGCTAAATAAGTAAATCACTTTTAATTTATGCACACAGAGTAATCAATAAAAGCTGATATAATATATATTTTACCTTCTACATAAGGCCAGGTTTAATTGGTGGCAACTCGCCTTGGCTACCGAAAAAACAGTCATTCATCATAAAAATATATCTTATCTTATAAATAGTTCGTTAATTCTTGACGTACTACATATTATAAGTAGGTAGGTAGTGCACATTCACATGACCACAAGCAGAGGAAGTACTTAACCATAAATTCATTCTCTCAAACGAAGGTCAACTTTTAACCTCCGGTGAACTGGAGCAGTAATTATTATCAGATAACTAATTATCTTGTCTCTTGGTCAGTTTTAACTTTAAACAATAGAAACAGTAGAAGGCTTAAGCATATATCGAGTTTGAAGATATTGGAGTAATTTGGTAAATAAAGATCACACATCCCCACACTAGGGTTCTCTATGTCACGAGTGGCATGGACAACATAAATAGGTCGTCAGGTCTCAATACCACCAGGTATTGTAGTGAGACCTGACGACCTATTGGTTATGACAAGAGAAGAAATATTATTTATCCGTCACATAAGTTGCTGCGGTAAATAGCAGACGTATCAGATCGACGCGTCTGCTATTTACAAGACTCCAAAGTTCCTTGTAAATAGGCTAACGTGTCAGATAACTTGACTACAATAATAGAAGATACAAACGACGAAGCCCCCCACCATAAAAAAACCTCTAAACTGAATGAGATCGGTTAAGTTAGGCACAAGTTACTGGATTATTCCGAAATAAATAACCTTTGTCGTCTGGTTTTAACTCTAGAACTTCGAGACGACTATTTTTTTTACTGTATTGCTCTCAATGAATTAATATACTACTAACGTACATAGATGGCGCCAGGAACAAGATAGAAGATTCGTTTTATTGGTAGATAGATGGCACTAGCTGCTCATTTTACTATGCATATTATGTTAAGAGATGACGTTGCAGCATTCGCACCCATTCAGCATATCAAAAACAAGATCAAAAACAGTAATTGATGCAGTATTCCAAAGACATATCTATTGACCATATTAAGACCAAAGTATTTATTTCATACATTAGTTACCATAAGCCTCTTGTATCATTTATCGAAATGAGTCTGAATAAATCTATGTAATATTTACGAATAAAATGTAAAATAATTATCTAACTTTGCATCACTATGATCATTAATTACTAAGACCTACAATTATCATCTTCCCGAAATTTTACATTCGTCTCATTATCTTGAAACCAAAATTTTTGAAGGTTACATACACTTCTACCACGTGTGAATTGCACACATTTTCTTTTTTTAATTTTACTGCACATAAACAAAAATATTTAACTATTATAACGTCAAGTTTAAAATTTCAACCATAACATTAGAAGGAAGTCAATTCTGGTTATCGTATTATTATATTACAGTCAACAGCTTAGCCCGATAGACATCTCAAAAGAGGTTCATTATACCTACTATGTAGCTAAACCTTTCAGCTACTATCATAACTACGAATTATCGTCGAACTAAACGAAACAAATTATAAACAAAATCTGTTTATACGATCCCTAGCACCGATAATTATAAGGTAAGGTGAAAATTTTCGTAACCAGGACCGTCATAATATTATCTCAAGATAAGCTTCGTCACAGTATAATATAGATATTAATACTGTGGCTTCGTCAACTGAGTCATCAGTCATCACTAATGTACGATCGCTGATCGATGGTCATAGCACATCTAAACCTTTTTATAGATCACTACACAAAACATAAAAACAATAACCTCACATTATAAAATCCACCTGGATTAGGTAAACTTGACATTCGAGTTAATTTGCGAAGTCTTTCAATAGTTTCTGAAATAAATAAGATAATTGACCTGTACAAAGGCTTTGGTTCTTTTTACTTACACGTGAAGAAACTTATGACTTGAAACTCTTGAAAGGCGACTAACGATTCAGACGGATTACAGTGACGTACTAACAACTGAGGATTATTGCCCTTGCTGTATTGTAGTACGTCTAATACGCCATTAATCTACTCCGATAAACAGTTAAATACGTTCTTATTAGTAAACTACCTAGTAATTGTAGGTAGTAGCGAACAACATGAAGCGAGGCTTCGTATAGTGCGCGGAATTTTCAGTGAACGTCAATGTAAACATTATGAAAGTCCTTGAAATAAATATTAAAATAGGTACTTCAGACTTCAGACTCATACATGATCTTAAGTACTTAAAGATGGCGCATAAACAGACTGTCAACACAAAAACATTGATTTGCCATTGTCATCAGAATTTTTTTTAGCGTAGTGGAACACGCTTGTACCTATCCACTAGTTATTGAATATTTTGCAAGACACCTAATTAACTAAATAACCGGTTTTTCACAGTATTCGCACTATTCACGCAATTGTATAATCGTCACAGTATAATATAGATATTAATACTGTGGCTTCGTCAACTGAGTCATCAGTCATCACTAATGTACGATCGCTGATCGATGGTCATAGCACATCTAAACCTTTTTATAGATCACTACACAAAACATAAAAACAATAACCTCACATTATAAAATCCACCTGGATTAGGTAAACTTGACATTCGAGTTAATTTGCGAAGTCTTTCAATAGTTTCTGAAATAAATAAGATAATTGACCTGTACAAAGGCTTTGGTTCTTTTTACTTACACGTGAAGAAACTTATGACTTGAAACTCTTGAAAGGCGACTAACGATTCAGACGGATTACAGTGACGTACTAACAACTGAGGATTATTGCCCTTGCTGTATTGTAGTACGTCTAATACGCCATTAATCTACTCCGATAAACAGTTAAATACGTTCTTATTAGTAAACTACCTAGTAATTGTAGGTAGTAGCGAACAACATGAAGCGAGGCTTCGTATAGTGCGCGGAATTTTCAGTGAACGTCAATGTAAACATTATGAAAGTCCTTGAAATAAATATTAAAATAGGTACTTCAGACTTCAGACTCATACATGATCTTAAGTACTTAAAGATGGCGCATAAACAGACTGTCAACACAAAAACATTGATTTGCCATTGTCATCAGAATTTTTTTTAGCGTAGTGGAACACGCTTGTACCTATCCACTAGTTATTGAATATTTTGCAAGACACCTAATTAACTAAATAACCGGTTTTTCACAGTATTCGCACTATTCACGCAATTGTATAATATGGTATGGTATACAAGTAGTAAATTAAATTCTCGTACCCGCTTTTCAATTTTTAATATAATATATTTATCTAATCTAACGAAAAGTCCAATAACAATCAATGACCATTTAACAATAATAGGTAATGCCACAATCACTCTGTCATACAATAACAAAAACGCACATATTTTCAAGAGAACACAAAATTACAATCAGATTTCCTTGAATAGATATCAACCGTCGCATCAGATTAGCGCAGCCACAAGGCATGTGAAGGATGCAATTGGCTAGATACATTCAGCTACGTAAAAATACCAAGATTATTAATCATACTAAAATCGTGATTGAACCATATCTGCTTTTTGCTCATTGGAGTATCATGTACATTTTTTGCAACGGTTATTACACTTAATAACAACGTCTTGCAGGTTAACAAAAACACAAAGGTTTGAAGTCACATTTTACGAATAAGTGTCCTCTGTTTCATAGAGTGGTCTATAAACTTCCTCATAGCCTAAGAATTCTATCACATGAATCAATGAATATTTATGGAAGTGATACGTTTTACCCGCATGCCTAGTAATTATCTAATGTTTCCAAAGTTAACAAAAGATTTGTAAGGCCAACTAATCCTTCACTATTCCAGACTTACAGGTAGCTATTAAATATTCTAGCTACCTATAAATCTGGAGGAATGAAGGATTTTTTATCGGCTTTTAACTTAAAAAAGGTCATTTTGAAGTCCAGAGTGATTTGAAAAAAATATTCCCCAATGAAACAAACTAAATCGATCGAAAAAATACCACTTAGAATTTTAAAAGTGAACAAGTAACCAACCGAAAGTAAAACCACAAAGGTCGGTCGTGACGGAGAACGGGAATGATTGCCGCCTCGATGCCACGTCCATCAGACGACATGTACCACCCACGATCCTCTGTGATTGCATCTTAGATGGACATTCACGATACTACACTTGGAAAATGTCGTTTTTCCACATTATGGAACGGCTTCGTCTCGTAACAAGCGAGTTTTGCCTTTTTATGATTTTGGAATCAGTTCAACAGATCAGCTCATATCAGTAGTTTAGAACTATCGTAATGGTCGGTACTTCGGTAGTACCAGCAATGCCCTTCTTAATATCGAATCATACTTGTATGTATACTATCAATTATTGATTATCTTGGGAATCTTCGAAAAATATTAGCAGCCATAAATCGAAGCGGAGTAGGATTACATCGTGACTTAGTTGATTTAATCTCAAGCATAAAATTTCTTGTCTTGTACCCAAGGTGAATGAAAGGGACTGCAGGAAATCCTCCCACGTGACCTAATGTGAACACTCCCGATTTGAATCGACTTAAATGGACACTCACGACATACAGCCTACACTGCAGAAACCCAGGTGTAAAATTCAAATCCGTGCTCCTTACCAGTTTGCAGCAAAATAATCCTTTACAAAATGAGTTCATTAGATACCTACAAATAACTCTAAGCATGATAATTTAATATTTCAATGCCCAGCAATTGTTTCATAATAAATTGAAAGTATTTTCGATACAATATGATAGTAGTTATCCAACTTCTATTTCGATTAAACAAGAGAAATGAGGACAATAATAAATTAATCGCCAGTAATAAACGAGTTAAACCATATGCTAGAATATAATCTTTTCCAGAGAACTAAATTTAAACGCCTAAAAAATATAAACACAACGATATTTACAAAAATAGCACATCATTATACAAATCGATTCAGATCAGTAAAATGTAAGTGCATTCGTATCAATTTGTGCACTGATGATATCGATACACAAGCAGAAATAAAATGTCATCTTTATGTAAGTTATCAAGAGCGATCTTCTTATACAAAAGTACTTCTTAAAAATAATGCATACAGGTTACGTTCAAAAAATGTAGCTTCATTACTTAATGATGTTGTTGGAATTATAATAGAGAAGAATAAAGTTTTAAAAAGGAGGAGAGGAGAAGAAGTTCCTTTGCTAATTTTTATCCTGAACATGTGAACATTTCAATTCGCATTTCATACTGAACTGAATCTCCTTGTCAATTGGTATTTCTCTCTACTTTAATCCATTTATCATGTATGTAAATAATATCAGGGATTAATAAAACAAAGTGTTTGGGATTAATTAAAACAAACCTATAAAAGAATTATTTTGATTTTGATAACACTTATTCTTTCCATTCTCTCGGCTACTAAATATACTTTATAGCAGAATGAGTACACAAAAAGTTTTCTTTATTTTGCTCTCATTAAATCAGTTGCAAGTTGTTACACAGTTTGCGTGCGCGAACACAATGAACATGCACTTTGCAAATTGATGTAATTAGACAATTTCGCACAGAAGCTTTGTCCCGTAAATTTGTTACAAATGGAGTAAAAAGTGACAAACTCGAGATCCAAACTGGATAATACAATTTAAGGAGAAAAGTGGACTGCATATAATCGAATACTAGCTATTTACAAAAATGCTAATATTGCAAATAACATAACTACCCAATGCATACCTACTTTGGGAGTGGAGTTCAACAAAAGTAACTAAGCGGCAACTCAAATTAATTGTTGACTTAGTAACTAATGACTAACCTTGACCAACTTGAGATCTCATTAAAATTAATAGCACATTTAACTGAAGTGTCGATGTTAAGAAATGAAATCACTCTAGTCTTGTGTAAGATCATGAAAGATAAGATATTATATTTGTTTGAGTTTCATTAATGACCAAAGTTCAGCTAGTCATATAAAAAATTATAATATGTGCATATGATAAAGAGAAGAGAGCAAACCAAACTCAAAATCAATAATATGTGTGATAAAATAATAAACATATTCACAAAGAATTTGGGAGAAAAAAGGGCCACCTCTCGATGCACTCTGCTGATCGGTAGTCGAGGTTCAATCTTCTGTTGATATTTCTAGACTCAATTTTTTTTCGGTAACAGCCGAAAAATTAGTTGACGATCCTCCTGATGATAAGTGGCTATCGTCGGACATTAACGAGACCAAAGGCATCGCTGATGCGTTGCTGGCCAAGAAAGAGCGAAGAAAAGAAAAAAAAATCAACTAAAAACAGGTAACATAAAAAATTTAACGTGTAATAACACTACTTACCACATTGATTTTTCCCAAGATGTGATTGATTTGATCTTTACTGCACATTTTGATGAATTTCAGGACGATCTTCACACACAATCACATTTTATTGTTCACTACACATTACTGTTCACTAAACTCAATAAATCAAGACATTGTCAAAGTAACTGTAACAATAGACATGAACTTGGTTCTTTTTGAAGTAATTTAAAAATGAAGCAATTACATCACATTTCAAAAAAATTTCACAACTAAGGACATACTATACTTGATAATAAAATAGAAAACTAGTATTGTTTCATTAGCAACATTCAAAATTACAGCAACAACATCGGTAATAAGTCTAATGATATTGTCAAAACACTGGTGTGCGGCATCTAATTTAAAATTCAACTATTTGACATTACAAATTACAATCATTTGATTGTCATGACAATCATACGTGCAATAAAACTAGTAATTGATAATACGGCTCTTATTAGGCTAAATGAGTACCTATGACCTCCAATACAATGCATGCTAAGATGGCGATTGGAGAAAGTCATTAGATTTATTACATTGATAAAGTAAATTTCAATGTCAACTATGAAATATAGCATAGTTTGTTAGATAAATACTTATAAACGATTCAAAGTCCCTAATTTACCCATATTACTAAACTAATTAATATTGACCATATTAAACACATTTAAAACTAAGAGCAGTAATCTGCATAATATTGATATGCCCCAACTGGAACATACATGTGTAGATAAGATATTAGATACCAATTACGACGAATTGTAAAATATCACTGACAGTTAAATTAAGACTAATGAAGATAATACATATTACCGTTAACAACAAATCGCACAATTTTATAATCTGATTTAATAACTAAATATATCTAAGTATCATCTGATGTTTACCTCTCATTCCATCTAATGGACGTTTGTAACCTTGTATAGGGTCTTAAATTTACCTAAACCATTAGAAACTTTGTCTCAATCTACTTATAAATATCGTTGACCATAAGAACATATGACAGAATCAGCAATGTGGTGATGCTTATACTCAATCAGTCAATCGCACAATGTTGAAGATACAAAATATGGATTTGTTACTTATTAACACGTCACGGGCACTGAAAATGACTGCGGCCACTGTAAATTGTATGCCAAATTGTAAAATAAGTAAATCAACGGGAAAGCATGGAAAGGGAACCTTTGAGAATCTAAACATTCACACACAACCTGTCGCAAACGATGTCTATTTGCCGACTGATGAATATTGATTAAGGTTACGCCAGAGGTCAAGAGAAATGCGAACATTCCTCGTACGCAAGAGCCATCATAATCGTAAAACCAGTAGATCACTTTCATTCAGACCTTATAGCTTCTTTATGCAGTATGGAAATTTCAATGTCGGATTTTCGCACGGAATCCCATTATAATTTTTATCGTGTTTCTTTAGACCTGCTCTAAGATCATTTCCAACTTGTTTAACTCGTTCATCACAAATATCCCACTAACTTATGGTCAACGAAATAATTTTCGTAGCTTTGGGCCACAGAAAGAGTAGATACAAAAAAGTTGACGGCGCAATATACGCTTTTATTCAAGAAATGTAAAGCGCAAAATGTTATTATATTTTCAAAGAACATCAATTTTATACGTGACAGCAAAAGTAAATTAAATTACACTATAATTTTATTATACTTCAGTTCGGAAATCAAAATAAAAAGTTGGATATTAACGTTTTCAAAAGAGGTCTATGCGCAGATCAAGATAAATAAAGAGCTAAATAAAGAAAGGCCAAGGTACTCATAAAGCGAAGGTCGGATCATCTGATCAATGTGATCTATCAAACTCGTCTGATGACTGATGATACTCGAACAATGTGTAACGTAACGAACTTCTATTGAAAACTATTAACTTTCGCATTCAGATAATCGTGATATGATCGTATTTTCATTATTGTTGTGCATAATTTTGTAACAACAACTGAGATTGGACTTACATTGAAATCATTACTGTCAGTTCACATTATACAATAAGTAATCAGTTATGCAATTGTATAAATACATATGATCAATATTTTAACATGTTCAATCAAAATTGGAGAATAAATTATAAATACTATGAGATTTGTTCACTTTACGCTATTCTTTTTGTTTCCTTGATTTCGAAGAATTCGAAGTTTATTGTATCAAAAGCTTCAATGATTACAAACACCGTGAATAAACCTGCATACATGAGAGTTGACATTACTAGAATCCTATAATATGATAATGATAAGCTTGTCATTTCTTAATTAGGCGGCGGCGTGATAAACTGTTAATAATGATATGAAGTTTAAGATAATTAGTTAGAGAATGTCCTGGAAAATTTCTATCACTTCTATCCACAAGAAACACACGTAAAATTCATAGTAATTTACGACACGCTCACTGTAAAACATGTTAAACTATATAGCATGTCAGGTTAGGAGGAAGTAAGCCAGGAAATGAATTTGAACGCTCCAGTAACCGATGTTCTAATAAGCGAACTACAAAACGGTTCAATAACCAAACACCGCCTTATAAATTTTACTTTCATCTTGTTTACATTCCGATGAAAACGAGAGTGGTCTGTGTATTAAGGCGGAATGAAATTCGACTATATTACATAAAGAATAGAATCGTTTTAAATTGAGCCGATGGAGAGGACATTACGGGCGCGCTAAGCAATTTCATGCCTTTTCGGTAAAGTGTATACAAATTTTAAATTATCAACACCAAATACGAAATCCACTTTCGCTGGTATAAAAAGCTGATAAAATGTTATTCTATCGATACACCTGCAACGATTCCGGTTCGTTTTATTTATTTTCACTTTCTTTCTTGATTTTCTTTCGCTGCTTCTGTTGCATCCACGAATATCATGCCTACTTATTCAATTATTTTTACTGCTTCAAGATTTTTTTCAAATCATTGCTTGCCTTGCGCTTGGCGTTATACAGTTAATCAATGAACTTCTACAAAGGTTGATAAAATGTGTGTAAGTCTCTCGTGCTACTTGCGATTTATTTTTATTTATCAGGGCCCGCCAAACAGCCAACATTCAACCCACTACGCGTAATCGAGATTTAACTGATATTCATATGCACCTAATATTATCAAGACCTACCAACTGACTAATTTCTTTCTACAGTTTCGAGGTTTGTCACCCATGTCCATGGGTGGCAGAGGATGATGGCACTGCAATGTGTGTTATCACATAAAAAGTTCATCACACCCAGTCGTCAAATTCCAGCTCCTAAAAGCGATACGTGATATCCTTTCATTTTTTCCGTTCAACTCCTTCTTCAACTCATTTTTAGGTCACGTATGGATCTAAAAACTGCTAGCATGAACGTGTCATGCAAAGATGAAGATCAGGACGAAAGCCGACTCGAGATCCTTTGTGTGCCACTTTTTATTTCAGACAAAGATATCTATGACTCGCTGTTACATGTACCTACTTATTACAACTCTGAATACAAAGCTGCCCCGGAAAAACTAGAAGACAAAACCTAGCCTGCATCTTAAAATGAGTTCAATCACGAAGAATACAGTTATTTGGGTTAATGGCAATAATGTTACTAGCGAAAACTCTAGAACGGATTTTTTGAAATTTAGCACACAGATCAGGCTCTCGAATAACATAAAAGGATAAATTATTATCCGGAAAAACGCGGGCAAAGCCGCGGTCAGAGCGCTAGTTATTAATAAATACCACAGATCAGGTAAATATAGTAATTGCTACGATAATACAGCGTTTAGTTGAAATTATTATCTTTGATCGGAATATCGACAGTGTCGGAATAAGATCTATCGCACCTGTTCAATATCATTTAGATTTGTCGAGCTTAATAATTATAGGAATATTACGAATAGGGTTGTCTAGTATCTGATATTAAGTTAACTATTTAATTTACATTGTGCCACATCCGTTCAACGGCATGGGATTCATACTTTATTAAGTGTATACCCGGCGTGTTCCACTACGCTAAAAAAATTCTGATCAGAATGACAGATCAGTGTTTTCGTGTTAATTATTATTTTCAAATTGTTGTACGGGAAAAGTGGAAAATCGACTTTATCAATGGACCAAATGTGCGAAATAGTAGTCTCAACTCTCAAACCACCTTCGGATTATTGCCTTTCAAGTGAAACCATTTTGTAGCATATCGGTTGGATGGTTTCAGAGTCTATATAGGACATTAACGCAACTTATATCCTTTCCTTTATATATCTAGAATCCTATAGTCCTAGTATTCTTTAGGTAGGTACTCTTATTTATTATGGTTAGTCCGTTAGTTATAACTGACAATTAGTGTAACTCTAAACAAGCTACTCAAAGAAAACTTTAGGAGAAAGCGGAGAAGAACTCGCAATTAAATATAAGCCTACGATCTACGATTTGATAAATGAGAATCTCAACCTTGAACCCACCCATCAGTTTCATTAAACCGCTATCAAGATCTCGCCCATAAATAAATCCGTAGAACGTAAACCACACTGTGAAATCACTTTCACGTCGAACGTCGAGTATAAAATAGACGCCATTTCCATTTGCCATATAAGTTTGGGATCGTTTCTTTAAATCATTCGTAGGTACTTAATGGATTTCTAAACATCACAACTAACTAACCTGTTCCACCGCAAAAGAGTATAGAGCGATAAAAATTGAACGAATACTATAATTGAAACAAATAGTCATACATCCAAAGCGCCGCTATTACATTCTTACAGTCGGCATGAAAACACAAATAAGTTCCTTTAATTAAGTTCCTCACAAAAAAGCACTGAAGAATAGTTTCAGAAAGTCGGTCTTTAAAATACAAATTCATATAATACCACTACAAATTGCAGTATCATCTGTGGTATCATCTTATCTGAGCACTATTGGCACATTGATATAAATTGCAACAAATTGCACGTTTTATTCGGTCACGCTAAAATAGATTTTAATAATATGTTTGTATTTCACCATACGTTTTTTTTTGTTGTTTTTTATGCAAACTGATAGTGAACTCTATCAGATGTGAAGAACCATTACCTAGTCTCTAGACCCAAAGATGCATGGCCCAATAATACATATCCTTTTGCTTCCTATTTATTAAATTTTAATTGCGCCGATGGTTATCTAACAGAAACAGTTCTGTTAACGTTTAAAAGGTTTTAGACACTATCGACTAAAGAATTTCCCAATCGCCTCCACTCCCTGCCAAAGCGTCATAAATATTTATACCAAAGCAACACTCAACAGAAATATGCATATCGTAGGAACAATGTACAGGTCTAATACTTTGCATGTTGCCAATAAAGTCTCTCTTGAGTTGTAAGTTGTTCTACTTCAATAGCGATGGCTATTGAAGTAGAACAACTTACGACAAATTGTATTAGATGGAGACATGGTGTATAAAGGGTAAATGAGTATGAAGGAACTCGTTTTTTACTAGAATATCGGTGCTACCCATCCGACTACACCGTAGCCTAATTAACAGTTTCCTGCGAAGTGGTGGTTCGATTCCCGGCTGAGGCACTTTAGTGACGGATAATTGTTTGTTTTCAGGTTGGAGATATTTATAATGCCTTATTTAGTCAATATCATCCACAACACAGAGAATTCTAGTATGAGGATATACTGGTATAGGTGTGCAGTGCAGCTAAGCGTTTATATTATATCATAGCAAAATACAACCAGGACTGGTGTCTTAACGTGTATTATTGCTAACGTATATTATGCCAACTATTATTGCTTTATTACATTGATCACTTTTTTCCCGTCATCGGACATCTAATTCAAATTTTCAAATACCGACCAACACGTGCAGAAAATACTCATATTATGTAGAAATGTGAAATCGAGTATCATCGCTTTTTAAGTAAATTAGGGCGCTTTATCAAATGCAATTACAGTTCATTGACCTTAATTTGCTATTCGCAAATGATAAGCCTGAGCGTACAAAAAATGGAATACTTGATTCTGGGACATTCAGTGTAGGTACATTTTTACATTGACACTCATCGTTGGTTGTACGTAGTAAGGAGTTTGAGAACCTGTGCTCTAAAGAATTAGAGCCAAGGTACTTACTTAATACAAGTTTTGGTTACTATAATAAATAAATGTCTATTATACATTTACCAAGGTATAAGGTCAATTCAGTTACACTAAAAAGCTTTTAAGTATGCAATGCGTGCGTTTGTTTTACTCCGTGCATTATTCATTTACTTAAATTGCATATTCTATTGACTGACTGGCAAGCCTTACTGATATTTGCACACTAATAAAACAGCATCTTAATTTAACAAAATCCTTGGCCTTCGAACATCACTAATTTTACACTTTATTATTATATTATTTACGTTTGCGTTTGCGGTAAATGACACCCTGCGTCTCTCAATATTTATTTAAATGCAAAATAATTGCAAGCTAATTGGAAGAACATGATGTGACCATTATAAAACAGCATAACCAATACCTCATAGAAGACCTCATAGAAACATTGCTACTCTTATGAAGTACTTAACACGAATAAATACCGTCCTAAAGATGGTAAGGCAAATGAACCACCAATAAGATCACACAATCATCTATTACCCGATAAAAACATTAATTATTACCCAGGTCGGAATACTGGTAATCAAATCATCATCCGGTTATTAGAAAGATCACTGTACGCTTTTGGAATAGAAAAAAAATACTGGTTTACTTGAAGCACCTAGTTATAATAGGGAGAACATTAGAACTAATTGAAAGTTGCTCTGATATTGCCATAACAGGCACCAAAATTTTTGTAGCTCAAAGTGAACCCGGATCCTCGCAGAAATCAATACAACAAACTGGATAACCGCGGCAAGGCGATGTAAAAACTTAGGTATGAAGGTGTAGGTAATATTTAACGGAATGTCTTTCACTCCAGTTATTCAGAGCGGGAGCTAATTGGATGACATGGCATCTAGGCAACAATGTTTGTATGTATACTCGTACTGTCAATCACAGTACACACACGGCACACGGTAAAATTCCTGGCTGGCTGGGTAAAATTCCCATATGCGGGGTAGTTATTTTTTTGGCACACTGTATTCCAGGCTGGGTAAAATTCCCATAAGCGGGTAGTTATTTTTTTAGAGAGAACTTATTGCGCTGGCTTCTAATGGAAATAAACATTGGGAAAAAACCAACAAAAATACCCTCATTTAAGAGGTAACTATATAGCTTGAAACATTGAACCTTAAAAGCCTTTTTTGGAAAAAAAAATTTCCGCTAATCTATAGTCACTTTATCTCTTCATTTGTTAGGAACGCTAGACTTTTATTCCTTAATTTAACAATTAGGAATCCAATTGTTAAATTATAGGTTAAAAGACTGGGGGTAGCATTGTCAACTTTCTTTTAATGTTGTGGTGAACTCTCAAGTTAGACCGATCAATCGAGCATGACGGATAGGTGTTTTATCAAATAAATGCCAACCACGATATCTCAGAATAATGGTCTTCGTTATGATGTTTAGAAATAACGTATCTAAATTCCAATAGCTAGTTTTTTCTTTTTTTTTTTTATGAGCTGCTCAAGGACCGAAAAACTTGTTTTTGCTTCTATGAAATTTCCCTTACATTTTATAAAGAAATGTCTTATACAAAAGTTGTAGGCATTTTAAATATCTACAAAATGAGGCCTGTTGCGTTAAAATTCATTTCGGATTTTTTTTATAAATTACAAAAAACAGTTCAAAATCGCTGTTTTTTGTTTGATTGTTTAAACAAACAGTTTGTAATGTAGACATCTGAAAATGTTATGGACTATTGTTTATGACGTATAGTATATGTAGTTTTTTTTTTGAATTTTTTGGTTGCATATTTTTAGCAAAAATCCATTTGTTTATTAAAAAATCACTTTTTTGCAAATTAATTTCTACAACTTTTGCAAGTCGTTGAATGTTCTACCTGGGCTCATTTTCTTTCTTAAGAGTTGTACTTTCAGTTTGGTTTTATAGCTTATTGATTCTTCCAACAGGGACCTCGCAAAATTGATTGCAAAAAAGTGCTTACCTGCAAAATGGAATAACTCAACAAATAACAATTAAGGCGTTCAAACGTCATTTGCGATAAAAACAAATAAGTTATCTGATTTTATCTCGTCGAGCTACCCTAAATCGATTGGTTATAACTTTTTGTGTGACCACGGGAACCCGAGATATCAACATTTTTTCCAGCTCGCACGATTTGAAATGTCCGTGCTCATTTCTCGTAGCATCTGATGCCAGTTATCTCTACCCTACCGACTGAATTGTCGTTGTCATAAACATTGCTTTTACTACAAAATATATCACTAAAACAATACGAAATATTTTTTTACTGAAAATTTAACTATTAAACTGTATTCTCTGAAAATTTCAGCCCCATAGGTTGTAAAATGCAGCGACAGGAAATTTAAAAAAAAAAAAATTTTTTTCGATCGATTTGGGGTAGCTCGACGAGATAAAATCAGATAACGTATTTGTTTTTATCGCAAATGACGTTTGAACGCCTTAATTGTTATTTGTTGAGTTATTCCATTTTGCAGGTAAGCACTTTTTTGCAATCAATTTTGCGAGGTCTCTGTTGGAAGAATCAATAAGCCATAAAACCAAACTGAAAGTACAACTCTTAAGAAAGAAAATGAGCCCAGGTAGAACATTCAACGACTTGCAAAAGTTGTAGAAATTAATTTGCAAAAAAGTGATTTTTTAATAAACAAATGGATTTTTGCTAAAAATATGCAACCAAAAAATTCAAAAAAAAAACTACATATACTATACGTCATAAACAATAGTCCATAACATTTTCAGATGTCTACATTACAAACTGTTTGTTTAAACAATCAAACAAAAAACAGCGATTTTGAACTGTTTTTTGTAATTTATAAAAAAAATCCGAAATGAATTTTAACGCAACAGGCCTCATTTTGTAGATATTTAAAATGCCTACAACTTTTGTATAAGACATTTCTTTATAAAATGTAAGGGAAATTTCATAGAAGCAAAAACAAGTTTTTCGGTCCTTGAGCAGCTCATAAAAAAAAAAAAAGAAAAAACTAGCTATTGGAATTTAGATACGTTATTTCTAAACATCATAACGAAGACCATTATTCTGAGATATCATGGTTGGCATTTATTTGATGCGAAACCCCCCTATTAATTGGTCTAAGTATGCAGATTTCTTAACGTTATTTTCCATGTTACCTGATAATATTCAATTCATATAACTTACTTACTTCGTTCTAGTCGTATAATTTGCTGTAATTATTTTTAACATTTCTTGCGTAACTTAGTAATTGAATGATTGCTTCAGGAATCGAATCCTATTGTTACTTAAATATCGAAAGTGATCTATGTAAGAGGTGAATTTATTAAGTGCATTATAATTTTAAAACAAGCCACTAGTTCAACGAACGAGATTACGATAAACCGACGATACAATAGCGTAAGAGTGCACAACCTAAGGTCAAACTTTCAATTATTTTTGCATGCCCTAAATACCTATCTACTAATTTGAAAAATATTTTAAGACATCAATTTTTTTAGGCTTTGATAATTAAATTAAAATAATTATTTCATTTTACCAATGCACCAAATTACATATTCATAATTTGTTTCAGCGCAATATCCTACTTACCCTTCTCGATACTTAATACAATAAAAAATTTACCGCTACCCATATTTATATTAAAAATTTCTCTTGAATCTTTAAAAATACATAAAATAAACACAACAAAATTAAAACAAAAAAATAGAAATTGCTTCATTCAAAAACAACAAAAAAATCGGCATTTAAATACCAAATCGAACACTGAATGAAACCAACCTCGTCAACCACATCACTAATCCCACATTCTAACCTCAAATTCCTCAAAAAGAACCAAGTCACAACACAACACTAAAAACACAACTCAGCTGACCGAGTTAGCATTGTTTGTACGGATACTACGGATACGAGCGCGCGACGCCGGCGGTACACGGCAGGTGACTGGCTTGGCTTCACTGCAGTCTGCCACTGGTACGTTCTACTGCACGGAGACGGGACAACACTAGGGGATGTGGGCTTCACCGCTTCACTCGCATCAACTATAACTACCTACAAGGAATCGATTTTTTTTCGCATGCATGGTTGCTGTTAGCCCTTGCGGCCTTTATGACTTCAAACGGACAGAATCACTGCAGTCTACACTAGGGGATGTAGGCTTCAGTCTTCACTCGCATCGACTATAACTACCTAGCTACTGCAATTGTTTTTTCTTTCGAATGGGCGTGGAATTGCTGTTAATAGGGCCTTTACGGCCTCGAACGTGCAGAATCACTGCAAATGTATTGATGATTGAAGAGCTTTACGTTTTGACTAAAATTAACGAACTTACTTCATTATAAGCTGAAAACTTAATGTTGCGAATTAATAAGCATTATTTTAGGCCAAAATTATTTTTCCCGAAGCGTAGCATTTTCCATTTTCCATTACCCTGCCAATCCGCACTAACTACTAAAGAAAAAATTAAGACCAAGATTGTTGTAGGCTGTGATTCACACAGTTATAGGAAAATAGGTATATGTATTATATATGTTATATCTAGTAGTCATTTCATAAGTTTTTAAAAAATGTAGGAGATACTGTAGGTTCCTTGTAGCATCCATTGAGCAGTAGTAATGTCACGGGGGTCACAGTGCAGCAGAAACAAAACGCGCTCAAAACAAAACCAGCAAGCCGGCCAAAACCACTTACCGTTTTGACTGCACGTATCAACGCAAACGTTAGTAGGTTTTGCTATGGTTTTGGTACTGCTTGCGCCGTATTCACTGCAACCATCGCTTGAATGATAAACAATTCATCACGTACTGACCTGCAATAAAAAAACGTGACGTCAATACTTTCTTTTTACAAGGAAAATACAAAAACAAATGTATTCCTTTCTTTTGTTACATAGATGAAGATTTTATTTGTCTAGTTAGCGGAAATGGAGTATCTTGAAACATATTTAAGTAGATTGTATAAAATGGTATGTTTAATAGTTAGTTTGCTACTAATAAATGCGTCACTTTGAGTTTTTGTGAAACCAACGTAATTTTCTATACTTTGTTTATCTTTTAAAAATTACTCAACGATTTCTTTAAGACTCTCTTTAAGAAATTCTTTTAAACTCAGAGCTTCTCCGAGACTATTAGACCATATTAAAATTATTACCATTAAATGTAATTTCGGTAGATTTATAATTTTACCACATCCACAAGTATTAAGTATATAATATGCGTAAGTTTTATAATGTCTTCAGTTTGTTTAGATTGCTTCCGAAATGTTCCGTTACGAATTACGGTAACGTCAAGCAATATGGGGTAAACAGGCAGTAGTAAAATTAATATGATAGGTCATAATAAATACGATCCAAACAACCCAATTCTTTGAATAATTTTAATTAAACAAAAACACAGTCATAATATTCTTATTTTCAGCAAATCTACATTTGCGATCCAGCTATCCAGCGAGCTAGTGACTCTGTGCGGCTTTTGTTGCCACTAGTCCTACGGTAGAACTAGTGAGAAAAAAAATGTGTGTGTGCGATTCACACACGATAGAAGTGAAACTAAACAGAATATAAAAACCCCTGGACAACAACACGTAAATTATTAAGTGCCATCTAGCAGCCGTCTTACACAAAATTACTGTAGCGCGCCATCTAGCGACTAACTAAGAAACAACAATCGGTCGGTCGATCGACAGATATTAAATAAGCAAGCTTGACAACGAAAACGAAATTCTTATTTTTTGTTGATAAATTCTTTGAAAATATTTAAAAGAGCATTTGAAAGTATTTAAAAACAGTAAGTATAAAAATAAAACTAAAAAAAAAGAAATACTGAGAGACGCGAACCTGCGCATCAGGTATTGTGTATCTACGTCCTGACCATTGAGCTACGGAGAAGTTAGATTCAACGACGAAATTAGCAGTTATATTATATGCATGCTTGCCAAGTATATTTCTGTCTAATTCTTTCCTACACATTTTTGTATTTGTGTCTCTTACCTGTCGTTTTTTCCGTTGCATTCGGTTTGAAATCACAACGATTCTAAAGAAGTTTCACTTCAAAAAATCCCACTAGTTCTACGATAGGACTAACGAGTAGAACTAGTGGGAATGAACTTGTTACAAAAGGGGCGCCGGTGGTCAAAATAAAAAAAAACAAAATGAAGTGTAAAAAATTGACTCAAGAAGCCAAACAAAAATCCTAAATCCGCTTCTGTGTTAAGATACAGATACCTAAAACCAAGCTTGATACATCAGCTTTATGTTACATCCGGTAACCAGTAAACTGGTCGTAGCGCACATATCAACTCGGAAAGGGATCGGCACCGGATCGCCTCGCCGTCAACCTAACGTAAGCTCGGCTACGGCTAGGCGACGCCGCGCTTACGGCTAGGCGACGCCGCGCTTACGGCTCGCCGGCCGCTGGTTGACGGAATGAATGACAACAGTTCGCCGACGCAGCGGTAGGCGCGGCGCGGCGCGCGCACGAGGAAACGGAAAGTCGACGGATAGCGTACGGTGAGACGTAAGCGCGGGTACGGCAAGTCGTCCACGCACCGTAAGCTTGTCTCGAGGCGAGGCGATTACGTTACGGATCCGATAAGTGTGCTTTACAGTAGGGAGTTTCATACAAAGAATACTGACATGCAAGAGTTGATACGTTTACGTTCCGTTTACGAGTTGATATGTGTGCTATGACCATAACCAAGTTATCAGCAACAACCAACGCTGTAACAACAATTATCCATCCAGTATAATCCCTTAACCCTGCGACCAAACACACGTCGCAGGCAACGCATTTACCGGTTGTTTGTATTGAGAGTTAGTGATAAGAGAGGAGACTTTCAATCATGATAAGATAGTGTTCAACGTCAGATAGCTATGAAGGTCGCTGATGATGTCTACCGTCGTGTATCCCAACTACTAATTACATTTTCGTTTCGTAAGATGAAATAATGTATATTTTAAAATAATTTGCATTTTCTAATTTAATTAAAGAAGTGTCGTTTAATACACACTTAATATAATATTGTACAGTAACTTTATATGTTGAAGTAAATCTAAATTAGTGCCTGATAACAATCCCAAGTGAATGTAAGATATCAAAACAAAAACCATTCACTTCTTACTTTAGATTACATATTAATATTATGTGAAGCCCATTCACGAAGTCGTAACCTAATAAAACAAAAGAACTTATGTTTCCATAGAAGTCAGTCACAGTGTTCTGTCGTGATATCTCTAGCAGTGATGCAATACGGCATCTATGTCAAAAGGCATTACATCCAGACACAGTGTGTCTCCACAAAGCATTCCTCGCGAAATGAACTTTCATCTTCATTATATCAATCAAGTGTAATGCCTCGGCTGCTGCCACTGACGTAAGCACTATCAAAACATAACCATAAAGCTCTGTGCACACTAATTACAATGCTCTAAATGTAACAAATGCTAGTGTGCTAGTGTGAACGTTGGTTACCCGGTAAGTGCGTCCAGGTTTGATTTAGCATTTTTGTGTTTTTTTATGTGTAAACTGTGTGTTTTAGCCGACTACGCCGAAGATTAAAAGATGGTCATGTGTTTGACTTTAAGCATGTATGACTGTATGTATGTACTATGTATATTCATCTGTTCCGCTCGTAATTCGAAATTACTTATCATAACTTAACATGAGGTATCGTTGGATGTGTCTTGAGACTTGACTCTTGATAGTCCGATCTAAAAAAATAATAAACAACTCCACTATTACCATCAAGTAAGCAAGAGTTGCCAGGGTGAAAGAAACCCTCGTGAGGAAACCCGCGTACTTAAGAGCTCTTCATAATGTTCTCCAAAGTGTATTAACTCTGCTAATCCGCATCGATAACAAGTGGAAAACGTGCCTTGATAATCTTATCCTTTGCAACAAATTCAAAAATCATTTCACGTAAGATGTTCGATGTTATGAAAGATGTTGTGATGATATAGTTACGATATGTATAGTAAATATTTCATATTATTTTAAGTATAGATATGGTGTAACCTATTTTGCGATACACAGGAAACCATTTGAATGATTTTAACCTTTTAAAATCGATTATATTAGCTAAACTTATTATAATAAGTTTGCAATATTATATTTCGTGACATTTTTAATGAGATTCGCGCAATCCAACCAGGTGTCTATATCTGTGCCAAACTTATGTGTGAAATATCCTTTGCTAGTATATCATCATATCATTATAATATTATTAAAATCATAATATATTCACACATAAATTTCAATAAATTGTAGTATTTTTTAATGGAGATAATCGGCAAATGAGCTACGATCCATCTGATGGTAAGTGGCTATCGTCGCCCATGACATCAGTCAAACGCGTCACCGATCACTTAGTCGTTTCAGGCCATGAAAAACAGAACAACAGGAAGAAAAAACTGGCTCTTAGGCCAAAAAGCCCTGTGTTATGAGAAGTTAAGATTAACTTTCTTGTAAATAAAGAATGAAGTTAATACTGGGTTCTAAACGCAATTGTTTATTTACCAACTCTTGTTGCCCTAATACATTTAATTCACACCAGTCCACGTAACTCTGTACAAACGAATCACTTGCTCCAACAAACCGCTTTGCATTGCAAACAAATGACTTAATTGAGCCACTTTCATGTTTAATTTATAACACACACTCACACATTAATCACGAAAGTGTTAGTTGGCATTTTGCTAACATTATGTAAACCAAATACAGGTTTCCCCCGTGTCATTAAAAATAGTTTTAAATTTTTAATGTATTATTTCGTCACGGTTTGGGGGTTCTTTTCCTTGTAGCTAACTTCATAGATACGATTCTAAAATCAACCGTTGTTTCAATCTTCTGTTTTCAGAAGCCATAGACTTAAAAAAAGAACAGACGGATTGTCAGCAACAAATTCAGTGAAGCACCCATAGTAATACCAACTCCTCTATTCGTACAAGTATCACACGCACACATTGACACCTTGCTGTTATTTATTGGCCGCCATTACCGCGTCGGATTGGTCGGACCGCACTAAAAATTACACACACATGGTAAGCGGGCGGCGTCACTTTCGATAATACAAGGTGACGTCTGGTTTTTTTAAGTCTGTGTCAGAAGCCAAGTTGTCGATGATGTCTTTGTTACACAGTCCTTATCTTTAGTTGTTGATCGTGGAATATGATCTCAGCAGAACCTTTCCGCATTGCCACCAACGAAGGTAAAGAACATCCCTAATATCTCTGCATTCCATTCTTTCAAACTTGACTACCCGTATGGCGTTGGTTAATATGCCGGACGGCCATGCCAAGGGTCTTGGGTTCGATTCCCAGCAGAGCGGAATTTGAAAGATGAGACTGATTTTCGGTTCTCGGTGTCTTGTCTTTGTGTGTTGTCAATGGCACCCACGACACAGGGAATCCTAGTTGCGGCTATGAGTGTGTAGTATTAAAAAAACTCAAACCACTCTTGCACAACACGCCATGCCCCACAACCTGTGAAGCTCAAAGAACGCCCCATATAAAGTATACGGTAAACGGTAACATCTGAAATCTTCATAAAAAGACAAACGCATTTGTAGAGTTAAATACCGTATCATGCATAATGTGACCTTGTTTACTCTTCACAACGGGACGTCCTGAAATGAATAGTGTTCATAATCTTATAAACTTGCGGCATAGTCTTTTTAAAAATAACTTTAACATAACTTTATAGATATTACAAAAAAACTGACATTGAAGTTTGTGGGAAGAGAGTGATTTGAGTGATAGTTAAATTGTGTAGAGCAATTTAATCCATTAATTTCTAATCAAATAGCATGTGATACTACATTATCGTACACTTTGTTATCTTGACATGATAGTTTACGACGACGCGACGCGACGATAGAATCCAAAACTTAGTATTCGAAATGTAGCTGTTAGCGGTAGGTAATTTTAATAATTATTGTTGATGCAATCTACTATAAAATGTTTGAATGCGGACGAATGAGTGCACTGTATGCATCTGTGTAGTATAAATTGTCCAGTTGCAAATAAACCTTCATAAGCGACACACCGTTCTTTCATTCATAATACGAACTAAATAAGTGAGCCTAAGTTACCAATCAAATACAGTCCTAATCACATCAACAATTATCTTATTATTTTAAAAAGGTTAAAATTTGTTTAGTCCCACAAATCCCACGATAACAGCGCGGGAAACAAGATTTATCTGTGCTACGTTTTTTTTTTAAATAGGGAATACTCCGCTGAAAGCTAAACGTATGGTCACGTCAATCGTCATTTGATGAGAACAATAGATAATGCAAGACTGACAGCCGACGAAATCTACATTTCCGACGGATGCAACAGGAAGGAGATTTGAAGTTTCCTAGTTTTTACAATGGTATTCGATTCCAAGTGTTGAATATATTATTAAAGAATGCTTATACCTACATAGATTTTAATGCTATATTAAAATAAAATCCTTCATCAATCCGCACTGTAGCAGCGTGGAGTATGCTCTAGGCCTCCTCAAGGAGAGAGACCCGTGATCAGTAGTGGGTCATTCACGGGTTGAAAAAATTAATATAAAAGATTTAATGATAAATAATATAAAATGTAGATGTTATAACCGTGACCTACCTTGAAGTCAGATACATATTTTGCGTGTTAAAATATATTAGATCAATGAATAACGAAACATTTCAATAGTTAAGATTTTTTTTACACAAATAAGTTAATGCTTGACCACAATCCCACCTGATGATAAGTGGAGATGTGGTCCAAGGGATTTCAAGTTAATAAATAGCCTTCGTTCATCCGTAGCGTGTCAGAGGCAGAATATCCAGACCCGTATGGTCCCCGCCAATTTTCTGACCGGCAACGCATCTGATATAAGCGACGATGACTCGTCTGCTCGTTACCCAGCAACTTACTTAAAAAGCCTTGGTTAAGTAAGCTTGGCGTAAATGGTAAATAATAAACAATCCAATAGGGATTATACAGCTTCTGGCTATAATCACGATTATCAATTCGCTTTCTCCGTCCGTCAATATAAATCTATCGTACCTTTCAATCACCTTTCCAGCTCCGATTAAGTCGTGCCCACGTGCTGATCAGATTACATATTTCGCGTGAAATTGATCACTGCCTCTGATAAACATTAAAGTCAATGCCCGCATCGCAAACGCAAGCCCCTTATGACTGGGAAAGAACCCTTGGAAGATTTTGGTAGTTGGAAGACTTTCGTAATCCTTGTTCTAATTAGTGCTTGGAAAGTTTATATGTCAGCGACGCGAAGTCTTGAACTTAACAGAATATCAAGGTACATCGTGAGTAATTGTAATGTACGTGGGTATATTACTGGTAATAATAATGAAAAAACACTATTCTATATTCCAGTTGAAGTTGTAGTGACATTTTCAATTGAGTTATGTTCCCGGCCGTGGCAGATATTTCTGTGACAATAATTGTTCGAAGACTTCATATAATATTTTTGAAGCAAACTTATAATCTAACTTCTAAACCTTTTTTAGTAGAACTCAGCTCAATAAGTTTAATTTCCACTAAATCCTTGCAACATATCTAAACCAAGACATAATGGAGCAAATTGAGCAACCGAGCGCTCCACATCTGGCCGTTTAGTTTAGACACAAACCACAAGGCGTTTTATTGTGTTGACGTTTCCATACCCTGGCGCCTTTCAATATTCAACTTTAGATCCAGAATAAATTATCATGTTACTATACTTCAGTGATAAAATAAAGAATTAGTAAGGCATAGTGGTATAATTCATAGCTTTGTAAATATTGCAGTTCACGTAGTTCAAGTAACAAGTTCGTCGCGTATATAAGATGTACGAATGTATTCTATATTTTATTTAATTTAAGATGTATATGGTACCTATTTATTTGTAATGTATTTAATTATTATAGAACATTTTAAAATCCTTATATCTTGTTATCCCCCAATGATAGTTCAGTCTTGCCACTTACCGCAATTTCTCACCATCACCCTGGGTTGACTGGTAGAGAATGCCTCAAGGCATTACGTCCGCCTTTTGTAAAAAAAACCTGTTTTAGGTCTTACAAAAAAGATTAAATAAATAAATCTCTACGACTCACACTAACGGTTACTTTAATCGCTCCTTAGTAAAGAATCACCATACAAATTGAGTTCTGTACTAAGGAGTGACTTAAGTAACCGTCAGTGACTTTGAGTTGGGGCGTTAGTGCACCCTACTAAATAACGGAGGATGTTTCTTGTTGTGTTCCAGGAGTTTCTTGCACTCTTAAAATGTATTAACAATCTTATAGCTTGTGATGAGCCGAATATTGGGTTCAGTTCGGCACATTTTTTTGTTCTGAATCGGCCATAATCATGTTACATAAAAATTCTCATACACCTATCTAGAGCTTTAAACAGTAGTGGCATACTAAATACTGTCCGCGTAAAGCTGTACAGACCGCAATGGCCAACAGCAATTTCTGAGCATTGCAAATAATTGGTGTATTTTCTACTGTCACCATTATTGCGTTAAATAATAATAAAATGCATCTTAGCATTCTCTCTTCCGCAAGTCATGTGTCATGTTATCTTGTACTATTTTCTAACCGCAACATACGAGTATTACTAGAACAGTTGTGCGCATCTCCATTCATCTTCAGTTTGCTCAGCAGACGCTCCCGGTGTTTACTTACGAGACGACAATTCAGACAAACTAGTATTGCCGGACGAAAGCTGCGCCACCGGTTTCTAAATTCCTTAAGAAATGTCACTTTACTATATTAAATACTTAGATGTGGACTAATAGCTTGGTAAGATGAGGAATGTCCCTACGGAAGAGATAAAGTCATCCAGTTCCATTTTTGGAGGTGGTTTAATCACGGAGATTCATGCAAGATGATTTTGTTGTTTCATCATTGTTTCATTATTATTATTATTATTTGAAAGATTAAGGACACGAATATGTATTATTATATTGTAACTGCCATTCACGAAATATCTAAGGGCAAATGAGAATCGAGCCTCCATGAATTTTTCCAAAATAAAAAAGTACCTACTCATAAAATCTTTTTATCATCCTGACATAATATTTTCCATTTACCACACCGAACACCATAAACCATAACATGCAAAAATCTACAAATCAAAGCCCAGTAAGAAATATTTGGGAATACAAATACTTATCAACACTTGAAAGGAAAAATTGCCTAAGCGATACTGAGCTAACTTTACAGAAGAGCAGTTTTAAGTTGGAATTGTTAGAAAAAATCATATATTTTTTTGTAATCCTCCTACCGACGTTATTCTTACTGTTTTGGAATCCTTATTTTATCATCTTTATTGTGACGTATACAATAACTTTTCTAAAATTTCAACTTTAAACTGCGCTCCTGTAAAGTTAGCTTAATGTCGCTTAGTCAATTTTTCCTTTAAAGCGTCGATATATAATTATGAATTTTTACTGGAAGAGTGGAGGTAACCCAAAAATACATTACTTTTTCCTAAACAGTTCTATGTACAAGAAAAGAAGATAATTTTAACCCTCAAACACAGGCCGACGTAAGTGTGAAGAGCAAGTATAATTGAAACATTATGGCGGAGTCACGAAAACCATTACGAATGTTCAACATGAAACCGATTCCTGGGAACGTGCCCATTGTCGGCACAGTATAAGCCGTCACTCTGATATCAATAAGGAATTACATCATATTTTCTATTATGGAAAATATACAAAAAAAATGTTTGCTTCACGATCTTTTCATGGTTGCTTGCATTCAAAGTATTCCAAAGTTAAAACCTTTGTAAAATCTCTTACGAATCTATCACACATAGATTTCTATTATACAATAATATATTATTGTTTGTAAGTCTTCTGAAAGTAAACATCCCTTTATTTTCACAAATAAGTAAAACTGCATTCAAAGATTTTTGATAAATCACCTGCTTGAGCCTAGAATCGAACATGTAAATGTGAAAAAAAAACATTTTATATTTTACCAATCGAAAGGGTCATTCAAATTCAATTTCTCTTAAACAACATAGTATCTTAAATTAAAGGAAGCCCAAGAAAAATATGAGTTAGTTGAAAATTTTAATGGTAACTCTATAGTGATGATAATATTTTAACATAAACTTCTGTTTTTAATTCTTCTCCTAACCTCAAATTATTTACATGACCCCACAAAAAACATCGAAAGAAAAAAGAAAATAATAACAATACAACGAGCATACTTCTACTATTCAAAGGAACAATACGTAAGTAAAAGTTACATATAAACAACCTATACATGATAGTTACTTAAAATATATACCTACCGCAAAATAGTTAAACGCTTAAAGATTATATTTTTTTGTCTGCATCCTGTAATGAAAACCAGCCAACATTCACCATAACTAGTCCATGACGAATAACGCTCCAAAAATTCTTTAATTCGGTCTCCATTTTTCGAATTTTCCACTGCTTTTATTTTGGCATCATTTTATTCCAACCATAAAATGAAGAGCAATTTTTACGAAAGCTACGAAAACGCATATATGTATAACAGATCATAACTAAACATACCTACTCGTATAGAATTAGTATCTGTTGAAATTCCCCATACCTCCTCATACTAATATATGTACCTCCTGCTTGGACATATAATAGTCCATCTATACGTAATCGTATAAGCATAACTTGAGTTTTACACAACTCAGTACTAACATAAGCCGTAGAGAGTATGAAATAACCATTATCATTTGCACAAAAGGACATAATATCACAGATCACTTCCACTTTGGCCACGATAAGGCACAAATTCTCTACAATATACAGGACAATATAAAGGACATTCAATTTGTGTCAATCGACACACAACTTCATAAGACTAATCTGACTAATTTGCCAACCAATTGAAAATTTAATTGATATGTTTCAAGAGTCGCCTAAATAATTAGTTGATAGTACTGTATTGTAAACATTACATAGTATATTTAGAATTCATATCTGAGATTTGTGAATCGCCTCCGGTCGCTCGGTCATGTCTAACGCATTAGAGAAGATTGAGCAAGATTGAGGAACTATAGAAGAAGAAGAAGAAGAAGAACCGATTGGTCGGCGCCCGTCGTAAGTATTACTGGTAAGACAGAATGAAATCGAACTTGTGCGAACAAACCTAATATGCCGTACAGGACCTCTTACAGTGGAAAACTCTCCTGTCAAGGACGAAGATTCCCTTTACGAGTAGGTCATTGCGCTAAGGAGTTGATAAATCTCAAACATACAAGTAATCAAATAACTATCACATGGTCATAGTTATTTTTCTATTCAGTGAGTCAAGGCCAGTTTGCCTGCTTGTGTATTCACTGAAAATATAGCTCTGTCTGCGACCATGGTTCCATCAGTTCCATCTATGCTACGTGCAATTTCCTTAGCGAAACAACAACGGTTGTCGTTGCTCAATCACGAATATTAAGCAAAGTAGATCCGTAAGCATCCAGGCCAGTGGTTCGCCAGGAAATTGCTGCGAAAATGTACCTAATCTCAACAGAAACTGTTCTTGTTACCCTACTTTTAAAAAAGATGAAGCTTCTTGCGTATGACGTGATCGAACAAACATTAATGTTGATTACTTTAGAACTCTATTTAGCAAACGATTTAGAAAACATTTTTTATTTGAAAGAATATACTTTCAGGTTAGTTAAATATTTATCAAATTCAATTCAATTTAGCCCTGATGATCCTCATGAAGAATTAAAGGAAGTTCTCAAATATTATAGCGATAATTTTAGTGGTAGTTGGTGCGCGCCTTTATTATATCCACTGTTCTGTTCTGAACAATTTTTCTTGTGCATTACTATACCTTGCAATTCATTGCAAAATCTACTTTACCCACAGTTTAACATAATGCTATAATAGTTTGTACGCACCATGCTTAGCTACATGTTATTATTTCATTATTTTATCACAATGTCTAAATATTATGGTTCAAAATTAATAATTGCAAAGAAATCTTTCCATCACAGTGAAAGTTAAATTTTGACAGCTATTACTTTCCAAATCCATCAGACTATGCCACTGACAGGCTATTATAGTCGCGATTATAATAATTGTTCTAGGAGCCGAAGCTTAGAACGCAATAGGTAACAACAGTGAACGAATATACTAGTACCTATAGTAGTTCGTTGGATAACAATTATGACAGTTCACCTCACTGTTCTTAGAAGCCACTTTAAGCAGTTCATTTGTCATTGTGTCGCTATTTTTAGAAATTACTAGCGCTGTACCCGCGACTTTACTCGCGTTTTCCGGAATACCAAACCAAATAAACGTAGAAGATACCTATTTAAAATTATGTTTTATCTCTTAACAATCCTTTATGTCTTAACAATCTTACAGAGGCTTTTTGTCCTAATTTGTAATTTAAAAATAATTCTTGACAAAAAATAACCGACTTCAAAATTAGAGATAACTCAAAAACTAGTCGTCTCGTCAGATCTCGCTCAAAAAGTGGGGCCACATGACAAGCACTAATTTTCGACTAAAAAAAGAATCATCAAAATCAGTTCACCCAGTCGAAAGTTCTGAGGTAACAAACAAAAAAAAATACAGTCGAATTGAGAACCTCCTCCTTTTTTTGAAGTCGGTTAATAAGGTAGGCTTGAAATGAAAATAATTGAAGGATTAATCAGGTATATTTTAACGCAAAAAATAATTTCTGATTACCTATTATTTCTGATTACCTAGTTTTAAATATTTTTCAAACTAATACATATTCCAGTAAAAAAAGTGCCAAGATTATTTACCAAATAAGACTGGTCTAAAAATCAGACTATACATGGCAATTAACTAGATATGATTTAGCAATTGAAAATTATCACTCTTATCAACCATAATCACTAAATCACCTTATTAGTATACGTATAAGTAAAATAAGTATCGACGAAGTTTCCCAATTTTATGCTTAGTTACAGTTTATAAATACACATGAGGAAGAACCGAACAGCTGCGCTACGCAAGCGCACGCTGCTATTTGTCAGATGCGCATGCGCATGCGCATACCTGGGTAACACTGAAAATTTTTAGAAAATGAAAAACGGCTTAATATAGAAAGTTGCCAATACTTTTATTGTTTTTGGAAGTAATCTCCGTTCATCTCTACACATCGTCGCATTCGATCGAACCACTGAGAAAAGCAGTGGGCCCATTCTTCCTTAGGGGTCTCTTCTATGGCATTTTCATACGCTTTCACCGCATCTTCTGGGCTCGCAAAGCGAATACCTCGAATTTTATCTTTAGTTTTTGGGAATAAATAAAAGTCGCAGGGCGCCAGGTCAGAACTGTATGGCGGATGACTCATTATCTCGACACCTGCCATAGTCAAATATTGAACAGTCCGTTTTGCGGAGTGCGCTGAAGCATTGTCGTGGTAAAGAAGGATCCTGCTTCGAGGGCGCTGCTGTCGAATGTTTTCCAAAACAACAGGTAAACAGCGATTGACATACCAGTCTGCAGTAACTGTCCTTCCTTCTTCTAGCACAACTGTCGCGAAATGACCTTTCCGACAAAAGAATGAGGCAATCATCTTTTTTCCTTGACTTCTTCCTTTCTTTACCTTAGTTGGCCGATCCTCGAAAGGAAACACCCACTGAGCTGATTGTCTTTTGGTTTCGGCTTCGTAGCAATATATCCAGCTTTCATCACCTGTGACGATGTCAAATACAGCATTTGAGTCACCGCCGTTGAACTTATCTAACATTTGGCGACACTAGTCCATGCGAAGGTGTTTCTGGTCATCGGTTAAAGTATGGGGAATCCATCTGGTACATAGCTTCCTGCCGCCTAAATGTTCGTGTAATACTTTTTGAACTTAACTCATACCAATGCCTAGGCTTGCCCGTATCTGTTGATAGGTTACTCTCTTATCTTCCTCTATCATGCGTCGCACAGCATTGATGTTATCTTCAGTAGTCGCTGTTAAAGGACGTCCCTCACGCGGATCATCATTGAGATTACTACGTCAACGCTTAAACTCGTTAAACCAATTGTAAATAGTGGCATGAGATGGAGCTTCATTAATAAATGCTAATCGCAGCCTATCATAGCTTTGTTGTTGAGTAAGCCCACAACGAAAGTCATAATAAATCATTGACCGAAAATTTCCTCGCATTAGGTTCATTTTCACGTGTAACAAGAGTTTTAGATTTGCCACCAATTCACAAATAATTGAATCCTAAAAAAATTTTTTTTTTTAAACGCTTTTATTTCAATAATGTTTAGTTTATAAAATTAGCTACAAGTTGTGAAAATTTCAAGTCTCTACGTAAAATAGAACATAGAGAATTATGCGTCTAAAGTCTGAAAATCGTTTTTTTTAATTTAACAACAAATAAACAATGAAAATTAGTTTAAAATATGATTTTCGTGTATTGTCATCGGAAATACACATGTCTGCCAAATTTCATCAATTTTCATTAAAGGGAAGTCATTCAAATTAACGTTACAAGATTTGATGCTTTGAAGATTTGATGCTTTGATGCTTTGATGCTCCGAAGTGAAGCTAAATGAATCCTAAAAAAATTTTTTTTTTAAACGCTTTTATTTCAATAATGTTTAGTTTATAAAATTAGCTACAAGTTGTGAAAATTTCAAGTCTCTACGTAAAATAGAACATAGAGAATTATGCGTCTAAAGTCTGAAAATCGTTTTTTTTAATTTAACAACAAATAAACAATGAAAATTAGTTTAAAATATGATTTTCGTGTATTGTCATCGGAAATACACATGTCTGCCAAATTTCATCAATTTTCATTAAAGGGAAGTCATTCAAATTAACGTTACAAGATTTGATGCTTTGATGCTTTGATGCTCCGAAGTGAAGCTAAATAAAAGCGTTTAAAAAAATGACAAATGAATTCAATATACTACATTAGGTTACCAAAGAGTTCTAAAATTGAAATTCAAAAAAAGTTTTCATTAGCAATGTTTCTAACTGGCCAGTTCTAAACATTTTCAGTGTGACCCACGTACTTTGACATAGGGTACCGCGTTGTCAATAATAAAGTTAACAACGGGAGGGGCCCGTTTTGAAAAGATATAATTAACAAAGCAAATGTTACAGTTATGAGTTGGGTATGAGTTATGATGACTGTGTTTAGCTAACGTAAATTATTGTTATGTTTTAGCAGATATTGTTCGTTTTATATAAATAAATTCATTCGCCTGTCTAAAAGAAGAAGATTTCTAGGAAACATTGCATTTTGAAAGGCATTTTACAATTATGTGAATAAAAAAGTTAAAACCTTCCAACACTTAAATTCAAACTAAAAGTAAAAGGAATAAAATAACACTAAACCTGTATGTATTGTAATATGTAACAATAAAAGTACCGACTCAGAGTCCCAGATAAGCGTAAGTTACATATTGACCATTATACAACCATAATTTGCACTTAAGTTCTTTCTTGATATTCCGTAAAAGTCCACTTTTCGATTCTTTTATGACGCCGGCGACAAAACCAACTAAACGAAAGGAAAAGTGCTAAAAGATTATATTAATTATCTTCCTTACTGACCCGTCTGACTGAGCGTCAATAAAATATGAAATATATAAGACATTTCTTTTTGCCAAATTTCACCACCCTAGATCAACGGGAAGTACCTATCCTATAAGTTAAGATTTCCTTGCGAGTGCGAAGTATGACTTTTTGACAGCTCCAAGGGATTGCAGTCTTGAACATTTTTGTGCTCCTAAAATTTAGAATAACTAATTTTTAGGACAACCCATGAGAGGTTTTGAACTTGGTGTAAAATTTTAAATCCTTAAAAGGGCTACGAATAAAAGATAAAATAAATAATATATGTAGCAGAAGGAGGTATTCTATGATGTTGGTTATGAAATGATATTCCTTTTACTTTGCACCATGATATATTTCCAGTTCTCCTAACATTCACATCAATATTCCAAAGTACTTCAATACTACGTGATCAATAATAATCTGTTCTACATTCTTGACAATTCCCTAATCTAAATATGACATGAAATTTCTTATATGCCAGCCTCTGCATCAGGCAAGCGCTGTAGAATAAAGAGGTCCGTCCCTGGACCTTCACTGGAGATTCATGGTCTCACCGATACGGCTATCCTGACGTGCGCTCGTCCTCGTGCGCGGATTAATTTATCTTGGTACGTCATCACTGGATCAAAGCATGTGGTCTGCTCTAACTGCTGGGTCCGAAACACGTTGTTTTTGTGTTCACTCACGCGGCCATCGCTGACGACCCGCACGGCCTCGTGCGATCATAAGAATTCTGTAAAAATAGTCTCAACAGTATCTTGCTCGGCTATTCTGACTACATTAACCTCACTCATATTCATTTTTATCATTCATCATTATTAATTTATAGTCAAGAATAATTCGCTCATTAAGTCTGATATCTTTTAAATGTGGACACTTAAAACATGGTGGAGAGAACTATGGTCTGGCCATTTGGTTACCAATCTGGTTCATAAAACTCTACGAAACGTCGCAATTATGTCATTGTCGTCTGGTCCGGTTCAAACCCTGCAGACTCCTGGCCCAGTCTCTCCAAGACTCTTCAGGTACATCGCCCCTTCAGTTCTATGCTGGCCCGGACTCTATTCACACTTCTTTCCTTTTTTTTCATTTTTTTTGACACCTTTTTTTACATCCTTTTTTTACTCAATTTTTTTTTGTAATTCCATTTTGTTACTAGGTACTCTTTTTTTTACCTTTCATTTTCACTTTTCTCTTTTTTCACTCTTTTTTACACTTTTTTTTTAGGTACTATTTTTTTTACCTTTCATTTTCACTTTTCTCTTTTTTTCACTCTTTTTTACACTTTTTTTTAGGTACTATTTTTTTTACCTCTGTTTTTACTTTCCTCTTTATTTTTTCTCACTTTTTTTTTACAATAGCCATTGTTGCGACACATTAAATCGATATCATCATATCATCATCATTAAACCTTCTTTTACTATACTACCAGACCGACCATAGTTTCTCTACGTGACTTACACCTGCAGCAGACATGTCTCCAAGCAAACCATCGGTTTCAGTGTTAGCTCCTGGGTCTCTTGGTTTCACGTGGTAGATCATTATTTCATGTCTTATCGATTTTCCGCAACTGAAAAATAAAAAGAGTTAATTTGACTCGTATGATATCAGGTTACTCGTATGATAACACATTTGATGCTAGACTAAGGCTACTTATCTGCGATCCATACTCCTTAGGTCATCATGACACATTGGATGGCTTGGTTTATATGAACTCTAGCTCCACTGAGTCGCATCACTACGTTTTGCATTGTCCACGTCGATTATATTATGAACTTCCACATTCTCATTTCATCGCGTTTTGTATTGTTTCATTTCTCATTGCAAAATTTTCTTCAAATGTCATCCGAACTAGTGTCATTCCTCATTTATTTTCCGATTTGTGGGCATGTTTCGTCAATCACTTCTGATGTAGCAGAAGGAGGTATTCTATGATGTTGGTTATGAAATGATATTCCTTTTACTTTGCACCATGATATATTTCCAGTTCTCCTAACATTCACATCAATATTCCAAAGTACTTCAATACTACGTGATCAATAATAATCTGTTCTACATTCTTGACAATTCCCTAATCTAAATATGACATGACATTTCTTATATGCCAGCCTCTGCATCAGGCAAGCGCTGTAGAATAAAGAGGTCCGTCCCTGGACCTTCACTGGAGATTCATGGCCTCACCGATATATATATTATTTCATACATTTTGATCCGTTATAGGTAAAATTTATTTTAATACTTCAGGTAGGTAGGTACTTCTTTTTATGAGCATAATTCGCTCCTCGGCTTCGATGAAGCATTTCCCTAACACCGAAAAGGCGTACTTTCATTTTCGATACGGTTTTAAGCTTGGACAAATTACGAACAATAAGACAATAATCTAAAATTTTATCAAAAAAGAACTGACTTCAAATCACATCAAATAAAAAAAAAGAATCATCGAAATCGGTTGGCGTGATATTGAGTTATTCGTCCATTTATCGCGCACATACTCAATGCAAATTTAAGACTTATATGCTTTTGACATCGATGCCATTGTCAGATTTCGTTCAAATTTATGTGGGATCACACGACAAGCACCAGCTTTCGATTAAAAAAAAGAATCATCAAAATCGGTTCACCCAGTCAAAAGTACGGAGGTAACAAACATAAAAAAATACAGTCGAATTAAGAACTTAATATTATAATATTATTAACCAACTTCAAAAAAAGGAGGACTTTTTTTGAAGTTGGTTAATAATATACGGTTATAAAAGAAGGATCCACAGACCAAGGATCCAAGGGCCAGCCCGTCTCAATGTCGCTGATGCCCATGGATGACATCTGGCAGTGACCTTTCACCATTAGGTGGCTGGTCCACTACACTTAACAGACAATATCTTACAATACAACAATACTACTTAGGTACTATCAATATGACGTGAACTATACATATTTGGTAAATGAGTCACGTAACTCGCTCTCCATCTGAAACACTTTACATGTAAGAAATATTTTATATGTATATTTGGTAGTTAGGTAGGTACCATAACTAAATCAATATTAAGTTAGATATTAATTTAAAAAAAAACAATTCAGTCGTGACCACGATCCATGAAACTGAGTCGCAATACCTATCAGCGCGCGGGCTACAGATATAAAATGTATACTGTATCATAGTAACACATCAGTAAAAACTCTAATCCTCATAATTATGACCTACGTAGCAAACGAATAAATATCACACAACGTACGATACATCCAGCCAAGGCACCGATTGGATCAATAAACTTTCCTACCAATAACTCGTAGTCGCAAATTGACAGGTCCCTCTCTAGGCCGAGAAAGGGCCGATAATGACTTCTATTTAGACGAGCGTTGCATGCACAGCATATTGGAACACCCACGATTCACGTTCCACATCCGATAGTTTCGTGGTGATCTTGCCTCTTAACATACTGACATTATTATATTTGTTATGTTATGAAACTTTATAATGACCCTTATAAGGTTGGTTAGTAATACTAAGGTAGTGATTAACTTAACTTTAACGTTAACTTACTTCATGCAGGTAAATAGTCGGCAAACGAGCACAGACATCTTGGTAAAGCGGTCATGGTAGCACATGGACTTTGGCAACGCCAAGCGAATTACCGACCAAAAAGAGAAAAGTAGAAAAAAATACTAGATTTTAAGCCAAAGCCAAAGCAAAGTCGAAGCAGATGTCTTAATATGTCTGCTAATCCGATTTTTGCCAAAGCATTCTCTTTGTAAGAACCAGTTGTAGAACAATTAAATTTCTTAAGAAATAAAAAAAAAGTAAGGCAAAAGCAAAGCAACAACCCATAATTGTCCCACTGTTGGGCTCGGGGTCTCCTCTCACAATGTGAGGGGTATAGGCCATAGACTACTACGCTGGCCAAGTGCGGATTGGTAGACTTCACACACCTTTGAGAACTTTATGGAGAACTCTCCGGTGCGCAGGTTTCCTCACGATGTGTTCCTTCACCGAAGCAAGTGATAATTAACTTGTAATACGCACATAATATTTGAAAATTAGGAGGTGCGTGCCAGGATTTGAACTCTGGCCCCTCGGTTCGGGAGACCAACGTTCTAACCGCTAGGCTATCACTGCAGATCTTAAGAAATACGTGTACATAATTAATACACGGAACCCATGACAATTGGATTTGAACTTGACATTATCCCAATTCCCACTCCATAATCTATCATAATCAATTTAATACTGAAGTTAAAATTAACGAATGGCGACAAGGTTGACAAGTGCCAATTAAATAAGCCAAATAAATAAATAAGCAACATAACAAGCGTAGAATTCATGTTAAAATTTATTTAGAATTAAGAATTACATTTCAATCGTAGTCTTCGGTTTTAACGAACTAAGAAAGGATATTTAAAAGATGTTACAACATAGTTACAACTCTAGGAGACAAATTTATCAATATTGGCAGGTGTTACTAAAAAAATATTAATAATTTTTGTAATTCGTCATCAAACAGAACAACTGAAAAAGTTAAAAAGCATTATGAGGGGCCTTCTAAATTTGGACTGCCAAACCTACTTACACATACAGAACCCTATAATCGTAAACACTCGCTAATTGAAGATGTCACAATGACGGTTACAATAACAACTTTAAATTCAAACCGACCGAAACAGTTAAGAAATAACTGAATATTTTACCGCTACGCTAATCATGATTGCTAAACGAGGTTGCGAACCTATGAAGATTATGAATATTTTCATGCCTATAATCTGCCGAGATGAAAGTCCTATTAAAAAATAAACGCTGCTTGTAAGTTAATCGATAATCGATTACTCAATCGAGTCGCGAGCGAGATAACATCTATTAGGTATGCAATGATATTATATATTAAAAAGAGGCGGATATGTCATAAGCGCGCGCGTTGTGTGACTCAAAAAGTTCCCAATTGGGAACTCTTATTCAGGTGAAGAAAGAGACAGCGATGTAGTTTTGACGCGAGAGCGATAAAGACGTGCAATAAAGCAATAAGGCGTGCCTTGCGGACATCGGAACAGATTTTTCGGTTGATTTGTAAGGGCATAACGTATCTATAATTATTTAAATATCATTGTAGGTATGTGATTAATTTATCAAGTCAATGCAACCGCGACGTAATCCAACACGGAGCGATTGATCGTTAACTTGAAATGACAGTTATTAGTAACGTTAAAGTTAGTAACAGAGGTTAAAATTAAGTTATTGTACTAGTTTTTTCTATGGAAATAGCCGGCAAACGAGCTGACGATCCACCTGATGGTAAGTGGCTATCGTCGCCCATGGTCATCAGCAACATCAAAGGCATCACTGATGCGTTGCCGGTCAAGAAAGAGAGAAGAAAAAGAAAGAAAGAACTGGCTCTGAAGCCAAGTTGCTTGAAAAAACACACACACGCACTTCTGAACTATTGATTAGGTGTTTTAACCGACTTTAAAAAAAGGAAGAGGTTCTTAATTTTTTTTCATGTGTGCCTCATAAGTTATTACTGGATGTACAGATTTTGACGATTATTTTTATGTTCGAAAGCAAGTGCTTGTCATGCGGTCTCATTTAAATTGGAGCGAGATCTGACGAGTAGTTTTTGAGTTATCTCTTTTTGAAGTCGGATATTTTTTAGAAGAATTAGCTTAGCATGAACATTCACTAATGAGATGAGTTCCAAAAATAGAAAGACTACCTTAAGGATTACAGAGACATCATTTAAAAGGAGGAACTAAATACCAAATGCCAATGTGTCAACCGTTATAAAGCAGGTTGAGCTATTTTTTATGAACTGAAGATTCACCTGATGGTCCCTTGTCGCCTATGGCCATCAGTCACGTGACTTCATGTCTTGCCATCCAATTAGTATTCATGACTAATTTATTTATTTCTTTGCAACACCTCAAAGTAGAGGTTACAAGGGCGAACTTAATGCTTAATGGCGTTCTGCCAGTTGACCCTGGGTGATGGGGAAAATGTATCTACACACTGATTACACTGACTGTCTGATTACACTGTCTTTTTAAAACAAATACCATTGTCCATTATGCACTATACTGTACGTAAATATTGCGTGATAAGGACTCAATTATTATAAAGTTAGGACATTCTACATCGCTCTCAAAGACCCGATCGAATTCTTTTTTTATTGCTTGCAAGGCAAGGGAAAAAATGAGAGAGCTGCTTCCACGGAGTGAAGTCTTTTAACATGCATTTGGCCTGTGAAGTGAATAATGACCGCTCATAGTAAAATATCTGTAAATACGATTCAGTTACTCCTAACCGTTGAGGACCACCACTCTATAATTCCGGAACTCATCTCAGATCGTCACCATGTTGCTAATGGGACCACCACCCTGGCAAAAATCATGTAAACAAATCGGTTAAACCGTCTTCTAGTAATCGCTGAACATACATAAAAAATATAATAGTGTAACATATTGTACGTAAATATTGCGTGATAAGGACTCAATTTTTATGAAGTTGGGACATTCTAAATCGCTCTCAAAGACCCGATCGAATTCTTATTTTATCGCTTGCTTTGGGCAAGGGAAAACATTAGAGAGCTTACCAGTATCTCAAAATGATCCACGGAGTGAAGTCTTTTAACCTAAATTTGGCCTGCGAAGTAATAAAATATCTGTAAACACGATTCAAGATACTCCTAACTGTTGAGGAGTTCCACTCTATATCTCCGGAACTTATCTTCAGATCCTCACCATATTCCTAATGGCAACTACCCTGGCAAATGGCAATCCCCTATTCAATACCGTTTAAATCATGCAAATCGGTGAAACGTAATCGGTGAACATACATAAAAAAATATATATTATAAAGTGGAACTTCATTTTCGAAGTCGGTTAAAAATACATGGCAGTGAGTTTAAAAGTTGTGATTATGATCCATCAAATAGGTAGTTAAACTTTTATAATTCCATAAATTTCCAACACTATTGCACAGTTAAATGTTAATACGATAATGACACAGACAATAAGTTTACAGTGTCACACATGATTTGCGCGCCGTGAGCCAGGAAATTGGACGGAAGCAAAGCATTCATTGTCATGCGATATGTTGTAGTTTAATTAATTAACGGGTATAAAAAGAAACTTTTCACAACACAGATGCCGATGGGACTTTTTCATAAATGCCGACATTTCATAAAAATGCATATCCGCAGACACGAATACGAAAATGGATTACAGATCTTTATTTTTTATGTATATAAAGCAGAAGGGGTGTTCTACGGTGTTGATTATGAAATGATATAATACTTATTCCTTTTTCTTTGCTCCATGATATATTTCCAGTTCTCCTAACGTTCACATCAATAACAATCTCTACAACTCCGTGATCAATAATCGAACCCCATAGTCCTACGTACGTTCCAAAATAGATTGACATTCCTTATTCAAATTATGTATTTAGTTTTTCTACATGACTTCTTGTATGACAGCATCTGCATCGGCCGATCGTTGTTGAACCAAAGAGGTTGCTTGCCAACATTATATTTAAAATACATAGTTATACGTAACACTGCTAAGAACATTCTGGCTTCCAGGCGAGTCGAACTAAAAGTTAACGCGCTTTAAGATCTCCGCAATATTAAAAGCGACATTCCGACACACTACAAACACGTCACGACCGCCGACTACGTAGTCAACCGAAGCGTTACTTCCTGCTGCCGAGCACACATTTTACTTTGATCAGCTATAATTACTGACTAGTTTTTTTTACGACCCTATGACACCACGACTAAGTGACCCTGCTTTGAAACGTACCGAGTAGATTCCTGGCTGGTGCAAATGTACATAAAGCAAAAGAGCTTAGTGAAAGCAATACATTCGTCAGAATTACGCACAGAATCTGTTTATTGGTTTGCGGTGCATACGGATCTATTTTGCTTCTAGTAGGTACTTTATTACCAATTGTGTAACAAACAAACATTAGTTCTCGTGTCATGTTTGTACTAGATAAGTGTAAATCCAAAAACAGTATTTTTTAGTTAAATAAAAATATTTACAAGTTTGCACAGAACCCTCGTTGCGCGAGTCTGTCTCACTCTTGGCCGATTCTTTCTTGAGGTAAGGACCCTTGATCAGCAGGATTCGACCCTGACTGCGCCAGGATGGGAGAATGATGTTCATACATCGCAAACCTATCACTGCTTGAGAGTACAAGAATTTGTTCAAGAACAATCCCTATTATGTCTAAGGGTATCCCCACACCCTTCCCTCATCCTGCTACGACGAGTAGAATTTATTATAGCTACGATAGCTACTAGTAACTTTCAAAAACTGTTTTTAAAAATCCACTTCGAACCAAATTTCATTTCATGTACTTCGCGCTTTGCCTTTCAATGATTTTTACATTCTCATTTTACACCTTGTATTTCCATGTGAAGGGAGTCAAAACCAGTCAAAACAATCGCTCACATCCATGTCATAGCCCTACGCTAAGTGCAGTCCCATGTTCGCGTGGTAGAGAAAGTGCGACGAAACTACAAGGCTACCGAAATGGGACCGATGCTGTAGTTAGCTGCCCCAAATTGTAACATCACGGTCAAGTGCACCATGACACCATAGCACCATACACATACATGCAGCACTCGTGTACAGTTGAATATGGCTACCAAACTATAACTTTCATTTTGTAAAGCAACTTTATGAGGTAGTTAGTATTTATGTATTGTTTTCAGTCCTATTGGTCTTATCGCTGTGTGTCTTTCAGATAAAACTGGGTTATACGAAAACATCATGACATCGAAAAATCAAGCCTATTTATTTGATAATATTTTTAACACACATGCTTATTAAAAGCACAAGCGCACACTCGCAATTTAAAATAGTAAATAAGTAGGTAGCAACCAAGAAAAAGAAACAAATAAAATAATAAAAAACGATCCATCTCTCACGATGCAGCAAGTAATAGATTTAAGTGCCGCACTCAAACTATTGAAGGTAACTTGTCTGAACCAAATCTACAGTCACCTTTAAAATTGTACCTACTTAAAGTATCAAAATTTGCATTTACCTCCAAGGGCTCTAAACAGGTAATAATACCCAAATACATAATATCTGTACTTGTAATGTAATCTGTCATTATCGAAATAATCGTGTCTACGCTAATCGCCAAATCGGTCGTTCTGCATGCGGAATGCAGTTCAGGTACATTTACATACAGAAAATCCACTCTATGTATCATGATTCGTAATTTGATAGTACAATTGAGAAAGATCATTGGTTATATTTTTTAGAGTCTGATGGTCTGAAGAAAAGGCAGACGAGCCACCTGATGGTAAGTGGTCACACATGACACGGTCAGACATGAGCAATAACAGAGGCATCGCCACCGGCCCTGAAGGAGAACTCTTTTTACATCTTTTTTGTAGAACCCCATACGCTCCAGGAGCACCTCAATAGAAGCGGTGTATTCAAAGTCGTAAAGTTTTAGCAAATGAATTATGTAGCCATTCTATCAATTCTTCGTTCTATTCTGTGGTTGGATGTTCGGTGGGTTGCGACCACCGTTATGTTAGTTATGAAATAGCCAGAATCAGAAGTGCGCTGCAATTGAATGGATTTGGGACTGTATAATTTCAATGGATTGTTAAAAATATTTACCAAACTAGTTAGAATGACACAATATTTTATGCCAATACTTAGATTTTCATTCACTTACAAGTTACAACTCCTGCAGTTTTATTTGTATTTTGAATAATTCATAGGATTTCAATTTGAATTTTTAAAGCACTGCTTTTATGGCGTGAAAAAATAATGACATCTGATTTATAATTATCTTATAATTATGACATCTGATTTATTTTTATTCATCCGTGTTGGTATTAGAATGAATCTAATTATTATTTAAAATAATGAAGCCCAGAGATATAAAGATAATATGTCGACAGTGTTGACTTTGTTCTGCTCGATAATAAAAATTCATTGCTTAGCTGTGGCCTGATCTTGGTCTGGCTGGGACTGCATAGCGTATGTGATAAGCTTGACTTTGTCGATAACGCGATGACGGTAACATTTTTGGCAATTTTTGGTACCATTTTGCATCCAAATCGGTCAAACTGTGTTTAAGTAATGTGAACAACCATACAAAAAAAATTCTGACGTATCCTCCTTTTTTTGAAGTCAGTCGGGAGTTTTTCAGAAGTAAAAACGGTCTCTATTTAAGATTGCAGAGTCCTGTACCACCTAGATCAAATCTACCAGTAGATACTCAGATGGAAGGGTGTTTTTACCCTCGCTTGTTTGTTGGCTATTTACATAAAAGAACCATAAAAACATTGTATGTTCAAAAAGGAAAAACATACGCAACGCAAATAAGTCAAGACGGCATAGCTATGGGCGGGCAAGTGTCAAGATTCCGGAGGTAAACCAAAGCAGTATGACAAGGCTAGCCAGCTGTACCTATGTTGTACATAAAGTTAGTATCATTTACTAAAGTAGGTAACGTGATTTAAACTTATCATGTATTTTACTTTGAGCTACAAGTTGGTAGAAGGCCCAATTGTGATCACACCTTGTCGTTGTCTTCACCATTTGCCATGGCAAATGAACTCCTGTCAGCAAAAGTTCAAACAGCCTGAGTCAATATAATCTTATTAAACACACTGGACATTATATACCTAGTAACACAGAAGAAATAATAGTGCATATATAATAGTAGTAACAGTAGGAATATGTCATATCAATTTAGAATCAAAGGTGACAAATTTAGTTGTTCGTGTGACAACTGTGACAGAACACGCGGAAGCATTGAATATTAACAGAAGTTAAATGTTTATGTGTTCTCTAAGTCTAAGGTGTACACTATAGACACGCCCAACTTGAAGATATTTAATTTATGTGCATTGTGCACATATATTTCATAAAACATCCGATGAAACTAAAGGCTTAAAGTAATAAACTTGACAAGTGCAAGTTCAACTCGCTTGGAGAGGGTTCCGTACGGTATGTATTTACCGTTATTTTCCAATTTAATTAATTTTTGCCCTTTTCTTAAACATGAACTTCTTATAGGTTTTTGTGTAATAAGTAAAGCTGGCCATACATGATCAAGTATACTGCAAAACAAAGTTCAGCCGCTATTTTAAAAAAATATAAAGAATTTGAATTTCGCGGTAATAAAAGGAAATAAAGGAATCACCATTAACAGCCAAACGCGATGACTGGCTCAGTAAATTTAATTAATTTTCTATTCATGATTCAGTTTGAATGAGTGTGTAGGCGATTCAAATCGTTCATTAACCGAAATTTTGAATTTGACTATGTCAGCGCTACCCACTGAACTACCCACGTGCTACTATAGCATTTTTGACGACCGCGTGGCATAACGGTTACCGATGGTACCGCGGGTCCTGGATTCGATTGCCAGCGAAGCGAAAATTTGAATGAATTCGAATTTCTGCTCTCGGTCTGGGTTTGTACCTATGTGTAGTCGTTGTGTGTTGTTGTGTATGTCTTTGTGTGTTGGTTGTCCATGCACCCATGGCACCAATGACACAGAGAATCCCAGTGTGAGAATCCCATTATTTATCTATTTATTGCAACATATATGTGACAGTCATATTACTTAAGGTCCACGTACGCTCAAAACAAAGCACTAAAATTGGTCCAAATGGACCCACGCTCAGTAAATCAATTTGGTGCATATTAATCAACGCGGTGACGCTGATCTCACACAGTCCGTAAGAGAGAGAAAGATGGCGCTACTTTTAGTTACTGAACTTCGATGTTAAAAACCAAATGAATTTATTGTTAAGGAGGTTTACAATATTTAAATATGCAATCGGGCATAAATTTTCGTCGAATTATTTTTTTTTATTTGGTCACGATTTGTCGCATAGAAGTAATGTTATTGACATGCTTAATTTGAATTTAGAACGAAGTGAGCGTATCCATACCAAGTACCAACCTATACTTTAACATTTATTATCGAATATCTCAAAAGTTGATTGTATAAATTCCAATCAAATTATTTGCATGAAAAACTTGACAACATGATTATGATCGATTCGATATCAAATACACCGCTAGCAACAAAATTGGATGAGGAATTTGAAAGCCCTTAATTATGTTTTATCCATGAAGAAATTATTTAATTTAAGTATGAGAGCAACGAAACTTTCGTTTCATTTTCTACTGTTATGCATTTAGTTTACTTACCAATTCCAAAAACAATTTAATTTAATAGAGGTGTCAGGTTGCATGTTTTAAATTTGAAGCGATTTACAAAAAAAATTAAAATTAAAATAAAAAAAAATAAAAAAATTGTATGGTGTGCATAAATCATTAAATAAATAAATAAATAAAATAAACAATTATTAAATTTAAAATAGAAAAAAAACATAAAAACTATTCCACTCTAATTGAAAACGCGGACAAGTCAGCTTCATATTGAATTATTCACTATAACCAAAATGTTATAATAATTATAATATCACGATTCATCTAGATTGAAAAACAAGTGAACCATAAGTGAACTGCGTTTTTTTTGGCTAAGTAACTAGGTGTATACATGTAGGTACTAACGATAACAAAGACGAAAAGCTTGGAAACCTTTTGAAAGCAGACGTTAATCTTTGACAACACTCCCTCGCCCCTATGCACTCGAAACAATGGAACATTGCAACATGGAGCTCATAGCTTCCTAGCCGCGCTGTTATGCTTATGACTTCGTAATCATATCCGGCATATAATACTCTATTACCTGCAGCTTTTTAGGGTTCCTAAGTAAAATCGGAACCCCTATAGTTTCGTCATGTCCGCCCGCCTGTCCGAAGCAAAGCGCTGAGACCCTTAGTGCTAGAAAGCTGTAATTTGGGCTTTGGCATGGATATACATATTTATCATAACTGGAGAATCATAGAATATAATTGAAATATTGTACTTAAATAAGTAATATTGAAAAACATTTTTTTTTTCAGGGTAACGTGATGATGAATTTTTTATTCGTCTCGCGTAAGTACTTACCTACCCTATAGGTGGCGTCGCGTTGAAAAGGTCTTTCAAAAATATTATGGGTTTTTAGACCATTTTTGGAATTAGGGGTCCGTTTGCGAAATATTTGGCTTTAAAGTGCTAATTTTGGTTAGAGTTTGGTTAAGCGTCCCACCCCCCCCCCCCCCCCCCTGTTGGCTAAACGGTTGAAGTTGGACAAGTGAAAAGAATCTCAAAAATAGGTTATATGATGAATTTACAAGAAAAACCAATAGAAGAACTATCACGGCTATGTTAGCGTAAGTAGTTAATAAGTAATAGTCAATAAACTTCAGAACCCTTCATTGCGTGTGACCTGACACACACTTACCCGGTTTGATTTGTATAAAAAATACACTATTTAGACTATTTACACAGAGTATAAAACAAAAATTATTACTAACCAATACGTCAAAGCTACTGCGCGAATTTCCACACGATTTTAAACAATAGATTCTATAAAGAAAGAGTGATTTACGAGGATGGTTTGTTTGTTGCACAGACATATATCAAGAATAGACGACGCATGTACCTCGAATTGTATGAAAACCAAGCGTGTCACTTTTTTTTGACACATTGTGCTGTCACAAGAATATTTAGTGCTGAAATTCCCCATCCTAGCGATATCAATTCGAAACTGATTCGTTACCGATTCTCGACAACGATTAATGATTCTCAAAATCGATTACCGATAATAATTAGGTAAATAGAAAATCGTATGATCGTTTGTAGGGTAGAATATGTAAAACATAAAAAATGCCTTTGGTTGGTTGTACATAATAATATAGTATAGTGCTTGAATATGACCGAATAAATAGTTTTGTGTTTTATTTAACTTGATTATTTGTTAATTATAAACACAAGCTTTAAAAATGTAAAGATAAATAAAGAGATCATAAATATTATGATTGTTTATTATTTGCTTTTAAGAAATTAAATAAATGAAAATTAAAAAAATATTTATAAACATTTCTTTTATGAAAATCAAAACATCATATGGACACATTTAAACTTACCTAAAGTTAAACGAATATTTTTTTCTAATTAAAAATTCAAAATAAAAAAACAGTACATCAATATTCGGTATTGCTCTTGAAATCAGCCTTCGTTTCTTTTTCGAATCCGTAAAACAGTCATCATTGAAATGAATAGAACATATACGGCTATGTTTTGTTGGAAACCAATGTCTATGCCCCGTCGCTATAATTCATTTTGCTTTAATATTGGGGTCACTTGAAAACCTTTAATTATAATGTTATCATGAATAAAATCACTATACAGAAACATTAATATTGTAATGAAAAATAATTTGCCTGTTAAAAACTGTCTCTATGTAAATATTATTATTCATTGGTTTTCAAAATCGATTAACATCGAGACCACACCGAGTAAATGAACAACACTATATGCTATATTTTACAGAAACACGACAATATTCACCGTACTACGAAGCTAAGCGACGATTTATAGTAATGATTGTTTTACTTTCATTGCGTGTTCCAGTAAACAAGCCGTATAAATTTTGCTACCAAAATCAGCAATGTATTGAGTAGTATGCAGTACACAGTAAGTTAGTGCTTTTCGTTGTAAAACGTGGTAGAAATGCAATAAATATGAAAACAATTATTTTAAAATAAATTACTGCACAATTTTATAAATAAATTACTTAACGATGAAAAGAAATATTTCTTTTACCTCTGCTAACTGTATTTGTAGAATTCCTACAGTTTAAAACGTTACAATTAGGCATTTTTCGTTATTTCAGTTGACATCTATTGCCAATAGCAGTAAAACGCCAACTAAATGACACGGCGCTCAAATAGGATTTAAAATCCTTTCTGTTACACGTGAAATGTATGAACATGCGGCATCTACTCTAGGTATACATGTCTGTGGTTTGTTGTATGTAAACTAAACATGTTTGTTGTTATGTAAAAAGTTTTAAACAGCTTTTATGTGAACAGTCTACAACTACATGCAGACAAGCCTAATGGTAAGAAGCCACCCTCGTCCGTGGACCTCTCGAAGCGTTGCGACCAAAAAAGAGAAGACAAGAAAGATATAAGAGGTATCAAACGTCTGGCAATCCAGTAGCAATTGATTCGAGTGCAGTTACTAGTGACATAATGATCATATTTACGAAAGCGAAGGCGGGTTAATAATCACATTGTAACATTGTGACACTATAATTTGTAAAAGGTTATTCGAAAGTCAAAGGTTCAAAGCCTTAGGTCACACATGTTATCACATATCGCAAGTTTAACAAGGCACACTAAAACCGATCTATAACACATTTGTCGCTAACGATATGACTCCGACAGCGATTCTCATATTGAATGGAGGCTTTGCTGTGTGGCTCAAGTTACGAGAGATTTATTAGCCGATTATAAATATTCACCAGCAAAAATAGTAACAAATTCTATTCATTAACGTTAGTAATTTAATTACATTTTAACATTTATTTATTAAGTCGACTATTGTTAATTCTTCATATTGTATACATTTTATTTACTTGACATTATTATTATATTATTATGCCAACATGTAGCGGGGATATGGCGTAGGAGGAATCACCTATACCTCGTAGGTACCTACTTTAGTATCTTTATTCCCTATTTTATCATTTATTTCTTCATCTCATATTAGTTACGGCAACCATACAGACGGTTAAGACTTGTCTATCTCAAAAAAGTTAAATTCACAAAAGATGAACAAAAAGTATCTTTACTGTTCTAATGATAAGGTAATTCTGTATTAATTATATATTAATGTACTTTTTATAGTATATTCTTTATGTATACATATTCAGTAACCATATCAATGATATTTTTTTTCATTTACTGAGAAGTTTACTTTTTTGAGACATATAACATGAGAGATATAGAATTAGATATACGTATCTAATTCTATATTCCACAATAAATTGATTTGATAATGCCTTGCAATATAACAAGGACGGATTAATTATAGTTTGATAGAAAATATTGAAAGCATGAAAACTATAGGAAAAATTAGAACAATTAGTCGATTGAAATTGCAAAATATGAGACGTGCAATGGATTTTGCAAATAAATTTCTAAGTAGGTACTATTACGATTATCTTATAGTTTTACGTTACTAACGTTATTAAAAAGTTACAATAATAATCATATTATATTAACAAATATCATAATAATATAAAAAATAAAATCGCTTCTTGTTACAACTTGGACTGTAGAAAAGTTTTAGTGGGTGTAGCGAATCGAGTGCAAATCAGTCGCATAACCTTGGAACAACAATGCTCTCGATCGCCCATTGTTCGCCGCCATGGCTGATGGCAGTCATGGCAGTCATGGCACCCCAACTCCCAACTCGACCCAGTGCGTCGATTAGTTCAATGGGAAATGTTTTATATTGCAAATATTGCAACACAGTTTTAATTGTAGGTAAGAACTAGGTACCTAGTCATTATCATGGAAAACCGTAACTTTCATAATGCTGAGGTTGAATTTCTTATTGGCCCATTAATGGCCCACTACTGGGCACGGGTCTCTCCTCTTGAGGAGGCCTAGAGCATACTCCACCACGCTGCTCCAGTGCGGATTGGTGGAGGGATTTCTTATTACCTATCATAAATATTTGGATACATGTCTTCGTCTTCAGTTAAATTTTCATATAGTTTTCTACCTTATACATGTAACCTGTCAACAAACTTCCTGAATCGGTATTTCCTCAGTGTCCATGAAATACTTTAACAAGTTCTTCTTACTTTCTTGGTCAGGTATACTTATAGTTAGGTTAATAGGTACTTAAGTAACACATCCTGCTTACATAACTGTAATGCGAGTAGATATGCATTATGTGGACAAATCTTTTGTTATGACCAAATTAATGCGAGTTTAATAGCTTCATCGCGTGACTTAAACAGAAACAAGGGAAACAATGAGGTCAAAGTACTTAATTCACTGGAATATACAATATCTAAAGTTTTCATAGACTTCACTAGTACTGAAACTAAAGCATTCTCCCGTATAAGGTGTATTAGGCACGAACGCCTGATCATAATAAGAAGGCAAATACATAGCTAGTAAACATAATGTGTACATTACTTAGCTTTGACTATCGAAGCGACATAAATGGGACATAGGTACATCATAATAAACATTACGAAATATTCGCACGCTCAGTGGAAAAACTATGGAGTGCACTGGAGTAGCGTGGTGGTCAGTAAGTGGTCTAAGGAATTTACATTACGATTTCTTGCACAAAACCGTGAAGATTAATGATAAAAATTTGAAAAAAATTTGCATTATGCAGCTTTTGTCCCTTTTTTCAATCATATTAATAACTAAAATTCAACGTAAGATGACTTATGCTTTTTTTCCACTGAGGGTGCGATATGTGTACATCTTACTTTCAGTATACATCTTAGGTACTTACATAGGTACCTAAAAAAAGTACCTATTAGGCAGATACAGTATGCGCAAACCTTTTACGGGCACCAAGCCTACTCATCAGCGACAATGAGCATTGTGTCTCCCCTTGCAATCAAGATAAACCTCAAGCATACTCTAATACTCCACGCTGCTCCATTGCGGATTAGTGGACAGGCTTAGTATCCGGCCCCTATCGTAAGTTTTTATACGGTTAATGACATTTATCTCGATAAAATTCCGGACCGAAAGCGTAGGTACCAACCAACCATAACATGTAAGTGCTCATAAAATGGTCCTTTTGGTTACCTATCTCCTATCAATCACTCATTTAACTTTCGTCAAAACCTATATATAGTATGGAACTAGTTAGATAAAGGTATCAACACTATCAAGTAAACTAGTAGTTTCCGCCCGTGACTTCACCCGCGGAAAAGTAATTTCACAAACATTATAAACGTCAATTTGGACGTCCATTGGAGGATGATTTTCATCCTACAGGAACGTATAACCGGGATAAAAAATATCCTATTTTTTAGGGTTCCAAACGAAAAACGGAACTCTTAAAGGATCATTAGTGCGTCTGGGCGACCGCTTTTCACAGCCAATTTTCTCCGAAACTACTGGATCCAATAAGTTTAAAGGTACTCATGTTCTTTTTTGTGACCCTAACACAAAGATATAAAGGAAACAGATGAATTTAGGTTTTTTTTTTAAGTACTTGTCAAGTTTATCTGGATATGGTCTGTCTTTGTGTCTTAGTTTTACCTTAATCCGTGCAACGGTAAGCGCGTATGCAAAACCCAAACATCTTTGCAAACTTTCGCATTTATATTAGTAGGATAGATAGTGAATGCATTAGTTCTGGATAGCAATGTATAAACCAAAGCATTTTACATGAATCCTGTATGGCATGTGGGAAGGACACAAGCTCCTTACGTTGCAATCCAATTTATATAATGCTGTTGTGTCGTGCAACCACTGCAATTCCTATAATCGTCACAACTACCTACTTCAATGATGAAGTAGCATTTGTGATTCAGTAGGAAGAAGAGCTACGAGAAGTAGGATAAAAATTCTAAGAAAAACAATTTTCAGTTAGTTCAATAGGTGTGGAGTACTTTTCACTACATATTATGTATGTATATCTAATTTCGTTCAAACCTTTTTAACCGACTTCAAAAAAGGAGGATGTATTCAATTCGCCTGTATTTTTTAATGTATGTTACCTCAAAACTTTCGACTGGGTGAACCGATTTTGATGATTCTTTTTTAATCGAAAGCTGGTACTTGTCATGTGATCCCACTTAAATTTGAGCGAGATCTGACGAGTAGTTTTTGAGTTATCCTTATTTTTTATTTTTTGTCAAGAACTATTCAATTGCCTTAGGGGCCGTCCATTAATCACGTGATCTTTTTTTAGCATTTTTTGACCCCCCCCTCCCCCTTGGTGATATGTAGTGAGGTTTAAGACTACCCCCCCCCCCCCCCTCCCCCAACATCACGTGTATTTTTCCTTTCTTATACTCTGCAAAAAGGTCTTTATACAGATCACCTACTTCCGACATTGTCTTAATCCAAAACATGCCGAGCCGGGCAGTCGGTGGCGGCGCGTGAGGCCTTCGTTCGTTGCCTGGCAACGGCAAGTCAAAGTCACACTACACGCTGCTTTTCTATTTAAAAATTTCGCTTTTGACGAAAAAATAAATACACGTGATATCTTACTACACCCCCCCTCCCCCTTCGTGATATTTTCGTGATTTTTGTCAAACCCCTCCCCCCCCTTTCAAGCCTCACGTGATTAATGGACGGCCCCTTATATCTATTATCGCTCTGATATCGTTCTATACCTGATGTATATAATACGAAATCTCCATTTATGGTGACCCTTACACAACACGCGCACACTGACACAAAATGTGTGAAATCGGTTTAAAAGCAAAGTTTATTGCTACAACACAATTTCGTATAAAAAGAGGAAGCAACACAGTTCGAGAGAAAGGGGACTATCTTGAGTGTGGTCGGCATAACAATCAATTTATATCCTCCTGCGATGGCTCAATGGAGGACCGCCCGCGTAGTGTGGGCGGTGATACTTATCGATTGTCAATACATTCGTGCGTTGGACGTTGGACGCTTTGTAGCTTAGCTTTCATTGCACAAAATCTACGAGTAAAATATCTATAATAGTAACTAAGTCAAAGGGTCTGTGTTTACATTTAATATTTTATGAAGTTTATTTGACGGTAGGTTAACATTGGAATCCATGCTTTATAACTATGTTTAGTACCTAGTCATCTGTACATAACTAACAGCTTCATTTAAGTATCTATTTCACAACCAGCTGACCTTGCAGGAGTTGTTTTATAAAATAAAAATTGTTAACTAATCAAAATCAAATAAATCTTCAGTTACACAAAAAACAACAGCTTAAAAAAATTTTGAAATCGGTCCAGTAGTTTGAGTTTATCCATTGGTTCCATTACCTCTTTAGAATATTAGTTTAGAAAACAAAACTGTCGGGGCCGTCGGGGGTAAATCTTAAAATTTATAGTTATAGTGATTCAGAAATCGTACAGTGCCATCTAGTTGATATACCCCAAAATTATGAAAGATTTAAGTATACGTTTGCCTTTCTGTAAGTAAATAAGTTTAGCAACTTTTACTAATAACGGCTTAAACCTAAGAAGAATGCTTTTATTAGGCGCTCATGCTTCAAAGTATTGATTCCCTTGCTGACGTTGTTGCACAAACTCAATCAAGTGTATAAGATAACACTCAGATAAAGCTCAGTGCTCACAGTACTGACATCGATGCGCTAAAATAAATACTAACCGCTAACAGATGGCTAGAATCGTTATTGATCGAATAACTTATAAATTATAACTGTAATCAGTCCTATGTAAGCTAAATTTTGTTAAACTAAATGTTAGACTCTAATATGTAATTACTCAATGTGTACAGTAACTCTGTTTGATATTTGCTCCATGTTTAACTTGTCCACCAGCGCCTCTATCGGCAACTATATTAAACTCTCTCTTCCGTTTTCACCATGTTAGCTTCATACATTTCGCTCTGTACAATTGATTATAATAATTGTGAAATACGTAAATAAAACTACAGTGATTACAATACGCCCTTCTTTATTGTATTTACCACCAACATACACAACAGTTTGGCGACGAGAACTGCGGATTACGAAAAACTTCAATACTACAAGTGACATAACCTCGTTCGGTGAGAAATCCCACGTGCTGCTATACAACCTTTATCCTTTAATCCAGGGGTTCCAAGTCCTGTGATGATAACCCGCTTCACAACTTCCTTATATTCCTTTTATATACGTTCGAGCTACAATGGAACAACAATTAGGGCAAGTTTTGACCCAGATAATGGAGACAATGCGAGGTATGCAGTTACAGCAAATTCAACTACAACAATCATTACAAAGTAATGATAAAACAGTAAGTGGTATTACATTACAACCTTACGATGAAATTAATGAGTCATTTTCATCATACTTACAAAGATTACAAAATTACATAACCTTAAAAGGTGTTACTAGTGCTAAGGTCAAAGGGCAAATTTTTCTTAATTGCATAGGGCCTAAATATTATCAAGTACTCAAGAATATTACAGCACCAGATTCTCCAGAATCAAAATCATACGACGACCTAGTAAATCTTCTGAGTAACCATATTGCTCCGGAACCCGGTGAAGTAGCCCAACAACATAAATTCTGCCTGAGACAGCAACATGAGTGTGAAAGTATTGCTAATTATGTGGCTGGATTGAAAGAAATTGGTGGTAAATGCAACTTTAATTGTAACAATTGCCAACATAGTACATTCGAGACCCATCTACGAGTTTAATTCATACGAGGACTACGTAACTCTGAAATCAAAGAAAGATTATTACAAGAATCTTCTGCTACAAAATTTGATGATTTGTTAAAGATTGCATTGGCAATTGAGGCATCCAAATCCGAGACTAGAGAAATGGGTTCAGAGATTCACTCAAATATACATAAATTATCAATGAAAAGAGGAAACCAAAATACATACAAGCAAAGTACAAATACAAAGAATACAAATACATACAAAGGACCTAAATACAATACAAATAGAGCATATTACGATAAAGGAGTAAGAAAAATAAAGTGTTTTCGGTGTGGCAAAGAAAACCATACAGCGGCCAAGTGCAGACTGAAAGATAAACTGTTCTGTAAGAAATGTAAGACAAAAGGCCATATCCAAACAGTATGTTTCAGAGAACAGAAACAGCTAGAGCTACTCAATGAACAATCCATGGATGAAGACGAAATATACGAAATACATAAAATACATAAAATATTCTACAAAAATAACATGCAAGATGATAAATACAACATTACATTACAACTGAATGGAAAAGTACATACCTTTGAGCTGGATACAGGCGCAGCAGTTACAACATGCTCTGCAGAATATTACAAGAATAACTTCAGCAACCTGAAACTGAAAACTACATCAGTAAAGCTACGAACATACACAGGGGAAATAATACACCCAATAGGAACCTGTAAATTAAATATCAAATACAAAAATACAGAAGTAGAAGGAAGAATCTTTGTGATTGACAGAAAAGTTGATCCGGTATTAGGAAGAGAATGGATGAGAAAATTAAATATACAATTTAATATAAATTCTATACAAAAAGAAGAAAATGATATTACAGAAGAAAAATTTAAAATAAAATTACAGAAATTGATAGAAGAGTACAAGGAATTATTTTCTGAAGAAATAGGAGAAATAAAAGATTATCAAGCTACATATAAATTAAAAGAAGGAGCTACACCAGTTTTCTTAAAACCACGTCCAGTACCCTTTGCGTTGAAAAGTCAAGTAGAATCTGAAATTGACAGACTGGAAAGAGAAGGTATATTGGAGAAAGTTACCTACTCACAATGGGGGACACCGATTGTTCCAGTCATTAAGCAAAATGGTAAAGTGCGCCTATGTGCTGATTACAGGGCAACATTAAATAAAAATTTAGAAACCGATAATTACCCGATACCTCGAGTTGAAGAAATATTTTCAAAATTAAGTGGTGGAAAATATTTTTGTACATTGGATATAAACCAAGCTTATTTACACATGAAGACCAATGAAGATGCGGCAGAAATGCAAGCTATCAGTACATGTAAAGGTACATACAAAGTAAAAAGACTAATGTTCGGAGTGAAAATTGCACCAAATGTTTGGCAAAGATACATGGATCAAACATTACAAGGACTAGAAGGTACAGCTTGTTTTTTTGATGATATTGCCTTACAAGGACATACATACATACAATTACTACAAAGAATCAGAAGAGTATTCGACAAACTAAAGGAATGTGGATTACACCTAAACAGGAAGAAATGTCAATTTTTCCAAAAATCTGTTACATACCTTGGTCATACAATAAATGAAAAAGGATTACACCCTACAGAAGAAAAGATAAATGATATAAAGAATAGTCAACGTCCTACAGATGTTTCATCTCTACGCACATTTTTGGGGATGATAAATTATTATCAACAATTTATTCCCAACTTAGCATCTAAATTAAATCCTTTATACAAATTACTACAGAAAGATACAAAATTTACATGGTCTACAGAATGTGAGAAAGCATTTCAAGAACTGAAAAATGAGATCAGTGGGGAAAAAGTACTTACACCATTTCATGAAAACTTACCTGTTACATTAGCGACTGATGCATCACCCACTGGATATGGAGCTGTGTTGTCACATATTATGCCAGATAAATCTGAACGACCCATAGCATTCGCTTCAAGATCTCTTACTAAAGCGGAGAAAGGTTACAGCCAGTTGGATAAAGAAGCTGCAGCATTAGTATGGGGACTGAAGAAATTCTTTCAATATTGCTATGGCAGAAAAATAATACTCATCGTGGATAATCAACCATTAGCCAGAATTCTACATCCCGAGAAAGCAACACCAGCTACCACAGCCATACGACTCGTACACTACGCTAACTTTTTAGCAGGATTTGATTATGAGATAATTATTTTATTTTATTTTTTTATTTTTAATGATGCACTAGCAGCTACTGGAGCTGATGCGTGCATATCACTGCACTTGTGTTCGATTTATATATATATATTATTTTTGTGTATTCTGAATATATTCATCAAGTCTGTTTTTAAAAATGTTCACTGTCGGTGCACTTATCACTGATTCAGGTAGCCTATTCCACTGCTGTACTACACGATTAGACAAAAAGTGATATCTAGGGTTGCTGGAGCTAGGGTGTCGTTCTAATTTCAGTGAGTGTCCTCGTAGCCGGGTATTTGTTTTCAGTAAATAAAGATCTGCAATATTTCTGACGCTGTAGTGTCCATTTAGGATCTTGAAAGTTTCTATCATATCTCCTCTTTGCCTCCGGCGTTCCAAACTAGTTAATTTCAGCTCAGAAAGACGCTCTTCATACGATTTGTGTCTTAGAGATGATACCATTTTTGTAGCTCTACGCTGTACTTTTTCAAGCAGTTCAATATCTTTTTTAAAGTAAGGGTTCCAGATTTGGAAAGCATACTCCAAGAGCGGTCGGATATAGGTTTTATAAAGTTTGATAAACAAATCTTTTGTAATAATATTGAAAGCCTTTCTTATGACATATAGCATAGAGTTAACTTTTTTTGTTATATTTGCAATATGAACATCCCATTTAAGATTGTGCGTAATGGTGACACCAAGATCCCTTTGATTGATAACAGGTATAAGTGGTACAGAGTTAATATTATATGAAATTTTTGGGTTGTTTCTGCCCATGTGTAATACTGTACACTTGGCTGCATTTAATGAGATAAGCCAGTCTTGAGTCCATTGTACGATTCGATCTAAGTCCTGCTGTATAATATTATGACTGATGAGAGGGTTTCCTATGATTTTAGTATCATCAGCAAAAATAGACAAATCAGATTTTACTGAATTTTTAAGATCTGTAATGTAGATACCGAAAAGGATTGGTCCGAGCACCGATCCCTGTGGTACTCCACTGTGTACATCACAAGGTACAGAGAAGGCGTCTCCCACTCTGACTTTAAATTTTCTGTTTGTTAAAAAGTCAGATATCCACTGGAGCAATTGTCCACGAATTCCAAAATGTTCAAGTTTTGCTATTAGCCTCTTAAAGGGAACCCGGTCAAAAGCTTTTTCAAAATCTAAGTATATGGTGTCTGTTGGCCAATGTTTATCCCAGTTTAAAGTCCATTTGTCGAGACAAGTAAGAAGATTGGTGACAGTTGATCTCTTCGGAACAAATCCATGCTGCTCATCAATAATTATGTTCTCGGTTGCAATAAACTTCCTCAATTCTGCTGCTATGATTTTTTCCATAGTTTTACAAACTATACTTGTGAGGCTAATTGGCCGGTAGTTAGCTGCAGTTAATTTATCGCCTTTTTTGTATATCGGAGTAACATGAGCTTCCTTCCATTCTTGTGGGAGTTTTCCTGTTTGTAGCGAGTAGCGACAACCTCATAATATGTGCCAACCGATGACCTAGTATGTAGCTGCATTCTTTAAGTAGTTTAGAGGGCAATTCATCTGGTCCCATTGAAGTTGTATCGTTAAATGTCATCAAAGTCTTACAAACAATATCAGCTGATATAGTTACAGTTTCTATTGAATTGACAACACGTGGCAGTTGAATAGTAGGCGCTTCACTGTATGGTGGCTCAATAACAAATGATTTTTCAAATTGTTTAGCAAAAAGATTAGCTACCTTTACTTGATCATTAATTATATTGTTCATCTCATCCTTCAGGGATGTGGGTACTGATACTTTTGAGGATAGCTGCTGGCGTATATAGGAGAAAAAGGATTTTGGTCCACTATTAACAATCCCTCTTTCGAATTCTTTTCTTAGGTTTCTTACAACAGTTAAAATTTTATTATTTACAATTCGGTAATTTTTATAAGATTCAGGAGATTTTTTCAGTAAATATATTTTCCACAGGCGCATTTTATCATTAGCCATGTCTAACACTTGCTGATTTATCCAAGGCTTTTTTATGTTGTGTCTACAATTTTTAATTGAGAGGGGAATGTGGACTTCAATAGCATTATGAGTTATTGCTAAAAAGTTCCTCCAGGCAAGATTAACATCGGAGAATTCTGAATCCATAGGTATATTTTCTAAAAGCGTTTTTTTTATCTCGTCATAATTAGCCTTAAAAAAGTTACGTCTTGGTGAGAGTCTGTTATAATTTTTGCACAACTGATTTTCTATTTGCAATGTAGCTGTTAATACTAAATGGTCACTTTTTCCTATATTTGGTAGATATTCAATTTTCGTACAGAGATTTTCCTCGTTACATAGTATTAAGTCTAATAAGGATTCCTCATCATTCCTCTTTCTTGTTATACATGTAACCAATTGATTGAGGTTACTGTCGACAAACATTTCCACGAAGTTTTTATGAAGAGTATTATAACAATCAACATCTACATTTACCAGTGGCCACTTTATGTCTGGGAGATTAAAATCTCCCATAATTAACAAGGGCTTTTTCCCTTCAGAAGCTTCTTTTATAGTTTCAAACAGTAATCTATCAGTATCTTCAAAGTTGTAATGAGTAGGTCGATATACACCTGCAACTGTTATTTCGAAGATGCCATACTTTAAGTTCAACCAGAGAGCTTCCACCTGTGGGTTGCGGTTGTAAGTTGGATGAAGAGTTGCCTGTATAGGCACTTCGCATAGTTTATGTGATACATATATGGCCACTCCTCCCCACCCGGTTCCTTTTAACCTATCATGTCTAAATAGCGCATAGCCATTAATAGTCACTAAACTATCAGGAATACAAGGTTTAAGATGTGTTTCTGTTATAATAATACAAGCTGGTTTTATCCTATCTATCTCGGTAATAAGCAAATCTCTTTTAGCCATTAAGGATGCCAGGTTTGTGTAGAAAAACGTAAATTCGACAAGAGGGTGATCGAGTGTTACTGGTTTTTTGAGCTGCCCTGTTGTTGAATTGTGGGGCTACCATTCACATACTTGATCGTCAAATTAGTTTCGCCGTTATCAGTCCTACGACTCAGCTCCTCCCGCAAATTTTTTAAATATTCGCGTTGATAAGTCGTTAGATCATTTTTAACCTTGATATTGGATGGCAAGTTTTTATTGTTTTTCAAAACTGTTATCGCTGACTTTTTGTGGGAGAAGATTACTTTCAGTGGACGTGGGAGTGAATCTTGTTTAGGCTTACCGAGGCGGACGACAGCAACTGGTGGCTCGGATTCAGGAATGTTGATTAACGCCTGCTGGACCTGAGTTTTATCATGTTGCATTCGTACCTCTTTGTCTCGAGCATGATCCCCTGATTGAAGCTGACATTCACTGACACCAAACATAATAATATTGGCGCTACGCTTTTTTCGATCCGCTAATTCGGCGAGAATGCTTTCCATGTTTGTGGTCTGACTTGCTTTCGATTGAAGTAGTTCAACTTCAGTTTTTAGTTGCGCCACCGTCTTTCTTAGCGCCGGAAGTTGACGGACACCTAACTCACAATCGGGGCACAAATATTTTAAAGTAGGAGACTGCAATATTATCACCCTTAACTCCGTCGCAAGCAACCCACTACACTTCACACATATTTGCCTTTCGCAACCATGACACTTGATTTTGGGGTTTTTATCATCAACTTTCGGTATAACTTTATCACATTTCAAACAAACAGCCATTTCAACTAGTCCTTATCGTTATTGAAGAAGCGAGAGTTAACAAAAGTTGTTAGGTTACGTTGACGAAACGATTATTATCACAGTATTTTAAATCACGAAATATTTTGCGAGATAACACTTTCACTTTTATTTTGGATCAAAATTTGCATGAAAAAACACAATTTTGGATTAGAAACAAACACAAAACTAAACGTAAACAGCACACACCGGTATAGTGAAGATGAAGGCTTTAGCCAGAAGTTATGTTTGGTGGAAGAATATTGATACGGATATAGAAAATATGGTGAAACAGTGCAAGTCATGCTGTTTGATGCAGAAAAACCCTACTAAAGTACCTACACATAGCTGGGAATATCCAAAAGAACCATGGAGTCGCATTCATATTGACTATGCTGGACCATTCATGAATCAATATTTTCTTATTGTGGTAGATGCCTACACTAAATGGTTAGAAGTCATACCAACAAATTCTATTACAGCTACAGCAACTATTAACATACTAAAGAAGATATACACTACATTTGGCTTACCGATAACTCAAGTTTCTGACAATGGAAGACAATTTAGATCGGAAGAAATGCAAAGATTTTTAAAAGAAAACGGAATTCAAGCAAAATTTACAGCACCATTTCATCCTTCTACCAATGGCCAAGCAGAAAGATATGTACAAACGGTGAAAAATAAGCTAAAAGCGATGATAAATGAAGAGGGATCACTACAAGAAAAATTACAAAAATTTCTAATGATGTACAGAAAAACACCTAACTCTACTACTGGATTAAGTCCAGGAGAAATGATGTTCAAGAGAATATACAGAACAAGGATCGATTTAGTAAAAAGAAGACAAGATATAAGAAATTACAGTGACGAAGAGATAGTAGTGAACAAGGAATTTCAAAAAGGAGATAAAGTTCAAATAAGAATGTACGACAGCAACAAATGGAAATTTGGAAAAATAATAAATAGGAAAGGAAAATTACATTACGAGGTGGAAGTGGACGGAAGAAGACATCAAAGACATATAGATCAAATGATAAAGACTGCATGCACAAGTAATAACACTAAGATACCAGATACTTACCTGTTGAAACCAGGACACCTACAGGGAAATTTATATACACCAAAATCACCTGAGAAAGATTTTACTACAATACAGGCTAGCTCTACAAGAAATGAAAACATACCAACCATGCCATGTCCCGAAGCAGACAAGTCAGAAATGCTCTTACCAGAAATAAGTCCAGAGACATCCAGACCTTCAACGTCTACAGCTTCAACGAAACCTACCATGCCTCTGCATACACCTACACCAGCCAGAGTGGAACTACGTCGAAGTACAAGGACTATAAAGCCACCAAAGCGGTTGAATCTTTGAATTAATAACGAGGGGGAGTGTTAGACTCTAATATGTAATTACTCAATGTGTACAGTAACTCTGTTTGATATTTGCTCCATGTTTAACTTGTCCACCAGCGCCTCTATCGGCAACTATATTAAACTCTCTCTTCCGTTTTCACCATGTTAGCTTCATACATTTCGCTCTGTACAATTGATTATAATAATTGTGAAATACGTAAATAAAACTACAGTGATTACAATACGCCCTTCTTTATTGTATTTACCACCAACATACACAACACTAAATATAGTTAAAAATCTTAGGACTGACTTCTAAAACCTATTTCTGATCCTTGATTACTTGTTCAGTGGCCTTTGGACCTAAGTCCTGAGGTACCCACATGACAAATTAAATGACTACATTTTATTTTCATAGCATAATTATGATATTCGTGCAGTACCTACCTATACTTATGCGATATGTATTACATCTGAGATCTGAGACCAAGTAATACCCAGAATTATCGATGTCCAGGACCTCCTCACTATTCGATGTATCATAGCCGACGTTGCACTTCGAATACACAAGATGCAAAGTAAGTCTAAGGACGTGATCGCTGAATGGAGGTCACTGACGACCGGCGATACCAAGATGAATGTTATACAGATAATGAATGGCGAGTATCGAATTCATATTTATAAGCCAATGAAGACCAGTAAAAGACTGATTATATTATCGATAAGTTATCATAGTAACTATTTAACTGTGTTTATGTATATCAAGAAACAAAATAAGATACATTTCTACTTATCAAATTACAGCACCGAGCTACCGAGACTCTATCTATACTAATATTATAAAGCTGAAGTGTTTGGTTGAACGCACTAATTTCAGGAACTACTGCTTCGAAATGAAAAATTCTTTTTGTGTTTGATAGTCCATTTATGATATATTTTAGTAGTTCGTTTTCGCGAGGCACAGTTAGTCGTTTATAAAGAAAGGATAAATAAGTAAGTGAATAAGATAAAGAAACTATGTTTATGTAACTGAAACCGAGACTTTTTTGACAATAGAACCATTTCGGCACAAGTATAAATTGCGAAGCCGTAAGTTTTATTAAGATATTCATATCAAAGTTAAATATCATCATATCATATACCAATTATAAGTTATAACCTCATTTACAGCTACATCGATCTTAATTATTTCATTATTAGACTACGAGTTATGTAAGTAAAGTAACAATCAACGAAAGTAGTTGAAGTGCAAATCATGATTCAATCCGACTTATCATTCCGGTTAGTCGGACTCGGAACTGTCGGAGGTCCAGCCATAATAATATAAAAGCTGATCTCATATAGACAAGGGGATTGTATGTAACAGAGGCCTTATTCACTTCTGCATCTCAGTTCATTTTATCTATAATGAGTAAAAAGCTTTTGCAGTGTTCGCTTATAATAGGGTGCCCCAAAAGTAACACAACATTTAAACTTTCTGCCATTTGTGTGGTAATATGCTGATAAAAAATGGTCTAGTGCGTGTCAGGCCAAGTTCAATGTAGGTTCCGCAGTTGTCATCGACTATTACTCATAATATAAGTCATGAACTACTTAACCTTATCTAGCTGTGATAGTTTTCCTTGCAAATCCATCATATAGGTATGCTACTGCCATGAATTTTTACATGTCCGACGCCTATCATTTAGCTGGCAGGGGGGACACTTAACTTTGACCAAAATTAGCACTTTAACATCTACCATCTTTTCGAAAAGGTGCTTAGTGGAGGAGAAAAATTGGCGAATGCATCTGGCGATCAGCTTGGTGTGGAAAAATGGCGTATTAATTTATCATTAAGTAATCTAGGGAAATAGTGGTAGTCAATAAGATATGTTACTGACGGCGTAAAAGCGTCTTCAATGTTTTGTATTTCATTGAAAATTTAAAAATAAGCTGACAATAACAGTAAATATACCTACAACAGCAGTATTATGAAGTGAAAAACTATTTTTATTTGTACCTACAAATTCGTAACTAACTATGTATTATTATAGAATATATTTTTGGACTCACACGGCACACCCGTGACTGAAATAACCACCTTTCTATAATTATTCGCGTCCCGCAGCATGATTCAACGCGGGAAATGGGAGGCTATTCTGATGTTTATCGAACTATTATATTTTTGATGCTCCGACAAGTGATAATAAGCTTAAAAATCTACTTCAAAAATAAAATTATTTTATCTACAGTAGCGGGTCAATGATTTTAAAGATGTTTTAAAATTTGCAAATATCTCTTTACAGATATTTGAAATTGGAATTAATTCATGGAGTAGCAGAGTACTCGAAACTGATTTACCTACATCTAATTTAAGCTATAGTACTTATTAGCTCGAGATAACCGTGGTGGTTAATGGTTATCCTGCCTTCAAAGTTAAGATTTTTTTCAGAATGATAGATAGACATTACATAATTCGACATTAAATCGCACGCTTACAAGATACGACACTCATCTCACTTCCTGTCTCGACAAAAACAACGGATAAAATCTCGGTGCTAGTGCTGTGATCTTGTGATATAGCTTTCATATAACGGCTTATTTACTGACAATAAATCAAATAGGTATTTACATAATTAAAACCAAAATTTATGCATGGTAGCAACCCATTAGCGGCATGGAACTGACTTCTCGTAACTATACGGCATGGAGTGGAGGATACCAAAGCCTGAGCCAAAGTCCTGAAGCATACTCCATTACGCTGCCATGCTGTTTTTTCAAATACAAGTAAAATATGAGAAGGGTTAAGGCCATAAAAGTACTTATGCATGAATTAAATACATACCCATATTATTTACCTTTGTTAGACTAAACCATTAAACGTTTGCACAATTCACGATGAATAGTAGGTAGGTAGGTCTGGTAGGTACTACGTTCACTAAATAGCTGTAGCTGTAAATATCAATTCGCTACCTGACTCCCGTGCGATTCTAGGCATTAAACTTTACAGTAGTTACTAAGATTACTGCATTGTAACTTGTAAGGTAACCTTTGGTTTAATTTACTTTATTATAGGTTCTTTTTTGAATGGATAGTTGCGAGTTACTAGGACCAACACTAGTGGCCTTTACAGCTTCACGCGGACAGATGGACGAGCTCCAGGCAAGAAGCTCAGCCAAGAAGACATATTTGCGAGGTGGGAGTGATACATTCACACCTCGAGAAATAGGGGCGTGCGACGTGCTAAGGGCACTCCCAGTGGGGTTCGGACCTCGGCTTAGGACGTAGCCTGTTGGAGGACATCGGCGCAGGATGTTTAAATCGACACCTAGTGGTGCCATTTCTGAGAGAAATACAGAACTATAGTTACTTAATTTACAGCTCGTATTAATATCAAGATTGTAGTTTACATATACTTTACGAGGCATTGGTAGCCATTCTCTAAAAATGTAATGAATAAAAAAACACTTCATGCTCATTTAAAAGTATTTCCTGTGCAATAAAATATTTCCTGACGTTTCAAAAAATATACCTACACGTAATTGTTCAAGTTTTCACTTCTGTAGGCACTCCCGGAGTGCTCCATATTAATTTTGTGTAAATAATTAATTATGTATGTAACCTATATACGTACAGTCCTACACGAATCAGTTTGTGCCGAGTGAACACTCCAAAACCACAGCCATAACCTAGCACGCAGCTGTTTGTGTCCAGGTCCACTAATGAAATCTATCCATTTGCTGATAATACCACTATAATAAGACGCTCGGATACCCTAATAAGGTTCGGCCAGAAACTGTTGGCGATGCAGACCCAGAAAGGCGTAACTACCAATTATTGACTTAAAAAATTAATTTAATAATAATGTTATCGCTCTGAACTTCAGCACAGCCGCAATATGCAGTTTACAAATGAAGACAAAGGCTGTAGTAATGTGAAAATAAACCTTGACACTCATAATATAAAGTTTATTATCAAACTGGCACGTACAACGCACGTGCAGTATGATGTGATTGCAATAGTTGTGGAATCACCGACTTCCTATATGTACGAGTTGTCTTAGAAATATCATGTACAGAACGCAATTGGCTTCGACCCGGTACTGGCCCACTACTGACTTACTGAGCACGGGTCTCTTCTCATACTCCATCACGGGGCTCCAATGCGAATAGGTGGAAGTTACTGGCCAACCCAAGTTTCGGGAGTCTTCATGCCGCCTGGAGGCCTCCGACATGGCTTAACGACTGTTCACGATAACGACGGGACCGACTGCTTTAAGTACGTGCCTTCCGAAGCACGGAAGCAATCTAGAAATTTTACCACTAGCGGTCACGCAAATACATAGTTCAACCGAAATGATAGGATTAGGATTTACTCTCAAACACATGGTCACCCACGACATTCTTATACCATTATTCTTTATTTAAGAGATACTTGGATAGGCGTGCCGATTCTTAGGAAATGAGTAGATACATTACACTCATAAACTGAGTCAATGGGATGTTAGTCACTGTACAAACACCGACAGCAAGTAACTAAATGACGAAGCGAACATTTGACCAGACATCTGCTTGTTTTAGTCTGTCCATGTTTAGAGTTTAGAACTTTAGAATACCTTCCCATATTAAGTATGTTGTGTTTGTTTTACATACCTATTATGATTGTTTAATTTATAATCTAATAATATCCATAAAGTATCGGGCTAAATCTGTACAATTTTTTAAACATTTTAATACGTTTTAAAAATAGGATAGTTTTTTCTGCCGGATCACAGGAACACCACTGAAACTTAGCATTAGTATTGGTAGTTGGTACCAATAGGATCCTTCAGGCCAACAGGAGATGAACGCTGTAATTAAAGTTTCAATTGAAATGTAAATACCTAGCATCAAAGGAGATAATTGCTCAAAGGTACCTTCTTAAGATGATAACATCTATCAATCCTACCTTACAGAAAGGTACCTATGACCGATAAAGGCATCTAAAAAGCTTAAACAAAATAATAATAGATTCATTAACAGGGATTCATAATTAATGTTTTGATCTAATGACTCGAAATTGTTGAGAATCAGAAGATAACCAGTCATTATCTTCCCTGTTTCTTGAATCAAAGGGAACCCTTAACCCCGAATGCGGCGGGTTAATAGTTAATATCCGTTCCTTATTATCATACCTATTATTAATGAAACCGTAAGGCTGTCAAAATTATAGACGAGTTTTGGCATCAACGGAAACCAATAGAACCACAGAATAGAACGGATATCACTTCTTCAATACGTGTCTGTCATGACAACAGCGCATTATTTTGATAATGATAGCATACGCTAACAAAAAATATCAGCATAGAAATTATAATTCAAACGTCAATCCTATTAAATCATTCTAGACAATTACAATAATAATGTATGGAGATAATGATCTCAGATGTATGAAGAGATGGCTAGACGACGTCAATCAATTAATGTTTACCTAGGTTGTGGTAGAATACAGAGGGACAGGTCAACTGTCGAATTGAATTAGCCTGTTTTAAGAGTAATCGTAAGCCCCCAGGTCTCTCCTTTTCGTTTTAAAGGTCACCACTTCACCACGCTCCAGAACGTATTTTAGAGGTCTAGAAGCTGACCAAAATCGTGGAAGTTATGAGGGCCGAAAGCTTACGACATGGAATTAACGACAACAATCGAGGCCCCTGGCGTAACGTGCCTTTCGAAGCACGGAGCCTCTCAAGGATCTGTACCATTAGTGGTTACTGATCACGTTCGCAGTAGCGTAACTCTAACTCTATACACTCTATTGGCTATCATAATTTCATACTCAATTCCGACGTCTATCAACTAATTCAAGACGTGCAAAATTACGTAAATTCTATTCATAAATAGACATCAAGCGACAGACAGAGACAATTTGTCAGCAAGCGAGACGAAGTAGGAAAATTGATACCTTCGAAACAGTACACCAGCTACCACCACAAGCAAACGCCACGTTTCTTATTACCGCCCGTTCCGTATAAGGATACAGTGCGGGTATGACACTACGAATTCCTGTATGGTTTCGAAACCCTTAGGAAGACGATTGTGTGGTAATTGGTTCGCAGAAATATTAACGCTGTGAACTTACTTATGAAACGGGCATATCATCTATAACTATAACCCACTTCTTATGCCAACATAGCCCTCGGACAGCCTCGACAGGCGGAATTTTATAATGGACACCGAACTTGGCCAACAATTGAAATATAAAATTATGACGCAACATAGACTCTTATTGGTTTGTATTATTGGTTCCTAGGTTATCGTACCGAAACTTAGACAGTATATAATGGTGATCACCGCTGTCAAAACAGATCAATGTCACCGTCACACATACTCACGCATGTTAGAGAAAAAAAGTGGTAACGACTCTCCAACAAATGGAGGGTTAACTTTAATAGGGGATGGTCCTCAAGTCCCTTTGATTAACCCTGATTGATGATTAGAGTCAGACATAATTATCTTTATCTTGAGGTTTCAGATTAATATCAATTTTATTATCTAACAATAACAATCGGGAGTCAATGACTTCAAGTATTATCCGACCCCGCATTGGTTGAGTTTAACATCCAGCACATCCATTATTGCATAAGTTACTCATACCGCCTAATAATACATGCTACGCATAATACATATTTAAAGTATCCATCCATACAATGATGCGATCTATTCACGCTGGCGCCAACTGATTCATTTGAATTATGTTAATGATTACGCTCGAAGCATCCTATCCACGTTAATTACCCTATTAATCAACAATTACTATGCCTGACAAGCTTTGATTTAATTGAGAGCACGCGTGGATAATTTAAAATTTCAATATATTCTTCAGGTAAACTCAATACAATTCCCTTTTAATTCTTAAGGCATGTATTGTCTAGTTCCGGGATAAAATTATCACATTAGAGTTCTAATTATTATTCCCTAAGATATCCATCCACGTTTGAAAAAAAGTATTTTCTGTATGGATGAAAGCTGAGAATCGAATCTTGGACCTCTCACATGCCATGCAATTTTTATTACCAACTACTACAGGTTCGTTTAGTAAAACTAAAAACTATGTAACTACATTTATACGAGTAACTGGAAGATTTTCGGATCGTACGCTACTATAATGCAACCTTTGTCCTATCATGCATCCATCCATCCATCCATCCATCCATCCATCCATCCATCCATCCATCCATCAGCCCTTGGAGGCCAACTTCGTCCTATAATCGACTAAAATTAAAATATATCTACTGAATCGTGAAAATTCATTCCAATCACGAACGAAAGAGAAAATGCAGCGCTGCGGCATTACAAAAAGTTGGCTACTGTACTGAAGTCGAGATAAACCTTCAAGATGAACAAAAAGTAGTCGATCGAGAGTATCAAGACCAACCAGTCACAGATGACATTATCGATAGAAATGCCCCTCGGAATTAAGCGTGAGAAAAAAACACATTTTTATGTCAGACGCCACACTTGCAGGTCTAACGTAGATATATGCTTTAAAGTAAGAGATTTTACTGACTCTTCATTTAATCATCGTATATGATGATATTTCTATTGCCATGATAATTTACCATCTGATGCATAAAACCTACTCCATCTGATGATTCTAATGTTATAAAATAAATAAAAATAACTTTATTCTCGTCACTTTCGCCGTTTTTTCTCCTCAATAATAAAAAAGCTTTCTGAAAGTCACGAAACTTTACAGCCCAATTCCCTGATTTTATTTGGCTATATTCAATATGTCTTGGGTGCCATGGACAACACATAGAAGTAAGAACACTCACACCCAGACCGAGTACAGAAATTAAAACTCATCAATCACATCATCATGTTGCTATTGCGTAAGGTCGATTTATCTTTTATTAAACGGCCTCAATTGTATAAAAAATTAACAAATATAAACCAAAACCACACATCAATGCCACTTCTACTTGGTTACTACACATGAAATACCAGCCGTATTCGGAATGCGTGATTTATAAACTAAGTTTATCTTTCTGCTCAGTGTCTATTGTCTCAATGACTTTGAAAAGATATTTTTATTATTCATAAGTGTTATTGCTAGTATTCTTTAGACAAAGAGGTAGGATAATCGATACTTGGCGCGTGAGCTGTCAATGAATCATAAAACTGATCGACACAATCATGTAATGAATTATCCGATATTCTTGAAATTCTAGATATTTTTGAAAACGCACGCGGAAGATATGCTTATCATAATTATCCCCTATTTCACCCCCTTAGGGGTTGAATTTTGAAAAATCCTTCCTTAGCAGATGCTTACGTTATAAGAGGAATACGTGTGCGATTTAAGTTTCTAGCCCTAAGGGTTTGACCTGTGCTTTGATACATCAGTCAATCACTTTTGCCTTTTATACAGATTTTGTTCATATTGTAGATTAAAATATAAAAGCAACAAAAGATAGAGCAGCGTAGTAATTTATTTATTTTCATTTAATTAAACCTCCAAATTGATGTCGTACCTTTGACGCAAACATTCACTAAAAAACTGGCACTTTTTAACTAAAAAACTACAAAAGGTAGATTTCCCTGGTAAGCAATCAACCAAACCAGCTTTTAACAATAAAAACGGAATTAAATCGTGACTCATGTATACATTGTGTATCGTACCTTAGTTATTACGATAAATTCCTAGATTTTGAGTTATAACATCCCGAGGCGCGCGAACGCGCAGTTCTAAATTAAGCCGTGCCTTAACACTGGTGGGGAATTCGGAGGTTCAAAGACCTCGCGAACCGGCCTCAAATCATGCGATGAATCGGTAAATTTTAATGAAGTTACGAGCTTCGTCGGAAGCCGAAGAAAGATAAAAGTTCAAGCGAATTAAAACTACAATGTCAGGGGCGAGGAAGGTCACAGTCAGTTTAGGGAACATACCAAAACCACGTGCCTCATTTAGGGGGGGAGGGGGGTCTTCAAAACACCACGATTGGTCACAGAGGGGAGGGGTGGGGGGGGGGTTTAGGTTTTTGTCACGTAGTCAATATTTTAGCAACCATTGCGCCACAAAGTCGTAAAATAAAAGCAAAATTATTATTTTTTAACTCTGTTTTTGCAAAAAAGTATTGAAAACCGTATTTATTATGAGATAAACATCAAACGAGTTGACTACCACCTGTTAGTGGTAACCACCTCACACGCTACCTCCGTCAGTATTACGGTAGTACTTAGAAGCAGTAGAAGCGGTGAATCTGCAAAAACATTACACCATTAAATTTTAAAGGGTGGTTAAGGTTGGTAAAATATGGGTGGTGTCGTCACAAGTCAAATAAACCTGAAAAACAAAAAATTATGTTATTCAAGGTGACCTTGAAAATGAAATATGCGGTTATTTTGCTTGTGATATTCGTTATCAGGCCGTGGAAATACATAGGTATACGAAAATCTAGATCAATCGGGGGTAAGGCCTAAAAGGAAGTTTATCCCAATTTTTGTACATAAAGTCCATCTCACTTCGGCTTACGATTCCAAAGATACTCGTAAGTTATCAAAAAAGTTATACCAGACCCGACTTGGAATCAGTATCTCACCGCTAGTCCTTGCATGAACACTTCAGGTTCTGAGGGCATGCCGTTATTAGGATTCCATAAAATTAATAAAATATGACAAACTCATATTATGATAAGTGGTCCAGTGAGATGCTAATGAGCAATAGGACTCACTCGAGCTCATTGGACGGAATAATAGTATCAGTTTCGGGTCTACATCATACGAGAAGAGACACATATCCTGCACTGGACACTTGGACAGCAAATGTCAATCAAGACTTCACCTATAATACATCAATAGAAAAGCTTCCATTCTTTGAAAAGGCCAACGCTATTACATATTTGAAAGTCAAAGGACTGTAAAGGGACTGCCATGGGGAATTAAATCAAGAGGTTTTGAATTTATAATCCGCTCCGGAGCTACGAACCGGGTAATAAAGAGAAGAGTTGTGACACTTTAAACAAGATCTTACAGCAGTCATACTTGGCCAGTTTACTGATGAGGAAGCAACTGCCAAAATTTGTAGCAGTAATGTATTTGGCACAAAAATACGCGCGTTCACTAATATTTATAATGTTGACAAGCTATACAATACCATGTGAACTGATGGTACAATAAATTGAAAGTGTTGAAACTAACCTTGTTTTGGGCTTTTTAATTACGTGCATAATATACATATTTGCAAATATTGAAGAAAATAAATATTCCGAGGAAATTAAAAAAAATCTATTTAATATTCTTAAGAAAGTTAGAAGTTAGGTAGAAGGTCAAGACAATTTCTTCGTGGGAGACGACAACGTCAGCTATAATCCCTCTTTATGTCAGTAATGTTAGCGTGCTCTCTATTATTACAGTGTAAGGTACCACTTAAGACTATTATTTTGAACTATTGTGAATATAAGTATGATATTGACTAAACTGTACAACTACCATCAGTCGCCACTTGGTGGCGCTAGTGAGCATATTGACGACATTGATGTCGACGTTAGAGCATAGAACTCAGAAATCGACATTCGCCATTCGACAGTCGACCTGAACGGTCGCATGAAAACCCGAGGCAAAACGTATTTAAGGTCTATGATGTTAGTGATAATTTATTTGTGATGAGTGTAATGGAAGTGTAATTAAAATAATTGTGGAATATCGTCGTTTTATTGGGCTGAGCCCTACAATTCAGAAGCCGGGATGAACAGATAGAAGAATCTCTTGCCACGCCCCAAAGAGATAAAAACGTGAGCATTTTATTTTCTTCCTGATGACACGTGTTGAATTTGGGAAAATGGAGAACTAAATGATTAGCTTTGAAGGATAAACCTCTGGCCACGCCCCAAAGAGGTGAGGTAAAGTAAAAACGTGAGTAAATTTTTTTTTCTCTTCTACCTGATGACACGTGCCGAATTAGAAAAATGAAAAACTAAAATGATTTTTTTTTTGTTATTTGCGCTTGCTCTTCAATCTTTTCGTTCGAGAACGGAAGTGAATTAAAAGACTAAAGATTTTATTGTGTGCAGCTGATCATCTATATTAATACTATAAAGAGGAAAGATTTGATTGTAGGTATGTTTGCATTGAATAGGCTCCGAAACTACCGAACCGATTTGAAAAATTCTTACACTGTTGGGAAGCTACACTATCCCCGGGTGACAGGCTATATTTTTTTTTACTGTTCTGCCCGAAACGAAGCGAGGGTGAAGAAAAACAACAAACATCATGAAAAGTGTGTGTGTGTTAGCAGATGCCCTACGTATATAAAAATAAAGGAAAGAGGAGTAATAAAAGTTCCAGGTTATTAAGTAACCATTATTAGCTAGAACTGATTGTTAGCTACTGAATAAATGCGTCAAAGTTGAATAATAAACGAACTGTGAAACTTGCATCCCAAATATTGCCCCGATAAGACGTGGCGTTCTTTATAGAGCATTAAGTCTCTTTCACTCGATGGCCAGCAATGCACTTTAGCTCCCTCCATGTTTTCAACACCAATTATCTACCTAATAGTTGAGTAGACACTGTGATGCAATATAAGAATATATTGGAAGCCAGAGACTAAATAAAACACCAGGAGATATTTCTTACAGGATTTTTATTACTTGAGTAAGTACATAAATGTTTTAGTGATTGCTTAGAATATTGCAACATTACGTTGGTCTAGTCACCAGTTGTACATTGAGATGATTTGAAGGTAACGCAGAACCGGACTTTACCGTTTCATTTAATTTGATCCTGTAGCTATATTCATTTACTTTTTCAATTTGTAAAATTATGCACCTAAAGAGGTCACCGAATACACTAGTACGAGTATGCGTATGGTAGTTTCAACTTGATAGTACTCTGACGAGGTGGACGTGATGGTATCACAAGATGGATAGTGGAATTATTCTGCCATTATTGCAAGTCTCTTCGACTTTGAGATCGTATTGCTTTATTTTGGTGATCTCTTATCCATATAATATAAAACACAAAAAAATGCTTGTACGGATGTCCTCAGTCTATATACTTTGGAACCACCCAACTGATGTGCCCCAAACTGATTTCATTTAAAACGCAGTAATGTGAAGATGGTTTGAGACCACTAAAACAATGCTTTAGGCACATTTTTTATTTTCGACTTTTCACATGCATTATTTTAGCCTAGTGGAGTACGCTGTGTATCCGCTAGTTTCTCTTAAAACAATTGTCATGAAAATGATGTCATGAAATGAAATCACAATAATATACACACCAATATACCAAATCCGAAGATGAACATACAGGTAATTAAGAGTACACAAAAATCTTTTCTGTTATCAAAGAACCTTTCCGAATTGCTGATGGATAAGTAAAAAAAAAAGTGATATATATATACATGAATAAATTATTTTGAATTGAATTTTTGAATGTTGATGCTACTCCGTAATGGATCTTTTCGATTTTATGTACAATAGACAAGCTCTATACTCGTATTATTTAATATATGTATATCCAAAAAAAATTGAAATCTCGTGTCACGGTGTTTGTGGCGTGTTCTCACTCCTTCGAAACTGCTTTACCGATTTTTTATGACGAATAAGACATGTCAGGTATGCGTTTATGATAATAAATGAGGTATAATTTTACCACATTTAGTGTACCCTCATACTGAAATTTTAGTGAGTCCAAACTTAATTCGAGTTCCATACTTACACGTGAATTTGGTTACGGGAGCAAAGGGTAAAAACAATAATAGAAATACACTTTTATATCGTTCTTGTAATAGAACTACTAAAGCGGAAAACTGTGTTGTTGAGCCGAGTTCGAGAATGGCAATTATTATATGCATTTGCAGCGTGATATCATAATTTAATGTTTTAAAACTAAAAATCTGTTATTCTCATGTTATATCATGACCGATAGAAGTTATGTCATCTGGATCCATTCCACAACGTTATATCAGAACGTGTTAATATACAGTCACGATAACCAAGTGCTTGTGCCGCATGAATCGCATTTCAGATCAATTGGACACTGGGAAGTGAGTCAAGTTAACTTACAGGATTTGATTAGACATCGGATATATTTGAAATGAAATGGAAAAAAATAACGGGTTGTTGAGGTAAAACATGTATAACTGTTATCTATTCTATGGTAAGACATTTGTTTTGGTAATTTTTGTTAGCAAGAGGGTGACTCGTTGAGATCATGTACTATCCATCAAATTACAGCAAGTCGAGAGGAATATTAGAGATTATTTCTTGTGATATCTGTTGATTTAAGTAACTATTGTTACTGTCGGTCATCATAAAGGCACTTTAGCGTAAAGGTAGGTACATTACAGAATAAGATGCAATGAATGCACACTTAGATGACTACTCGATAAATTCGGTTATCATAATGGCTTCTAGGTACGTTGCACACCAAATATGAGCTTAGATGGCTACTCCGGAATTTTTTTTTGGTGATTCCCGTTTGATGTTACGAGTATTGTTCTTATAGCGTTTAGTTATAGTGATTGTTATCACGCCCTCTCTACAGCGGTACAATATGTGTAATTGAAGTTAACGGACTACTCGACGAATTCAAACAACTGGAAAATGACCGTGACTGACAATAACTAAACTATGTATTATGATTACAGATTTCTTTGTGACAAGAGACCGCCGGACTGCGGTCGGGATTCTACGGTAATTGATAAACATAATGTATTTGTGAGATACCGCGTACTAACATGTGAATTTGATTACGCAGCCTGATCACATCCCCATGTGCTCTTCCAAAGAGGTACAAGGTAATGTCTTTGCTTTACTTTTATTAGTGATGTTTTATAATGCTACATACTCATAGCACCACAGTAATGGCATATATCGATTCACAGAGACATCGGGCAAACTGTTAGAGACACAGAAATGAGGTCTAGACATTGCAATAATTGTTGAATGTGATGGGTATCTCCGGGGATTATATCTTACATTTGGGGGTTTGATGTGTCTGATGTAAGACACCAAACTATTTTAATTATTACTGCAAAGAATGGGATATCTATATGTGATCGACAAGTGTCTCTGCTATGAAACTTTAAGGTATCAAACAGGCTTCAAAGCCAAAGTGAATAGAATGGAAATACGCAACATCCGTTAATATTAGATATATTAACAAATTATATATATTTATTTGATGATGACAATTATTTAGTGTATTGCAGTCGGAGAGGGAATTCATCATAGGAGTATCCATGTCTAGGTACTCCATATTATGGTATTATGACATAATGTCATGACATTGTGACATAATGTCAATATGAATATTTATATCCTTTTCCTTGGAATGCGATAATAAAAGTGGAGGTAAGGAGTTTCTTTAAGCTTTCTTCTCCTCCACGACAAAGCACCTTTCCGAAAAGCAAAAAAAAGTGACGTGCATAAGTGTATCAGTGATATTAATAAAATATTTTGACTCTTGACTTTGAAAACCTGGTCAATTAATATTCTTGACTACTTATCGGGCTATGACTACCCCGGTTTAGTACAGATTTGCTTACAGAAGTTTATGGTTATTTTCCCCTATTAATGAAGCGATTATTCAAAGGAGTGATGAATATTGACGTGAACCATGTTAATGGATTGATTTGATGTATGTATTGGGCTATTGGGGTTAGTTTTTACGAGCATTGAAACTACTGGAAATTTAAGATTTTATTTATTTATTGCAATTATTATACTGTACTACATTTATTACTGTACCAGAAACATTTTATCTGAATAATAGATTAATTTATTACATAAGCGCCCATTTCATCTCCAGAGAATGAAGAATAAATATATATGAATATACTATTGATTTTTAGTTGCTTTATTTCGGCGACAAAAGACGTTGCTGAAGACTGAATTGACAGAATATAGTTTAACACATATACCTTTTTAATGATAAACATATAACGTTAGGATATTATATCATGAAGTCCTTATGACTTCAGCTGCCTATTTGCGTATGAATCCACACTTATACAGTATTTATAAGTTTCAGATCGAATACATACATCAGATCAGGAGGTTCAGAGACAACACTGATGAAACCACGATTCTGACAAAATTCGATGAACAACTCTTGGATGAAGCACCTGACGAACGGCGGGCACCAGAAAACTCTGGTGAAGAACATGCAGGAGGTGAATTGAATCGAGTTGGATCGAATCGAGTTGAATTGAATTGAATGAAATCTAGTTAAATCGAATCGAGTTGAATCGAATCAAGTTGAATCGAATCGAGTTGATTCGGATCGAGTTGAATCGAATCAAGTTGATTCGGGTCGAGTTGAATCGAATCAAGTTGGATTGAAACGAATAGAATCGAATCGAGGTGAATCGAATCGAGTTGAAATGAAGCTAATCGAAATGAAGCAAAATGAAACGAAGCTAATCGAAATGAACCTAATTGAAATCAAGTGAATTGAAATGTATCAATTGAATTGAATTGAATTTAAAATGGATATCAATGAATGACATAATTTGAAATAAAATGATGAAGCAATGAAATGAGACAATACTATATGAGACAAGATTATATGAGACAAGATTATATGAGACAATACTATATGAGACAATACTTTAAGAGGCAAGACTATATGAGACAAGACTATATGAGACAATACTATACGAGACAAGACGACATAAGACAAGACGACATGAGACAAGACGACATGAGACAAGACGACATGAGACAAGACGACATGAGACAAGACGACATGAGACAAGACGACATGAGACAAGACGACATGAGACAAGACGACATGAGACAAGACGACATGAGACAAGACGACATGAGACAAGACGACATGAGACAAGACGACATGAGACAAGACGACATGAGACAAGACGACATGAGACAAGACGACATGAGACAAGACGACATGAGACAAGACGACATGAGACAAGACGACATGAGACAAGACGATATGAAACAAAGATGATAAGAGACAAGACGATATGACTAATATTATTCAGGACCATGGGAAACAGACAATATTTGATGAAATGATACATTAATTGACACCACCGGAGAGCTAGAGCAACGGTCGTGAGAGAAATGATACGTTTCGGCGGTGAGCTTGAGCAACGACCGATGCGTATGCGATATCACCACGGTGATGATATGGTTCACTGAATTCCTCAGACGATGAGCAAGAGCAACGTCTGAGGTGCTGCCAAAATGACAGTCCGAGCGATGAGCCTGAGCAACGGTCGGGTTTAGTGAACCAAGTGGAAAAGCTTGGTCGTGACTGACGGTGTGGTGAGCTTGAGCGACACTCCCCATCACGGCCAAGTATGAATTGAGAGATGGATCTGATCAGAGAAGAAAACCAAGTAAGGAACATGACTGACGCATGAAGCCGCGCCATTGGCAAGGTAGCTGGCGATTTGAATACGTACCGCAACCGTAAAGGTTTGATAGTAGATAATAATTATAGAAATTCAATCAATTTAAGATGTTATGAAAGGTTTTCCTGGGTCGAGTAGCTACTGTTTGGAGCATATATGTGAATAGTTTCGGTGTGATCATTGATTCATGTAACAAGGTTGATATATTCGTACTAACGCATAACTTTCATTTATATTGTTTAATTGTAAATGCTTAATTTCCGGGATATTGTTAGTTTAAAAGCATAGTATAGTACAATGATATTACATTATAATATATTATTAGTAGGACGTAAAAGTATTCCAATCAACTTTTTGCTTGTTTGATAAAAAAAAATTAAATATTGTTATTCCCCATTATTCAGATATTGACTATAATTCTCATTTAAAATTTACACTCCAGTAAGAACTATCATAATTAATAAATCTGAACATTATGTAGATCTTTACGATGAAAGTCATTAAGATGAAAGTATAAAATACCAAGTATCGAATTATCAATTGTAATATTTGACTAAAGATTACCGCTCTAACGAAATAAAGGATTTTTTTATATAGATGTATAAAATGTTAAGTATATGATATCGACTTGATCATATTATATAAAAAAATATATTTTTAAGTTTCAAATTTGAAAGGAAGGATATTAATTTATAAACTATATGAATATCTATTTGTTTTGATGAATAACACAGCTGTGAACAATAGGTTTATGAAAATTCATTTTCATATAGATATAGGCAACATAAGCAACTTAATTTATCATGATTTCTTGGATTGCTGATTTTTTGTTTAAATGATTGATTTCTTGTTTAAATGATGATTGGACAGTATTGAATGCAACATATTTTTAATTTGCGCTATGTATCACGTACGAGGACGTACGAAAAGTCAGATGGCCGAGCTGTTAGCGTGCTCTCTATTATTACAGTGTAAGGTACCACTTAAGACTATTATTTTGAACTATTGTGAATATAAGTATGATATTGACTAAACTGTACAACTACCATCAGTCGCCACTTGGTGGCGCTAGTGAGCATATTGACGACATTGATGTCGACGTTAGAGCATAGAACTCAGAAATCGACATTCGCCATTCGACAGTCGACCTGAACGGTCGCATGAAAACCCGAGGCAAAACGTATTTAAGGTCTATGATGTTAGTGATAATTTATTTGTGATGAGTGTAATGGAAGTGTAATTAAAATAATTGTGGAATATCGTCGTTTTATTGGGCTGAGCCCTACAGTAATAAACCTCAAACGCAGGTATATTGTTTTGGGTCAAACTTTAAAACCTAGATTATAATGCTGCATACTTAATAAGAGGTATTATTCCCCCCTCTATATTGCAGCATTAAGTTATCATTGCGTGTTCCAACTGTTCTAAGCCATATTTCATTGTCGCAGGAAGCTATTGCGTAAGGTCGATGTGTACAACTGGCACACGTCCAATGCTGTAAATGTACTCGACTGAATAAGCCTTAGATGTACCAATTTCGCAGCTTCCTTTACCGGCCAGCATATGAGGATTTTTCGTCGTTTTTATTTCGTCATTTATATTGCAAGCTTTTAAATTGCTTTGTTCGTTTGTTAGTATGTTATGTATGTTATGGTTAGTATGTTATGGGTAGGAATGGGTCAATCTAGTAAACTGAATTAGAACTACCTACTTCCTCATATCCTACACAGTTAAAATTTTACATAATGCTTCCATGACAATGCATAGTCATATTACGCTTAGTTTTAGCGCCAGACGATGGAACTCCTCACTGGCCAACAGTACCATCACAATATTTTAAGGCTTATGTTCAAAGAGTATTTTTTTAAATACATAATTTAAGGTTAAAATAACAAGATGTTATTTTAGTCCGATCTTACAAGTAATGTCTGTTTAATCTTTGTATGTAATTGAATCAACAACCGAAAGTTTAATTGGGTTTTGTCTCAAGTCAGGCAATGTTAAAAAAAATGCTTGCAAAACATCTATCAAAAATACACAAGTAAGTAGAACCGCAGTTATTAATTTACCAGGAGAAAAACAACTAGATGAGACTCTATCACCAAAACAGACCAAATGTTTCAGTTAATAATCTGTGACCATTAGCTGTCATAGTCGGTGTCAGCATATTAACAGTATATCACATTAAATAGTTAATTAGATTACTTCACGCATATGTTTCATGCTTAATGCATATGCATCAAACCTACTTGTCCATTGAATCGAAATATTATAATAGCAAGTGTTGAAATTGGAAAACTGACAGACTAATCAAGCGAAACATGATAGCTTGAACATGGATTAGTTCACTTGTACGAAGTTATACAATACTCAATGATATTATATATTAAAAATATATTAATAATATATTAAAAATGATATTATATATTAAAACATCTTTGACAATACTCAAGTACTAAAGGCGATCGGTTATCAAAATCCGAAACCGATGTAGAATAAAACGAAATGAATATGTATAATTAGTTAATTAAAAGAAAATAAAGAAGTAAAAAAATGCGTCTGAATCATTGAAGTATAATGTCATAGAACAGACATCTCGAACAGAATGTGTCCCGCCCGGGAGGTTCTATTTTCAAAATTGAGCCCCCGTTCTCCTTCCAAAATCGAACGAATCCATTGAAGATTGAAGCCACGTGGCGCCAATACATTGTGACATACATGGTGTTCGGGGTGTCTGTTCTATACGCTAGTAATAATACTTCAATGGTTATAATAAAACTTTATTAACGATACAACTTTCAGTATCAAACAAGGTATTAATTTTAAAATTACAAATGAAAATGTCGATATTAGCTGCTGATATGATTGGCAATGATTTTTGGTGCGAGTTTATAAATACTACTCAATTGTGAATTGAATTAAAATCGGCCAGTAGCACAATGACTCCTTATGGTAAACCGATAAAAGTTGAGGACACAATTAGTCATTATGATTGTTATCGAGGTTTCTGTTATGGCTTCAGATGAAGGTACGAACTCAGTAGTTCGTAGTGGTTTTCGATGCAATCGGTTTGAGGGCAAAGTTATTTCTAGGGTCTGTCTAACAATAAGTTTAGTTTGATGGTAGTAAAGAATTGCCATAGAGAAAGTCAAAGGCTTCAACACTCTCAACTGATTTTATCTTATCTAAACAAAAATAGGCGTTGTTTTAGTCTTATTATTTCTACTAATAATTTAAAACTCGTATTTTGCTTCATATTATTTGATAAAATTGCGATTTATAATCCTGTTTATTTGGAAAAATACGAGCTTTGATTTTTTTGGGTAGCTACAAGTAGCAAAAGTATAACTTCTTCGCAACAATCCGAGCACAAAGTACGATGATATAAAAATCTTTACACATTAGCACATTCTCAACGAAAACATCCATTATAATAAATTAAAAGTAAATAAAGAGAGATATATAAGTAAATCAGTTTTGCCGAAAAACCGAGCCTCACCATTCTCATCACAGAAGATGACTTCGCAATCGAGACGTCGTAAACACATTCTTAGTCGCGGTACAATAAAAATTCACATCCAAATTGGATTAGTTCTCTGGGATTGGGAACGGATGCTGAGTCAGGTCGACCGCCGTAGCTCACCGCTCAACGCCTCACTCAACACTTGCGATTTCCTTCAATTGAATTACATGAACAAATTGTATTACGTAGGATAATAGGACTTACAATGACTTAGTACTAAATTTGTATTGTGAGCGATTTAAGTAACCGTTAAGTGACTATGAGTGCGGTCGTTAGAAACCAATGCAACAGAAGCACCTATACTATTTTAACGGCGAAGGAAATGACAGCATTTGAGATGCTCTTCCTAATTTGAGCATCCAAATTATGGCGGTTCATTAAGAGCAATACATATTAAGTTTATAATTTATATTTTTTTTACATATTACATATTATAAGCTACCACATCGATTGTAAAAAAGGATCGCTGTAAAATTATAACGCTAATCCTTAGGTTAGTTATCGTGCGGTCTTTCTACGGTATTTTCCTTGCACAACAATGCCCATAACTCGAGCTACATAATACATTATATCGTGAGAAAGCAGCCATAGTCAATTAGCTTTGTCACGCTCACTTTCATCTTTTGGCACGTTATCATCTGGTAGTCATTGAACTTTGTCGGAAATCTCCTGTTGTAACCCGCGGAAATGGTTAGGACTCTTGAGGTGTGCCCAATATCTAATAATAGCCACTAGATTGTAAGTGACCACAGTCGGTCATGGACATTAGCAACACTTTAGGAATCACCGATGTGTCACAGATCATGAAACAAAGAAAGCATTATTTTGTATTGTGTTGTAACATTCCACGAGAATTTGGCCATCTTTAGAAAAAAGAAGCTATAGTTTACAGCAATCATATGACTGGTAATAAACCAGACAGCTGATAATTAAAGAGGATCTGGAATTTACGGAGTTACTTTAAGTTACAATTTTAGTGACTGCACGCAGACCGCTTTGCTTTGCCATACATACTCGTAATAACTTAAAAAAGAGACCGCACTGACAACATGCTCCACGGAATTCTTATTTTGTAATCCTGCGGGATTTGATCAAATTTTCATATTCGTCACTTCCCTGAGACATAATATATATTCAAGAAACACGAATACCCAAAAGCAAAACCTAATATGTAAATAAGATTGCAAATCATCCAGTTCACATGTCGCTATAAATTAGCTGCGTCGCGTGCAGTTTGGTGATTACTTCAAACTAGCATAAAAAATATCGACAGAACTATAACATTGTATACTAGCGACTGGGCCCGACTTCGATTCATAACATTAAATAAATGTTATTCGTCACCCATGGACATCAATAAAACCAGAGCTATCACAGCGATTCGTAATCAGGAATCACCGATACATTCCTGGCAAAAAAAGAGCTAAAGAATAAAGAAAAATATATGCCAAAAGCCTTTGCACGGTTTTGATAAGATCAAAGATACGAGTTCCCAAACATATTGGTTTTCCTGCCAATAAAATTTTTGGCTCACGATATTCTCTTCTTAAAACCTCGTAATTGGTTTTGTGTGGTTTTAAAACTGGAACAATTAGGTTTCAATCGAAAATTTTCTAAATTATTCGCAAACAATCGTATGAAGTTATCGCTTGCTCAGGAACTTCTCGTACAAGAATAGTTGTCGGGTGATCATACTCTGATTCAGCTATTAGCGATGACTGTATTGTGCTATGTTTATCCTCATTCGCCACTCTGCGGTTAAATAAGGTAAAGTAACTTCTTACTGCAATTTTTGTAAAATTTTTCAGAAGATCGTTAGTTGTGTCTGATAAGACAAAAATTATACTATTTATTTATGATTCATTAAGTTTTTGACAAATTTAGTGAAATATTAGTCTTATCTAATTCAACAAGTACGTCGTCATCTTAACCTTTACCTATTTAAGTGATTTAGGTTCAGATATAACCAACTCTCTAGACATCCAATGGAAACTTATATAATCGCGGACTCTGAACATTTTAAATGCAACGGGTAGGTACCTCGATTCGTATTTTATAATACCGATTACACAGCGAGACTGCAGTCGAAATATAGGTATTAATATACAAAATCGAATCATAAGTACCAAATGAATTTAAAATATCCAATAGATAGTTAATAGATCAATGAACCTATTTTATTTACTTCGAGATTTCTCCACCTGACTGCTCATCTCATCATGATGACTTCATTCCCAATGTTGTCGTGTTTTCTACAAGAGAGATATGACCTGAAGAGACAATTCCTATGTTCTGTTGCTGCTTCTGCCCTTCAAATAAATACATTATGTAAGCAAGGGATACAGGATTTTTGTTTGAGGGAAGCTTGAACAGATTTTTGTATTGGGGGAGTTTGAACTAGCCAAGTAATTTAAATTAACCTTTAAATTTTGTCTCTTGTAAGACGTATCTACGCCAAAATCATCCATTTTTGAGGGGGTTTTGACTAACCCCCTCCATCCTAGATCCGCTCCTGTAAATTTTTTCAGTATATAACAAAGTACTCTGTGGTAGGTACTTAAGAACATTATACTTATAGGTACCTGAATAGTAGAAATTAGCGGTCTCCCCGGATGACTCTTTAGACTGGTTATTATTATTATTTGAATTATCGGGTTTGGGACAGCTATCCCAGGTGCTACTTCGACCAGATTTGATCTATTGTAGCCGTACCCATTTCTGAGTTAGATCTGGTCTTCAAGTCCCACTGCCTGGACGACCAGTAGGATATTTATAGTTTCCAGTTCTTTTACTGGGCTGGGTGAGATTAGGTAACCTCCTAGGATGCGGCTTCTGCAGTGACTTATGGCAGGGCAATCACAGAGTATGTAGATGGGCGTTTCCTCTGCCTCACTGCAGAATCTGCACGTTGCAGTGTTGCTCAGACCTATTGTCAGTAGTCTATTGAGCCTGCAATAGTCGGTGAGCAATCTTCTAAGTACTTGTAAGTTAGGGCAATTCAGGTTGAGCACTTTCTTTGAATATTTTTGCAAGTAACCAACCATTAGGGTTTTGGTCTGTCTTGCACCGGGCTCTCTTCGCCACATCTCAGCTCCCCTCTTTAGGGCTATAGCTTTGAGTATGGTTCGAGAAACTGCCTTGGAGATGCCCACCATGGGCCCGGGACACATGGAACGCGCCTCGGCGCCCCTCCTTGCCAATTCATCGGCCCTCTCGTTCCCGCGTACCTATACCTTTATGGAGGCTAGTTACGGTTGAAGTGCTTAATCATATCAGAGAACTTACATGTTGGAGTGAGATAGAAATCTGTCCTGATCTCCTATTCCACTCACAAAATATTAGTGTTTTAACTAATACCGTAATTATCTTGATTTACTGTATAACTACGTGATTTGTAAAAAATAATTTTTAACCTCAGATCTAATTTGCGCCTTCTTTTTCCTCTCGGAGTTTTCCTCTCCCTTCAGCATGATCGTTTTGAATATCAGGTGGAATAAGAATCCGTTTCCACTTTCCCTTAGTTATGGTCTTTAAACAATTTATCTTCAATGATTTAAAATAATCTGCTGATATAATTTGGAGGATCTATACATATAAATTTTTGGTCTCTTTTATTTGAATAAGAAACGACTTAATTTCTTCATCATATCAAGCCTCTTTTTACACACAAATATACTATTGTTATCAAAGTCTCGTAGGTATACAAAATGATTACACCTATTTGACGATACGCTTTACGAGTAAATCTGCCCTCAGATCTATCCATAGTGGAGATATTGGGAGATTTCAGTAACACCATAAATAGCTCGTGTTCAGAGGGGTGATTAGTTTATACGAGGGCGTAAGTTCAGCTGTCGAAAAACAACATCCGACTGCAGCAACCCACCCAGGGCCCGTATTTGGAATATTTCTACGTACCTTACGAAAACAATCCGCCGGTAGGCGCCGATATTCCAAATATCAAACACTGACTCAACACTGCACTGAAATATCACGGTATTCACTCAGGATTATTTTCTAATCGCACTCGGAGTAAAGCACAGCTGGTTGTATTTTTTGCCGGGACTGTCACATGTGTCCTTGAGGGACGCGATACGCCATGTTGTTTTGGAGACGGGCGCGTGGCGACTGCGCGCTGCCGCCCCTGTCGGCGCACGCGCGATGCGTCACCCCTGTTTCGCCGCACAAGCCGCACACCCGCTCCCGCTATTCCTTCCTTGTTCCCGGTAATAATGCGGACAGATTAAAAAAGGAACTTTTTATTTATTTTTCCCTGATGCGTTTCCGCGCTGATAATAATAGTACGCGCTAACTGGTGTATATTGAATCGAAGTGCTGTACTTGAATGATTAGGTACCTATACCTTATACACACTGCATTCATTCATAATTTTATTGAGTAAACAAAATAGGTATACGTACCAATAATAGACCAGTGCCGATACCTTTGAAAACGGTAAAAAATTAAAAAAATATTAGTAGGTAGGATGAAACCCATTGCGAAAGGAAGAGAATATAACAAAAATGAAAGGAAAAATAATTTACGGGCACTCTGAGGTCGGGAAGTGGGGGGGAGGGGGTTGTACTCAGAAAATGCAATGAAACGACATCTATTTTTGCATGTTTTTTGCAATCTTTATGTTTCCGGCTGGAAATTGAGATAAACCGTTTTTTACCCTTAAACCCCCCCTCCCCCCACTTCCCGACCTCAGATTGCCCGTAAATTATTATTCCTTTCATTTTTGTTATATTCTCTTCCTTTCGCAATGGGTTTCATCCTACTGTTATTTTTTTGGTTTCAAAAAATCGGCACTAGTATCTATGATGAATTAGCGAACGTCATCAGTAGCTGGATGAGTATTGAGTGACCGCTATTCGCCACCTGGTAGCAAAATTTCTTGAGAATTTCCGTGCTACGAACAAAGCTACGGAGGCCACGTAAAGACGGGGCGGTACCAGTTGTTATCATTATAAGGCATGTCGGAGGTTTTTGGGCGGCAATCGGCATAAAAGCTTCTGGTTGGCCAATAAAACAGAAGTTTATAATGGTTTAGACGGATCACGTGATAGTGAATAAATATATACGCCCTATCATTCTGCATTCGCCGTGGGCGTAACTCTGAACCTTAAAAAAACACGGCACAGACCAAGCGGCCACTACCCCAACCTCCTTCTAAAATCAACCAAGAAATATTATCTACGTATTGCGATCGCAATGCCGCAGACTGAGCCCATTGCCCAATGCTGCAATGCAATTCTTTAGTCAGAAACGCATGGATGATACCTCTGGTGATGTTCATGAGCAACTGCCGCCATCTGCTAATAAAATCAACACGCACCCTACCTAGAGATGCGCCGTCCGTCCAGGAAACCCCGAACTGGATGTCCTAGTTTACAGATCTTCCCAAAGGAACGAATATAAATGTAAAATCTATGTATTTTTAGTCTGGATATGGTCTTACTATCAGAATTCAGTCTGTGCTATTGCTATGTTATATTTTGGAACTTTTATTGGCATTGTAATTAAATAAATCATTATTCATGCAGTTCGAATTTATATGAGTCGAAGCTCGGCTGCTCCACAGACAACTCCACTTCGAATGGAGGGAAATCTCCCTTTGCTAAAACATCAAAGAAGTGAACTCTCTGTAAGGCGCAGTAGTCGAAGTATTCAACGGAAGATGAAAATCTCATAAGCAGGACAGGTAAAGATTCATTCTGGAATATCGCCCACAGTCGTCCTACGCGTATCCATTGAAGCCTCAGTTCTCCGCCAACATGCATTTGATACCGCAAATTCAACACTATCACAAAGGGATAAGGTATGTCGAGTTGTACCGAATACAAGAACCATTTATGTCGTTCATGTTCAGTGATTTTAATGCGCATGGGACTGGAGTCTTGTTTTGAACCCTTTGTTATGTGAAACTAAAAAGAAGCCGAGAGTTCAAGTAACTCATTAGGAATGTTCTGTTCATTTACATTGAAGTATTATTACTAGCGTATAGAACCGACACCGCGAACACCATGTATGTCCCAATGCATTGGCGCCACGTGGCTTCAATCTTCAATGGATTCGTTCCATTTTAAAAGGAGAATCGGGGTTCAATTTTGAAAATAGAACCTCCTGGGCGAGACACACATTTTGTTCGAGATGTCTGTTCTATGACATTATGCTTCACTGCTCAATTCTCGCGATTAATATTTACATGTAGTACTATTTCCAATCCACGGCCTTTAACACGATAAGTTTAAAGAAAAACAAAAATATTATCAATCTGAAACATAAAATAGTTGTTAATCTGGTTTATTTCCTCGTTCACTCAGTGTTGTTTAACACTCAAGCTTCCGGTCATCACTCTTCCTTACCGCTCGGTTGCCATTTTTGCTTCATTATCTATTTTCGTGTCGCGGCCTCAACACGTCTCGACTGTCCTTAGACTCATTACTAGAGATTCCCTAACGGACAGTCTACGTTAACGAAACAGTGTGAAGAAAAGAAGAAAATTTTAAAATAACTATAATATTTGGAGGAAATACAGGATAAAAGTGTTATTCAGATGTGAATCAACCAATTATTACGTATAATATCAGTGGATCAAAGGATACCTTTACCAGTAAGTGTTTTACGATTTATTATTATCTTCAATTCTATTTTTAGGAAGATACCCACTTTATTTATGAATTCAAGTGGCAGCTACTTTTTATTGGCATAATAAAAACAATTATGATACGAGCGTCAGAATATTCACCAAAATAATTATGTGAACAAAGAATTTAATATTTTGATTCTTTTAATGTGCATTCACATTTGTGATGCGAGTAGTACAATGGGACTGCTACCTTCACATACTACCCCTTTGCGTTTCAACTGTTGATATTACACAGAGTGATTCCAATATTCGCCGAGGATGAACCTCGACCACCTTCACTGTGTTGAAATATAACTAAATAATTGAGACAATTATCGATGGCATAATTAAAGCAATGACGCAAACGTTTATATGTGTTTTAGTTTAATTACCTGAAGAGATAATTTGATATCCTGGTTCTTTTAATGTAAATCAACGTTAGTGATGCGAGCACTACAATGGGACTGCTACCTTCACAGAACGACCTTTTGTGGTTAATTTGTTGATCTTACATAAAGTGATGCGAATGCTTCTTTTGGGTTCATTTCCTTCACAAATAATGCACTTTTTCTGAGTGTCAAATAAGAACCAGAACTATTGGATATAATTACATAAAGTGATGCGAATGCTTCTTTTGGGTTCATTTCCTTCACAAATAATGCACTTTTTCTGAGTGTCAAATAAGAACCAGAACTATTGATATAATTACATCAAAAGCACTAGTAGTTACAATCTTTTATCATACATAATCTTTAATCAAAATAAAGAAATTCAAATGAAGTTTTATTCCTAAACTTTATAAGGAAATTGACTTGGAATCCTGTACACTTTGATGTCCTCATTTCTACCACATACTTGCAGTACCTACCTGATATGATTGGTCCTCTTCTGAAATATAAAATCCAGTACTCGGCAATTGTGCCCTTTTTTGTGCCCTTTTTTTAAGGACACTTTCAGTACCGAATGCCTGAACTATGGCAACCATTTCGGACATCCTACAATTATATTTCTTTGCTGCCCGTCTGTACCAAATAGATACGCATGGTTTATAACTGCTCCCTCTAGTAGGGCTATAAAGTTATAATAGAGGACTCTGAGACTATCTAAATTGTCGATTGATCGATACATTCACTATAACGTCAATAATACTTGACGCCTCTTCTTGATATCTATAACTAAGGAGTTGAAGAATAGATACATCAAAGAAGATGAAAATTTACTTCTCTCTTTGTGGTTAGACTGGAAAATTAAAAGCTACGAAAGCCATTATCATGTCAAGACAGGATGAAAAAGGATTCAAACTAGTGATTTCTAAAACATAAGTCTTTATTGAACCATTCGGGATAAGTTTTTTCGAAGACGACTTTACACTCTCGGGAAATTCTACGCAAACCGCCGTTGTGCTGCCGTCGCCATCGCCGCCGCGCCCTGTCGCGAGCGCACTCTAATGGAAGTTGCTGTTGGCTTTATAGGTCTTACAGCATGACGTAGGACAGTCGTGAAAATGCCCACTATATGACTCGGAGAGTAAAACGGCTGTCCATCTAAATGGCATTCTAGGAATGTTCTTAGAATGTTTCACTAAAAGCGTCATTCCAACCTCAATTTGCAAACAAAACCTTGCAAATTATATCGCTACAGTTCGTAGCTTGATGTCGTGGCCTTTTATGGTCAAAAGCTTGTTAGACTTAATGTCAGTTGACAAATTTTAATTTTTGACGCAGCGTGAATCATTTTAAGCTTTGCGGCTAATGGCCTCGCGTAAATATTGTATACCTACAATGTAAGTAAATCCATACTGCAGATTACAATATTATTACTGTAACCCATGGTGTAATTATTACAAAAAGTGTGTAATCACTAAGAAAGTTATCCACTATTGAATTAGTGATAAACGGTTCAGCCTACTCAGCAGACCGCCAGCCGAAGAACACCCGCATAATAATCCTGATACATTTCAGGGTTGAAATAAGCAGGTTATTTGATACATGATTTGTCATTGTCTAGTCGTATCTAAATATGATACATAATAAAATTTAGATTTTGTTTACAACAATAATCTCTCCTTTTACTTTCATAGCTTAATCAGCCTGATGACAAGTTTAAGATTCATTTTAAGCAGAACAGCTCGCACCCATTATAAGATGGATGCCTTATGTAAGTACTGCATTCTGCTTTAACACAGGGGTAATTAATTATACCTACAATTTTTATAAAAATTGCTAATATTATTTAGCATTACCGGTTTCTTTTTTAAAAGATACTTTTTTTTTCTAATTTCAAGATAATGTTTATTTACGACTTTATGTGATTCGAATACTACAGTTACTGCACCGCTGGATTTTAACCTACTATTGAAATCCATTATCAACCGAATCATTCAACATTATTTTTTAAAGAGATGGTTTACCAGTTGGCAGGTCAATAGATACATGGAATGTAAGAGTTTACAATTGATAGCACTAATGTTGCCCTATAAATTTGGCTCTATACCTATCTATTATGATAATAGTTGTGTAATCTGTGGTAGAAATATAATATTTAGTCTTTTACACGTAAAGTGATATTTCTTAGAAAAATTCCAAAGGAAAAATGAGATGAGTTAAACTCACATCCAAAATGCATATAGCAAGACCTCCAAGGTTTAGAATATAGTTGGTTGCAATTTTTCAATTTTTATCCATGAGCGTTAAACTTATGAAAAAATTACAAAATCAGACATAAATGCAATAAATTATAATTTTTCATTCAGCACATAACATTCGTTTGAACTTCATGTTTTGTTGCATTAACATGAGCAAAGTGCTTACGATTTATAGAAAACTCTTACTATATAAACATATAAGTATATAACATTGCAATTACTGACAGCCATATAAATCCTTACTGAAAGGGCTATGAACTACGGGAGATATAATATGTGATATATAAATATTATTTTCGTGTTCTTTTCACTAATTTTTCCAAGGGTTATGAAAAAAAAAAAAAAAAAAAACAAAGTATCTAACTGTCTTTTTGTGTTCAACAAAGAATAGTATTTACTGAAATATTATATAATCTAATTATGGGCATACCCTGTGGGCCTACCATATATGCAACATAATTATTTATCATTACAGGATATCCTGGGCAGAATATTATTTTTTGTGCATTACCACAATTGCTATTATTAAAAATATATATATAATAAAATGTTAATAAATAAAGTAATCAAAGTCACAGATGGCTATCTCAGCCCTGTCTAGTATACTACATAATATAACGATAAATTATAAAAATTATCAAGAATAATTTATTGACAGCCCAATTATAAATTGTTTATTTCGTATTCCAGATCCTCTCTAAATTTTCGGAAAAATTTACGATAACAATTGTATTAATATAATACCAAAACAAGAATTAGTGTTCCACTTCTTTCGATCAATTACTTATTATTTAAATTAATATTGTATGCCCATCTGTGACAGGGATATGGCGGATATTATAATTATATAACATGAGAACTTTATTTACCTATGTACCTATATATTTCACAATAAATTAATTTGAATTTGAATGGATTATAAATTCCCTATCTTGTATGCGAAACATTATATAGACATAATTGTTCTGGAGTAATGCCAGACAATTTTTTTAATAATTGTTTTTTGTACGTAACATAGCTATAGGTATACCTCTATAGGTATATTATATACCTCTCGGGATTAATATAATATATCGATTGATATAATGTATTTAAGGTTCGGATTTCTAAATGTGAAATATTTATTTATACGAATACTGTAATTTAAAATAGTAAAATATTTAACTTCTCTACACTATTAATATAATATATGCTGATGGAGAGTGAGTTAATACTCATGTTACATATCAAATAATTATTTATATTACATAATAATAATAATAAACAAATAAACCAGAATATACATTTTGATTACATCATAATCAAATCTATTCATAAAAACCTGAAGTGTGACTAGATACGTTTTATATGAGAAATTATGCTATTTGACTAGCTGAGATCTACATGTTCTTATAAAAATAAAAACTGATTGTCTTCGTAATATAATTTTTGATTTATTGGTTCCAGAGAAGCACACAGGAGTGGTTTTTGCTTCTACCTTGAAAGGCAGAAAGCGTGCATGTAATAAGGAAGACAGCCACATGGAGCGCATTTTTCAGTTTTTATAAAGTTTTAGAATAATAGTATTCTATCTTAACAGAATTTCATATTCGTTAGACCCATTCTTGATTTTCAATCATATTTGTTATTTTCCCTTCTTTCTTTCGAATAGTCCTTATATTTAATCTTATATTAAGCTTACTAATGTAAGCAAAACCCCTACGCATAAATTAAAAGTAATTGGGACATTAATCAATACTATTTATTTATTTATGTACACTTCATTGACCACAATATAACAGTATTCACGGATAAATGGCGAACTTAATGCTAGTGCAATCTGTATTTGTTATTGATTATTGATAAAAAAATATATATTGTATCATAGGTATACTTAATTATTTCCATATTATATTAAAGGATACATCCTATATCTACTTTAAACATCTACATGTAAATATTAATCGCGAGAATTGAGCAGTGAAGCATAATTATTGATAAAACGAACTTACCTGTACGTGAAGTTCTATCAAAATTATGCGAGCTGCTCAATTCGAAGCGATTAATAGGTCCCCCCCATAAAATGAAAGGACCCACCCTAGCAGTCTGTATCCTTTAATTTATCTTTAAACTAAATGAAGCAAAAATGGCAACCGAGCGGTAAGGAAGAGTGATGACCGGAAGCTTGAGTGTTAAACAACACTGAGTGAACGAGGAAATAAACCAGATTAACAACTATTTTATGTTTCAGATTGATAATATTTTTGTTTTTCTTTAAACTTATCGTGTTAAAGGCCGTGGATTGGAAATAGTACTACATGTAAATATTAATCGCTTCGAATTGAGCAGCTCGCATAATTTTGATAGAACTTCACGTACAGGTAAGTTCGTTTTATCAATAATTATACTTCAATGTTCATTTAGTTGTTTTTTTTTATTGATTGACTTAAGCAAGTGACATTAACTTTTATTACGCACATAGGTTATTACAATGTCACAGATGACTCGAGAAGAAATCACCCATTCAAGCCATTATACATAGCGTGATCAATCAAACAGTCCCTAAAGACGTTGACTCAGATGAAGATGACGTGGCCGTGGGTCGTGGATGAAAGCAATAACATCACTTGGCATCAAACTTAGAATCAAGCAGCTGATACCTTGAACACTTTCATATTTTCTGAACGTTACAGTTCGTTTAATGATGCTGAAATAATGAAACTTGTTGTGTAATGAAACTTCTTTTGTTTCTATTTTTTTTATTTTTTAAAGTGAAACTTTTATTACATCGTCTCAAACTTTTTGGTATGTGTGTCGCATGTCGCGTGACGGTCGGTTCTTAACTTATCGGTTCTCAGTAACGAAAGTACTTAGGATAACCTAGCTTTCAACATATCTGATTGAGTACGGGTGCTACTACATGATACATTCTGAAGGTCTGATGATAACCAGGTATATACTTATCGGTTCTCAGTAACGAAAGTACTTAGGATGACCTAGCTTTCAACATTTATCTGATTGAGTACGGGTGCTACTACACGATACATTCTGAAGGTCTGATGATGACCAGGTATATACTTATCGGTTCTCAGTAACGAAAGTACTTAGGATGACCTAGCTTTTAAACATTTATCTAATTGAGTACGGGTACTACTACATGATACATTCTGAAGGTCTGATGATGACCAGGTATATACTTATCGGTTCTCAGTAACGGAAGTACTTAAGATGACCTAGCTTTCAACATTTATCTGATTGAATACGGGTGCTACTACATGATAAATTCTGAAGGTCTGATGATGACCAGGTATATACTTATCGGTTCTCAGTAACGAAAGTACTTAGGATGACCTAGCTTTCAACATTTATCTAATTGAGTACGGGTGCTACTACATGATACATTCTGAAGGTCTGATGATGACCAGTGCCCTGTTTAATAAACGTTACAATTCGACAATTTTGTAAATAAGTGACATATTTGTTAAATTTTATGACAAGTGCTGTTTAATAAACCTTACAATTATGTAAGAATTTTACATATAAAAATCCTACAAATATTAGAATTGTAAATGCTGTTTAATAAACGTTTACATATGTAGAAAACGCCTGTAGATTTCGATGAAATATTGTATCTACAAATTTGTAATTGTAAGTCTGAGTTGTAAGTTACAAATTAAATAAAATGTAAATTTTTGTTGAAGGAATTTACGAGGATAGATTTCAAAATTTTTAAAATATTTAGAATTTGGTTTTACCAATTGGCTTACAGAGTGCTTTCCTATTTGTTTGATTTTTAACAAAACTTGTGAAACACAATAACAAAATTACGTTTTTGTCTATAATATACAATAATATTAAAAAAAAATGTAGATACGTCATGCCCTTACAAATCAACCAAAAAATCTGTTCCGAAAAGAGCTACATATTTTGTTTCACTACACCAATCACACTACAATAATACACGAAGGCATTTTAACGTTGTATGTCAAATCTCAAGCACTTCTGACAACAAAAGAGTCCATATCGTCTTGTATTGACAGAACGACTACGAACAAATAGAGGTCAATTGACCTCTCTTACGATCTTCATCTTCGGCGCGCAAGTGACATATCTACCTCTTTTTTACTTATAATATCATTTATAATATACCTTTAATTTGACAGTGACGTGTTAGAATCGTATTTAAGATCATTTCCTATTTTTGTTACCAAATATTCGAATGTAGTTTTGCTGACCCGAATTTTTTCGTTGAATGTAAAATCTGTCACATCAAAAGTAAAGTTAATATTTTTACGAAAAACTCGCCGCCGCCTTCCTTATACATACTCGTATATTCATCGTCACTACTGTCACTACTTCCACTACTAGTTGTTAGAATATATTTTTTTTGTGTAGGTATAACAAATAAATTTCGTTACTTGAGACACTAAATTGTAAATTTCTGACTCAAGACGAGTCCACCTGTCGGAATTGTTCTACAATTTACAAAATGTGTAAACTTGTAAATTACAAGTATTGTTCAATAAAACAGTTTTCGCTACAAATACAGTGGACCCCCGGTAATCCGGCCCCTGTCTAATCCGGCACCCCCTGTAATCCGACATGGTCTATTATTTCATTTTTGAATTTTTTTTGACAATCTTCGCTAATGCATGATTGAATAAACTTGTACGCACCACCACTATAATTGTGCTCGACGCGTAGGGTATTGTTTTGATTCTAATTGCTTGTATGATTGATGTATGAAGTATGATTTGTACTTCAGAGTACATATATAGGTATAACATATAGAATCTTATCATTGGATCTGTAATTTGTCGGATTACAAGGTACTCTTTCGTAAAAAATTCCGGATTATAGGGGGTTTTAGGCAGTACTCTATAATCCGACAAATTCGATAGTCCGACACTACCCTGCAAAATGTTTGTCGGATTACCGGGGGTCCACTGTATGTCAATTGTCACCTGTAGAGAGAAAATGTTTATTAAACAGAAATATGTAAAATTGTAGGTACAATTTTACAATTTTGTCAATTTTCTACCATGGTAAACTTGTAAGTTGTATTCTTTATTAAACAGAAACTTGTAGATTTGTAACTTGTAATTTACAATTACAATTTACAATTTGTAAAGTTTATTAAACAGGGCACAGGTATATACTTATCGGTTCTCAGTAACGGAAGTACTTAGGATGACCTAGCTTTCAACATTTATCTGATTGAGTACGGGTGCTACTACGTGATACATTCTGAAGGTCTGATGATGACCAGGTATATACTTATCGGTTCTCAGTAACGAAAGTACTTAGGATGACCTAGCTTTCAACATTTATCTGATTGAGTACGGGTGCTACTACATGATACATTCTGAAGGTCTGATGATGACCAGGTATATACTTATCGGTTCTCAGTAACGGAAGTACTTAGGATGATCTAGCTTTCAACATTTATCTGATTGAGTACGGGTGCTACTACATGATACATTCTGAAGGTCTGATGATGACCAGGTATATACTTATCGGTTCTCAGTAACGGAAGTACTTAGGGTGACCTAGCTTTCAACATTTATATGATTGAGTACGGGTGCTAAGTACTACATGATACATTCTGAAGGTCTGATGATGCCCAGGTATATACTTATGTTGCTATTTCTTGCTTTTGATAAACAACGACACAGTTAGTCAGTCCGAAAAACTGATCAACGAGGATGATGCCATTTTAATACCCTAAATCGAATATTTATCCAAAAATTTTTAGTTAAATGTCTACAATACGAAAAAAAGTTTCACTTATACCGTGGTTTTATAAAACCACACAATCTTTTTTATTTTCAATTTATTTACATAATTGTTCTTTTTTTCTTTTAGGATATTTATATTTTATTTTTTTGCTAACGTGTTGCTGTGCTTCAAAAGCCGTAATAAAGTTTTTTTCATTTCATTTCATTTTTTCATTTCAAACTCCACATCATTAGAAATGACCACATAAAAAAACGAAGGGAGAAAACTAAAAAACAATCCGACATTCGTGATTTGTTTAAGATTGCCAATAAGAACAATCCCAGTCCCCACAGACCAGAATTAGATACAGTGCACTGACTATATCTATGGCAGTGTGTTTTTTAGCCTTTACCTACTATTCATGTACAATACGTACCTATTAGGGTATCGAGAATCGGTCCTGTTTTAAAGAACCGGGATTTTCGGTTCTTGCCTATCTATGCTGGAACCGGGATTTTCCCGCGTGAAAATAGGTTATACCTATCGCGTATCCTATTTTATCTCTCAGGAGCATTAAATTGGGATAAAAAATATTTTACGTAATAATCCATTAAGAACCTATCTGTTTTCTAAATTTCACCCAAATTCGTGTAACCGTTTTGCCGTGACTGAATATCCATCAAACTACCTCACATACAAACATAAGTTTCGCATTCATTGTAAGAAAGGATGATAAAGTAGGATACTCATTATAGCTTTTGTAAATAAAACACATTTATAATACAGGTAGTATTATAAATTTTAATAATATAACATTTTTAAGAAAATAATCAACCATTACTTAATATTTAAAATCGCACAATTTTCTCTTAGTCTTTATTAAAATAACGTTTCTAATCAGTCTGTTAATGAATGACAATTAGGTATGTATCGTATGTATAAAATATAAATGAATTTATTTTAATTTTATTTTTACGTTATCTTTTGTATCACGCAACACATTTTTATTTCCCAAGAGAACCGAAAATCCCAGTTCTTGTATTTTTGTCTCCCGGTTCTTTGCCTAGTAAAAAGAACTGGGAAATACCGGGATTTTCGGTTCCGGGATTTCCGGGAGCCGGCCAGCCAGCCACGTCGACTGGAATACATGGTATAAATTCATCTATGGACTGGAACCCTTTTATTTCTATAATTTGAGACTGGAACGTCGCCTTTGTTCATCTCGCTCGCTTGCAGTCGTATAGATGAAGTGTTGAGAATTAACCTGTGTAACCATAACTTGATGCGCAATTTCGTACGTCGCGCCGCCGCAGCACAGCTGGTAAATTTGTCATTCTCATTCTGTCAAACTGTCATTTACCTTCATTAATAATTCAACTTGGCATTTGACTTGACAGTGTCAAGTTGACACTGAGTGAGTCAACACTCAACTGTCAATAGTGTCAATGTCAATGCCCAATGGTTTGTTGACGACTTTGCAGTTTGCAGTTTTGCACAGTTTGCACTTTGTGTGCATGAAATGAAAATGAAACATTAAAACAGCTGTTTCTGACTTCTGTAGTCCATGTACTTTAAAAAACATTAATTAAACTAAAATCATGCCAGAGGAATCCAAGAAGAATCAGTAAGTGTAAAGGCTATTACATCCTATATAGTAGTGAATACATACCACATTGATTTGTTACCATAATTTTAGGCAAAAGACTAAGAATGAACCTAAGGATCAACGAAGACGTCGCCAAGGCAGACAACCGGCAGCTCCTGTGGAGAAAAAACTTGAAAAACAACCAGAGCAACCATTAGAGAAACAATCGAAAGGTAAAAAGCAATATTGTTGTTATGGTTTTTTGATATATTATCAAGTAATACTGTTCCATGTCGCTTCAATTTAAATTTTATTTCTTTGCTAAAATTACACATTTACAGATTCAAAAATATACCTACAAGATGTTCAGTATTTTTCCATTTTTGTCATGTTAATATATAACAACACTTTGGATTACGGCATATGGGGCTACATTTCGTTGTTTAGATCTCAATTCTGAAGAACCATTTTAATAATACGGGTAGGGCTGCCATCACCAGAAAAAAACTTAAAACACATTGGCATATATCCTACAACATAAATAAGTGATATATAAAAAATTTCAAGTCAATCTCAGACATCATTTATTAACGGTCTATTATGGAGGAGTCTCTTTTAAGGAAGTCTAGAGTTTGCTCCACCATGGACTCATCGAGAGATTAGTGGGCATTACTAATATTTACTAGGTTCAGAAAAAAACAATGTGACTTGAAAATAAAATTTATTTATCTAAACTTTTAAAAGGCATAATGGTAGACTTAATTCTATTTGGTTTGTTAATAGAATGTTATGAAAATATCTTCACTAAAATATTTTATTTTTATCTGAATTACAGAGCCTAAAAAGCCTGAATATGTACCTCCAGGGCCAGAATTCTACAAAAACTTGAAAAGGGAAACTGATGAGATTCTGAAAATAACAGAAGAGGCCAACACCAAATATAAGAAGAAAGAGATACAAAGCAATTGGGCCAAGTATGAAATGCCAGTTGAGAGTTACGAAGATATTGATGAGCAGGAGAATATGGGAGCTGATTATGAGGTTTGTTACAAAACAGACAATATTTTTGTTACTTTTATGTCAAAATTTTTATAACATGTTTTACTTCTTTCAAAACTAACAGCCCACTGTGTGTAGTGTTAATGATGCTTTGTTTTTATGAATGTACTACCAGCAATGACCTCCACCTCTCAGCTGTAAGGACAGTCAGTGTAAGGCCTGAACTGTTCCTAAGTTTTGGGCTACATAGCATACAATGTATATTGGTATGTAAGACCGACATATGCAACCGCAAAAAAAAATAGTTGTGTGATAAATATGTGTATGTATAAACTAAACTATAGCCGAATTATTAATTCCAGAAATTGATCCAAGCACCTGCGACCGTTGGTGGTCATTTTCAGTTCAAGCATGAAAAGTCTTGGGACACAGACACAGGACCCTCAATCTATGACAAATATTTTGACATCAACATGGACCTTCTATCCTTAGCAGTTTCCACCATTCCTTTTTATGAAAGAAACAATATAGAACAATCTATGTTTAGTGAAAATGACATAGCTACTATGAACCATAGAGCGGCAAAATTTAAACATAAATATTACAATGATAAAAAATACAATACACCAGAAATAGAAGCGCAAGAGAAGATTCTGAAAACCTTGGCTGGTAATAATGAAGGCTCTGAAACAGTAAAAGATGAGAATGTAGAAGAAAATAATATTGATGATAATGCTCTTACAATTAGTGAAGAAACTTCGAACATTGTCGAAAATTCAAACACTTCTATAGTCATGGATGTAGCATCAAAACACCTAGATAATGATAACGAAATAAATGTTGAAGAAATTAAGTTTAACCCAGACGCTAATACAAAAACAGTATCAAGTAATGCTTTGGAACATAGTGAAATATTATTTGAAGCTGATGACATAAGTGAAAAGGTGGAAGCGAACAAAAAACCAGATATCGTATTTATGAAGATTGAACCCCCTAAAGAGACTAAAGGAAATGATGAGATTAAAGTTACAGGTAAGCGTTGTATCAATTTTCAAAATTGAAATTAGAGATGATGAGATAATCTGACAATATTAAAATTGAAAGGATTAAACAAATAACCAAAAAATAGTTGTGACATTCTACTAGTTGTGCGTACTTAGTTGGTCCGTCAGGAAACCGCGGCTGGAACACTTTGACTGACATTAGCATTAAAATAACGCTAAAAGTGATCCTCTTATCTTTGTTGAAAAGTTTTCGTACTTACCTATGTATTATACTACTCATTTGTACTTAGGTACTAATTATTTTACCTACTTCAACATAATTTGTTTTACATTTCAGCTAATAAACAAATTACAACGCCGGAGGATAAGTCAAAGAACCCTGTTATTGAATCTCCTGAGGATCTAGAAAAATGGTTGGATGACTTTCTTGATGGTTAGATTCTTGCGATTTCATTAATCAAATAGGTTGATAATGACAACATCAAGTTTAGAACTTGTCTTATTAAACTGCATTGCTCTGGTACCTCTTGTTGAAAATACACTTGCAACCATCACTAGAAGTCGTACCAAAACCGTTCCAAAATACATAATAGGATTAATAGGAGTGCCAACGTACATAATAGTAATAAATACAATACAGTAACTTGTATCGTAAACGCTACAACTAGGTATAGTGTGTTTCAAGCAAGTCTGCAGTTGACTATAATGTTGGTAGTATTGAAATAGGATTTTCAAAATGATAAAATGATAAATAAAATGCAATGTTTTATATTATCTCGTAATATTTATTGTTATTACCTTTGACGAACATGACAACAACGCTATTAATGTCTCCCTATAATTATTACTAATTATGGTTTTTGAGGTTATAAAAACACTTGTTTCAATGCTACCAACATTATATCCAGACCCGGATTTGTCAAGGCTGTATAGGCCGCGGCCTAGGGACGGCATATTTCAGAAGATTATATTATAGATGATTTTGCTATTAAAAAGTGCCGTAAAAACTTGTAATTCTTGTTTTTTTACGTACTTTCTTAGTGACTAATTCAGTGCCTTCCTTACTATGAATGGGAAATTATTATTTTAGAAAGGTACATGGGGCGGCGGAAATAAATTGGCCTACACTGATAAAAAATATAAATCTGGCACTTATTATACCCAACTGCAGACTTGCTTGAAACGCGAAAATCCTATTTCAATACTAGCAACATAGCGCCGAACCGCAGGCTTCCTTGAAACGCACTGTGGCGGTGTCCGTCATAGAGGACATGCTACGAGAATAGACAAATGCATAGCAACACAACTATTTACCTCCTCTAACATAAGCACTTTATTAACTTTGTTAAAGTTTTTATTTACAACATAAATAATATGTTATATTGATTAAATAAAATAACTGTTGGATACCACGAATTTTATTTTATTACTGTAAATGTATGTACATGTAATTGCATTCTAAAAATAATACAATAAATCTTTTCTTTTTCATTTAATTTGCAAAGAGTAGAAAGATTCAAAAGATCAAAAGGTATATTTGTAGACACAGATTACCTACCGTACTCCTGTATTAACATAGAAAGTATTTACTTAGTGTGTTATACTTTCTTTTAAACCTCATCTGACCTCGCTGTTATTGTCATTATTATCAGGGAATAGTTTTCTTCCTCGGTAATCAATTCTTCGAGCGACAGCTTGTTACTTTTTGATTTACCTACACATTATATACCATGCAGAAGTCTCTTTAAACAACGGTAGTTAAACCTTTATCATCTATACATCTATACTTTGCTTCTAGCACATCTGAGTCATTTGAACATTATAGAAAAGAAAGCGATATCTAACAATAAATGAAGTGGAACACTGTTAACTAAAGAGCTTGTCTTTAATTTTGTATAGATTATTTGTACACTGCAACTCTATTTAATATAATTTTATTTAGGTAATTATGAATTTAATGATTAAATTCTAAGTTAAATAAGATCACAGTACAACAAAACACCATTTGTTTCGTATACTTACTTTATTCACCAAAAAAGTTGTAACAATCAATGTGACCATAACGTGATACCTACCAAATGACTATTCGATCGTAGTTTACATTCGAAGAACTGCAAAACTGCTCTTCTTTCGATTCCCTTTGAAACTGCACTATAATAGTCTGCCTGATCGCCCAATAGAAGATGTCAGGATCCGCCCATAAATCTTCAACTCTGCTGTACCTTCATGCACCATGGAAACTGCCCGAAGAGCTTAATACACAAGGAAAAGAAAATGACACAAGGTCATAAACAATATTGTCGCAATAACGCACTTAAACCACAATTTTTCGCCAGGTAGTTATTCGGCGTACATGTTATTTGACAAATTTTCGTGAATAGAATTTTGAAGTCTGCATACCGACTATCGAATCATGGAAAAATGCGCTTATTACTTCGATACATTCATTCATTATATAACATTAAAGTAACCATGACAATACAGTATAATTATGAGGGTAAATCAAAAATTCTTTTTTACATTTGTTGGTAGCAAACGATATCACATTTTCTCAGCCTGGTGTAGAAAACAGTCTCATTCTACATTCAGATGAGACATTCGCTAAATCTTAAGTTTATTCAGGCTGGATAAAGTTTAGCATTTGCTGGCAACAATGTTCACATTGTTCTCTAAATTGAACAAATCGACAGTCATGGCAAACATGCCTAGACAAGATTTGTCACATTTCGAAATACCAGATGAAAATATACGCTAGTATTATTACTAGCGTATAGAACAGACACCGCGAACACAATGTATATCCCAATGAATTGGCTTCAATCTTCAATGGATTCATTCGATTTTGAAAGGAGAACCGGGGCTCGATTTTGAAAATGGAACCTCCCGGCGGGACCTCACATTTTGTTCGAGATGTTTATTCTATGACATTATACTTCAATGTATTATAACTGATAATTGCCACGCGCATCACCTACACATCCACCACACCTAAACCACTTGTCTTAGTTAACTGCCGTTTACATAAAATGAAAAGATCTTCGGTTTACAGTTGCCATAAATAAACAAGGTCTAAAGTTGAAAATCATTAAATCATAACAGACATTGTATTTAAATTGGTACCATAATCTTGTTACACATTCATTCATTACTCAAACATTAAAGTAAATTATTATTCACAAATACTATTATAAAAACTAAACAACTTTGAAGGTCAACCTCATACAATATTTATAGGTTGGCCAACATTCCAAGTTATTTTATAAACTAACATCAATTAAAGTCACTAATATCGATAATTGGAATAGTTTTCGTGATAATGTCGCCCGTGTTGCGATCTGATATCGTAGTTGGGAGAATTGTGGCGGCCATATTGCTGCCCGGGGTCCGGAGACTGCTTCAATGTTTTCGCTCGTGCAGCTAACTGGGACACCAACTGTGCAGGGGTGAGATGCGCTATTGACATCGTAGGATTGTTCGCAACGCTGCCACTAGGGTTGAACATGGACTTGGAATTGATGAGGTCTTCCTCGACTACTTGAGTGTGAACTGTGGAGGTGAAATATTCCGGCTCGGTGTAAGTGCCCACGCCGTAGAATTTGGTCGCGTTCCGGATCTCGCAGACGTCGCAGAACGGGGTCGTAGTTTGCACGGCGGCATCCTTCATATTCCGCTGTGATTTCTTCTTGGACCGATCGACGACCTTCTCCAATCCGATCGCGGCTATGATGTTGTCGATTATTTGCTTGTTCTGTTGCGTTGTTGCCGTCACGTTCGCTTTCGTGAAATGGAACTCTACGGTTACCTGTCTCTTCAGCGGTGAACAAAACTTAGGCGCCAAGCGACTCTGTTCCGCACCAAGAACACAATTATTTATCAACAAACGCGTTGGTAATGCTAACTTGTCCAATTCAGATATGGCCTCATTGCAGCGTTTTAAAACTGGAAATACAAAATACCCCATGTGAAAGTATCCTCAAAATATCTCAATAAATCACTTTTAATAAACACATATTTGTTATTTAATCTCCAAACACAAAATAAAAAAGAATAATTCTTTTTTATTCACTCAAATCTGTCACAGGCATAACAGCTCATTACAATAAATACATTTTATACATTTAAAACAATAATTTACCCACCTGCCACTTTGCCAAGGTTATCCACTGGATTTGCAGAACCTGTAATAATGAATAATATTTGAGTGTCACAAAATCTTATTTGAACGTCAAGCCAACTTAAAATTTCTTTTTAACAAGAATTAATAAGAAAATGGTAACTTAAATATTAATGTTGAGTGTTATTTAATTGTTAACCTTCTAACTTTTTCAAGGTACCTTTATTCGGGGCAAGTTTCAAATAGTCTTCATGGGACAGCTTTCCTTCTGCTACCAACTGCAATACAATTAATTAGTATTAAGATTGCTTAAGATCAATAATGTTATGGTATGAAAATGAAATAATGTTTTTTCTAAAGTCTTGTAAGTCACAAGAGTGCCATAAAGGTAAGAAATAATAACTTTACTTTAGAATTATTTACCTGTGCCAAAGGATCAATCGAAGCAGGTGCCACTTTAGCAAGTGCTTGAGATGAAGGTCCTGTAGCAGCATTCATTTGCAGCGGAGGAGGCACCATGGGAGGAGCTGTACCAAGAGTTAAATTAGGTGCTAAAGTTGGTGCCGGGACCGGTTGTGGCACAGGCACAGGTGCTAAATTTGATGAACCCGGAGTTGTATAATCATAAGTTGCAGGGTACCCTGCATAAACTTGGCCCTGGGTGTATGAATAGTCTGTTGAACCAACAGGATATTCAAGTCCAGAAACCATGTATGGCTGTTGGGGCAGCAACCTACTAAATGGGTCACCGGCGTCATATGTTGATTGATTGAAATCCTTAGGATAGAGAAAATCATCATTAGCACGGTCTACGGAACGTGACCGAGACCGTGACCGTGACCGTCGCAAACCGTAATGCCTATCTCTATTCTGTCGAACAGGACTGAATCTGTTAAACTTATGAAATTTGTTTTGAGGGCTATGACGCCATGTATTACGCCGCTGGGGCGAAAAACGACGTTGGGGGGAATTCCGCCGCTGGGGACTTCGTCGGTAAGGACTGCGACGTGCTGGGCTCCGCCGATAAGGGCTCCGACGAACAGGGCTCCGCCATTGTGGGCTTCGGCGAGGGCTGCGTCGCTCATACTGTTGTTTTCGTCGCGGGCTTTTGCGCGGTGAGTTGTGTCGTTCCCACTCCCTTGGGCCTTTTGGAGGCTTTTTCGCAGGTGCTTCAACAATCTTCTTGGGCTTTTGGTCCAAACTTTTTCGAGCGTCAAAGAAGTCGTCCAGTTCAGTTCCAGGCGGCCTGAGGTCGTCGCTTGACTCCAAATGCTTCGCTAAATACTCCTTCACCTTCACCTCTTTCTTGATGGCTTCCGATGTTTTAGTGGGGTCACGCCGGCTGCCGGGCTGGATGTAGGCGTCGAGCCGGCTTGCACTGCGGGACCGCTTGCGGGAGTCGAGGCTCCAGCGGGGTGACTTCTTCCGGGAATCTTCGTTCTTGGAATCACTCGGCGCCTCCTTTCCGTCGATAAGTTCACGAAGATCTTTGACACTATCGACCGCTTTGGCGTTGATTCGAGCACGGGATTCCGAAGACTGATTCCTCGATGGATCTTCATCATCCCAGCTATCTATGACGCTGAGACCCTGAATAAACTCATCTTTATTAAAGTCATCAAAAAAATCACTAGGAATATTATCCTCCTCGGAGGGGTGATCTTTTTGGTTTTCTACCTCCATGAGGGGAAAGATGTATTAGACTAACACTAAAATTTTAATGACTCTTTTAACACTAAATATTTCTTAGAGTAATAAAAATGCTAAATACTATACGTATGTGTTATTCAATTCGCCCAACTCAATATTTTGAAGATAAATATTTTACTAATTACAACTTCATTCTTCTTTATTTAGTTTCCTCAGTGACAGGACAGGTCAGTTTCCTATTCTTCTTGTCAATGTCAAATGTCAAGTCAAGCTTGTTTTACTTTGACAATAACTTTGAGTTGTTTGTTTGGCTGTCATGTCATGTCACAGATTAATATTAACCACAAAGAAAGTTGTTTGTTCCTTTATTATCCTCCACAAATTATACAATCTGCATATATAGTCTGTGTTTTATTGAATTTTATTGAACTCGGCAAACTTCACTCCGCAGCTTCGTCTACAACAGCGTCAACAGCTATTTTCATATCGTACTTATTGCGACGTCACGTCAGCGCTATTGTGGTACAATGGTTGAAGGTAGAACTAATTCTATTTTCAGTAAACAGCTTTGTGAAATGGCTCTCCTTTCCTCAATACTTCGTGATTTTAATATAATTGTTCACCGTATCTACATGATTAAAAAATGAATTTGAAGACAAGGGGGTTTTATCAGGGGTTTTGTCAAGATTTCGATTATACCCTGTCCACAAATCTTAGAGACTAAAATGACAACCGCTAATGTCAAAGTTCGAAATAATGTTACCAGCTAAATTTGTGCGATCTACTTTTCCGGTTTTTGAATCGTAAACCATGTCATAAGAATAGTGAGAAGTTTGAACTAATTAAAAAAAAACATTCAGTTAGTAACAATAATATCATTGTATACGATGTTAAAACTTATTTTCACTTAAAACTTATTGCCTGGGGCATATAGTCGATGAGATATATGAGATATTTCGGATATCTCAATTTTTTAATAGAAGTTGGTAGTGATTCAGATGATACATTTTACAGTGATAGCACTAGGTCTGATTCTGAATAAAGTTATGTTATAAATATTCTTTATGTGTTTAAGTTATTACTAAATCCTTCATTGTTTAAATTAAATTAATTCAATCCCACTAATGGAATTGAATTTTGAAGCAAATGGCCGCTGGTACGGAAGTAGTGTATCAATAACACTTAGCCATTCTCGAAATAATTATGCAAAATATACGCATTCGTTTGTAGTAAATCTTTTAGGAATTTATTTCAAGATATATCCGACTAAACCAAAATATCCTGAGTAATAGGTCGGTGTTCAGTTTGGCAATTCTAACACTGCTCCATGCCCCGCGTCTGTGCGCGCTAGGCTCAATATGGCATACTTTATACTTCAGTCGTTGTAATGTGATGCACCACGCGTGTTTTCTATAGAAACTGATATACGTCGGTACAACGTTAAAAAAAACGCGTGGTGAGGCAGATCTACGCTCTGTAGCGGGGCGCGCAGCAGTGTGCGAATCGCCTATTTGTCATATCTACCTAGATATTTAGTAGTTGGCTATATAGTATAAAAATATCTGTATACCGAATGTAGCCATAACCAAATATTCGTTCTTGTAAGTAAAATAACTTTTAAGTTCAGTTAATTAGGGTAAATATATTATGGATATCATTACATTTGATATGGTTGCTTAAACTTATTTTTATACCAGTTTTAGGCACTCTTTAATACAAATATTCGACACACCGTAAAAGTGGCGAATATTTTTCCGATTTACTTTCCGGTTTATGGTCATCACTATTTAATTTGCGCCCGAAACTGGTCACCCATGAAACGTCAATTTAGTCTCTAAGATTTGTGGACAGGGTATAGATAGGAATTAAATAAGGTTATATTATGTATAAAATTAAAAAAAAAAGATTTTTTTACATTATTGTTTTACTTCAAATTATTTACCTATTTCTACCGTATCATAATGTCTACGAAACATATAATTTCAAAGAATCTATCGTATTATGAGAAAAATAAACCGTAATCTAATTTTTGGACCTGGGCCCTGGCAACACTACCACAGAGTATTAAACCATAAACACTACGATGGTGACTGTAACGCTGAAGTTAGCTGATAACAAAGTACTCTGTGGTTAGCTGTTAATGTTTTGCAGTGTTTTGACTCAGATTTTTTTCTATTTTCTAAGCTTTTTATTAATTAATGTAAAGCTTGACAAATATGGTTAGCAGAAAATAAATACATGATTAAAGATGGAATGTACTCAACGTTTGGAATGTACACAGGAGCCTTATGATACTTTTTCTGAAAGAACTTGCCCAGAACAAGTAAGGAATCTGTTTACTAACATTAACCCTGTACTTTATCTGCAAATTATCGAATACTTATCACTTTTCATTTAAATTGTGGCTAATTATTATCATATTTGTTATTGTTATGTTTACCATGTTTACTAGTTGATACAATTTAACCATGACCTTGATGGGTATATCTTTTTTGGAAACTAACTCGGTGAGAACTACGGTACCACCAAATTAATTTACAAGATTTAGTCACACTCAAGAAAGTGTATCTGTATACAAATTGTCTGATGTGTAAAGATTGCCGCTTTGTACTGGGTCTGTTTTGTTTGTTATCCTTTCATTTAGTTTGGAAACCCTATGCTAATGCTGGGATCTTCACAACTCACAAGTTGTGATAATAATGATGATACAAATAGTAAAATTAGGTCTCATCCAGTCAGTTTCTTATTTTGTTGCAAAAGTTGTCTTAATTGATTATTCTGTTATTTGAAGAAAGATGAAGTCTTCTTTCTTCATCATAGCCCATAACTGTCCCTCAGCAGCACTCTGGTTTTTCCAAGTTCAAGACTGCAATCAGTCTTGCTGACTGAAATTGGCATGTAAATACAGCGCAAACTCTTTTAAACGAAATTAACGGGACCAATTTTTTTTTATCATTATAGAGTTATTGTTATAAACAGTGAATAAAAAAAACAACCAAATTCACAATAATTTTTAATGTAAACACTTTCAAAGTTGGTTTACAATAATTGATATTACAAAAGCAAACCCTGTTTACTACCTCAAAAGTTTAATTGTCCAAGCCTCAAAGTCTTTTACAATCTGATGAGATAACATAAACAACATTACCATTAATAAATATTTACAGTCTAAGTATGAACACATTTCATACGCTCAGTGGAAAAAGGGCATAAGATGAAAATTGCAATTTTACAGGAGAGCAAAAAAATAGAGAATATAGTATAGCTATAAAGAGTTTATCAATAATTTAATTTAAGCCAACCAAATTGTGCTCACTTCAAGTTATAGGGAGTTTATTGTTATAAAGAATAATGTTATAAAAGTTTACACTCTATGTGATTTCAATAATTACAGATTGGATTTTTGGGCATATGTGGTGCAAAACACCCAGTCAAAAAAGGACCTAATAAAATTGGCAGGGATCCACAAACATGTTCTATTATTTTAAACGATAATGTGAGTATGAGCAATGACTATAATATTTTGAAAATGGAAAAAATAGACTTAGTATTAAACTTCTACATCAATTTGTGATAAAAACAAATACACTGTTTTTCTTGATGTGGATGGATGACCTTCACACAAAATTTGGTTGCAGTTGATTGATTGATTTGAATAAAATAAATCTTAACAGATTCTAAGGAAACCTACATGAAAGTTTTTCAATGTTGTTGAAGGTCTGTGAAGTTTGATAATCTGCACATAACTACATAGAGACTTAGTGACTTAGTCATATTTCTCTTAATTTAGGATAGAAAACTTAATTTAGTGTAATTTTTTCCAGGATATGTATTTTAAATTTATTTATTACTCTTTATTGCATACCAAATTTTACACTATAATATTGTTATGATTTGTGCACAAAAGGCGATCTTATCGCAAAATAGCAATTTTTTACTACTAATATACTTACACTTATTATTTTCTTAACTCTGCGTATTTTAATTTTCAGTCTATATCAAGACAGCATGCTGTTATAAACATTTTAAATAAAAAAGACTTCATGCTGATGGATTTAGATTCCTCGAATAAAACTAAGTTGCTGGACGTAAGTACATTTTAGTTGTTTTGTTTTAATTTAGACTCCTTCCAAAGTATTAAAACTCCTCTTTTTGCTTTTTCTAGTCCACCATAATCCCTTACTTAATGAAAAATACTTAACAGATTATTTTAATTTGATATAAAGAAATGATCAAAAATTATTATAATTTAGATTTACCTACCTAAATAATTTTTTCCAGAAAACCTTACAACCTTACATTCCTTATCCACTTGGAAATGGCGACACTGTGCAATTTGGACAGCTCTTTGGGATATTTAGATTGTTTGAAGAAGATAACGCTTTGCCTATGACACAAGTTGTTGAAATTCCAGAGACACCTATTTGTATCCGTAATGTGTCAAGGTTAAAACCAGCACCGATCACCACTGTACCGGAGTCACCTGATGTTAGTGATAGGGTAAGATACCTTAACATTTTAATATTATGTTGTTTTTTAATCCCTCAATAAAGTACCTATGTACAATATTTCTTTTACAATGTTCATTTCAGTTATTTGTGTAGATACATAAATAAGTGTTCAATAACAAAAATAATAAATAAATAGATCTAAATTTTAACAAGTTGTAATCATAAATTTTTCACCACAGGATGACTCCGTTATTGCTCAGTCACCAAAGAATAAAAGTAACTACAAAAGTCCAAATAATAGTTTCATAAAATCAAGAAAAATAATAGAAGCTCAGGAAATCGGGACAAATAAAATAAATAATGTTTACTGGACTTCATCAAAAAAATCAGATTCCTTTAGTTCACACTTCGAAAGTAATGGAAGTTTTAAGTCTCCGAAAAAATTGACATTAGAAAGTAGTATCTATGATATGGAAACTCAAGTACCTGGTCTTCCTGCTGTTGATGAAACATCACATTCAATATATGAAGCTGAAACTCAAGTTCCAAAGAAACCTGTGTCACCGAGCATTTATAATTGTGAAACACAAGTTCCTAATGTAGAAAAGTTACCTGAAGTTTTTAAAGTTAGAGATCAAAACAATGTTCAATTAAATCAATATTCAACAAATGAGAAATTCAACATTTTTGAAGCGCAAACACAAGTCACTTTTCAAGGCAAAGATAAAGGTGTGGTGCCAACACTTACAAGGGTCACTGACAAACAAAATAATGATGATTTTTCTAGCATACAAAATAAATTGAATAGCTCTGATGAAGAAATATGTTTTGACGAAATAGATTGCCTACAAAATGAAGATGAATGTGGATCGCAACCATTGTTGCCACCAGATTTAGATGATTTAGTTACACATATTGTAAATAAAGAAAAACAGGAAGACAAAAATATTGAAACAAATGAATCTAAAAATAATGCGGTATTAAATGATTCCGACACAAAAGATAGCGAAGAAATAGCTCCCTCGCAAGAGGTGATCGAAAAGCCTATTGATGATGAAGATGTGACAGACTGTGAAGATAATAATTTAGAGTTCGCTTTAAGTGTCGCGAAAGAGTCAAATAAAATTGATGACGAGGAAACTGATTGTGAGGATGTCATAAAAATTGATAATGTTAATAGTATTAAAAAAACGCAGGGGTGTGATGATGATCTTACTGATTGTGAAGATGACTTCATAGAAATTAGTCAAAATAGATCTAAAGTCAGTAATTTACCGCAAGATTTTGATGATTTGCCAACTCAAATTATAAGAGAAGAAAGTGTTGATAAAGAAAAAATATCCGAGTCTGGGAAAGATGAGGTACCCTTTGAAGAGATGCTAACACAGGTTATTGATGATGGTCCTGTTGAAATTGATGCCATTAATCATGAAGAAAACCATACTAATAAGTCAGTCCCCTTTGAGGATCTCCAAACACAAGTTATTGATATTGAAATTCCACAAGAGCAATCAAGTTCTACAACAAACCAAAACAAAGATATCGATAATTTCAAACGTCCCGTTTCCTCGCCCAAGTTAAGAAAAAAAGATGTTACGCCACTAATGAGTTCAAAATCTCTAAAGCTAATAACAAAAGTAAACTTACAAAGCAAAATTGAAGATGAACAGAATTATTATGGTGCAACACAGGATATATTGGTTGACTTGTGTACACAAAGTGAACAAATTAATACCACACCCAGCACTAAAATTGAAACACATGATTTATCTAGGGAAAGAAATAATCTTATTACAGAAAGATCATCCGGTGCTACTGAAAAGATTGACGGCTTTATTGCCAATATGTCGAAAGAACAAATACGAAAAGTGATCGGAGCAGATGTCTTTGTTTCCCCATTAAGTAAAAAAAAGTCAAGCGATAGTTCTGATTTAGAAGTCACGCCTCAAAAATTTAATGTTTCAAAATTTTTGATGATAGATTTACCAGACAGTCAAGATATAAACGCTTGTGATTTTATAACATCGAAAAAAGATGAAAAAGATTCTTCTGATGGATTAGAAGATGAAGAAAATAACGAAGATAATTCACAAAGTGGCACTCGCAGACGAAGACGAAAGAAAGATATCAAATTAGATCTGATGAAGAAATTTGATGTAAATACGTTGCCCTCAAGGGCTATAACTAGAATTCGAAAACCTACCTCTAAAATACTAGATAGTGATAGTAGTACTAAAAAGCTGTCGGAAAGAATCCTACAATCCAACTTAGGTCTAGATAAAGATCATGAGATTGATGGTGAAATAATTGAATTAAATTTAAGACGACTTCGGAATAAAATGGAAAAAGTAAAAAACAAATCTAGTAGCAGTGACAGAAAATCCGACAAAGATGAAAAAGAGCAAAGTTTACAAAGCATCGATAAGAAAGAATCCAAAGAAAATATTATATTACCCCTAAAAACTGAAAAAAATTTACAACAACAAACTATTAAAAATATGTTTAAGGAACCCAGCTCAAAAAGCCCTGAAGGTGCAGGGGCGCATAAAAATGTGAAAACTGAATCAATAAATTTTTCTAAAGAAAGTAGACGGAGTTCTCGAAATAAAAGTAAAGAAGATAAAAAGGATTTTACAAAAACAAAGGTTAAAATAGAATCTAGTGAAAAGAAAAAGTCCAGCAGTCGAAGTCATAGTAGTCGTAAACAAGAGAAAGAAACCATTGATTTGACAAATGAGGAACAAATGGTGGTCAGGCGCAGCAGAAGACATCAAAGTTGTAAAGATAAACTTGAAGATAAGAAGGAAAAATTACAAAGAAATAAACGTTCCGACAAATCTGGAAAATTACATTCGGTTGTTTCCGAAAATAATGAGCTCAGTGCAGTTTACAACTTATCTTCTGAGGCAGGTGTGGATTCGCCTGCAAATTTAAAAAGACAAGCTAGCGGCGACATTTCTACATCGAAAACAAAGAGAGTAAAATCTAGTGATAATAATGCATCGATTAGAACAAGTTCATTGAGAGGAGTCAAGACCCAGTATGTTTTATTTACTGCATTTCCCTGCGATGAAGTCAAACATAAATTGGAAAAATTGGGTAAGGCTATATGACTATCCATATAATATATCCTGGTCTTGTTAATATCTGACAACTGACATTAAGCGATCACCAGTGCCTAATCGTTTCAAACAAATTTCTGTTGTTTAAGTCCAATTTTTTGTCCCCGAAATAATAATTAATTTATAAAGGCTTATTAATTGTTATGATTATTATTCGGTAAAATATTTATTATGGTCGCAAATTGCATGTTAGTGAACATGTAAAGAAATACACATCTCAGTATGAAGGAATCGTATAACTAATTCTTTTTTAATAATTTGATTTGATAAATCCTAATTAAATGTTTACATTGTAGGTGCAGTGGTAGTGTCAGACGTGAAGGAATGCACCGTTGTATTAACTTTACAATTACGAAGGACATTCAAGATGCTGTGTGCTATCGGGTTGGGTAAGCCTATCGTGGGACCTAACTGGGTTCAGGCTTGTGTGGACAGCAATATGGTTGTAGGTGAGGAATCTTGTATTGTATAATCTAAAATTTAAAAAAAAGAACCGACTTCAAAAGTACATCCTTTCCAATAAAAAAAGAATCATTGAAATCGGTTGGCATGATATTAAGTTATTCGTCCATTTGTCGCACACATACTTAATGCAAATTTAAGACTTATATGCTTTTCTCATGGATGCCATTGTTAGATCTCGTTCAAATTTAAGTAGGACCACATGACAAGCCCCAGCTTTCGATTAAAAAAAGAATCATTAAAATTGGTTCACCCAGTCGAAAGTTTTGAGGTAGCAAACAAAAAAAAATACAGTCGAATTGAGAACCTCCTCCTTTTTTTGAAGTCGGTTAATAAATTTACACGAAAAATACAACCGAATTGAAAACCGCATTTTTTACAGTTAAAAACTATTAAATTTCTTCCAGATCCATGGTTGTACCTGCTAAAGGACGAAGCGTCGGAGAAGCGCTTCGGGTTCAACCTCCGGCAGACCCTCACGGGCCGACGGAACTACCTCAAGGGGCACAACGTGAGTTGCACGCCCAATGTGTCGCCGTGCGAACAGGAGATGAAGTGTAAGTCGGTTGAGTTTAAATTTAGATTTGTCATCAGATGCATAGTCAAGCATCAACTTACATGTAAATGTTTTTTTTTAATTTTAATTTAATAAAATTAAAAAAAAACCCGAAAGTTTTGTTTAGATTCGTCGTTAGATTCGTCTTGATAACCCAAGCTGTGACCCAAGTGTTCTTAGATAAGTGAAATAAAAAAAAAACAAATATTATGATGGCTGTGAAATGCCGTTGTTTGAAGTATCAAAAAATAAAAATAAATCGAATAATGCATTATGCGTATCAAATTAAAGAGCTCACTATAAGGATTTCAAAAAGGTATATATTATCATGATGGGTTTTTTTGACAGCAAGCAGGTTTTTTTAAGTTTTAAATTTATACTAGTTGCATTTTTTAAAGAGGTATTCAATAAATACCTAGGGACGACCCGTGTGGCGCAGTGGTTACCATGCCGGATCTCCGCACCAAGGGTCCTGGGTTCGATTTCCAGCGAGGCGGAAATTTGAATGATGAGTTTGAATTTCTGTTCTCGGTTTGGGTGTTGTTCCTGGCACCTAGACACAGGGAATCCTAGTAGGGGCTATGAGTGTAAAGCGTTACTGTATCAAATTTCTAGGTATAGTGGAATGTTCTGGAGGGACGTGGAAACAAGGAGGCAGGAGATGGTTCTGTGTGACGAGTCCGGCAGATAAGGGGATGTGGCCCGAGCTGCAGAGGAGAGGCGCGACCCTCGTCAAAGCGGAGTTCGTTCTAGGAGGGGTGTTACAACAGAGGATAAATCTGGAGAGGGATAAGCTGGGATAGAAAATTCCGTGAATAAGTTGACAAGTCAGGTCAGTAGAGCCCTATCAAACATATCTTTACTGCAGTCATTTTAAGGTTTGGTTTTTATTTATAATAAAATCCTGTTTTTACTGTAAATAATGAGAATGTTCATAAAATGTACGAATATTTGGGATTAATTATCTTTATTTATCTGCAAAATTAAAATACTTATCAAGTTGTTCACCTATGTCCTATAGGTAGACTTGTCAACTTACGCCTTGTATGAAATTATGCCTTATGCTATTGAATACTTGTGTAGGTATCGCAACCTCAGTGGAAAAAAGCATAAGTCGACTTACGTTGAATTTTAGTTATTAATATGATTGGAAAGAGGGACAAAAGCTGAATATTCTCATTTTTTTTCAAATTTTTATTATTAATTTTGACGGTTTTGTGCAAGAAATCTTAATGTAAATTCCTTTGACTATTTACTGATATCTCAACAGTTTTTTGCTCTCCTGTAAAATTGCTGTTTTCATCTTATGCCTTTTTTCCACTGCAGGTGCGGTATATGGCAATTTGATATCTAAATTAAGGTTGTGTTGCCGTGTACCTAAAATTGTGCTTGTCACAATTTAAAGAACTGTTTGTATAATAACTGTTGTGTCTTTCCTCTCTGTGATGTTTTACGTATGTAAAATGTTGATGAAAATTAAACTTATTGTTGGAATATAAAAAAATAATACATACAATTACAGACTGAGATGGTTCTAATAAACATACTCCTATGCTATCTATGCTCATACATTTATTAAGCATTTGTAATGGGTAGTGCGTAAGGTTCAAATCACAGTTGGTGATCTGACGATGTATTATTTCAAATTTAAGTTATTTTTTTAATATTGTTTCACTTTAACGTCTTATTGAATGTGATGTAATTATTTATTTATTGATTATTCTGAAAATGTTTATGATCGCCTTCCATTGCGAAAGGGTAATGAGCGGGAAATAGCCGGGCGAAACGGAGTAAAAGAGTTTCGATCTTCCAATGACAAAGAGTTACACTAAAAATACCTTTTTTAACTCTTTATACTAGCTTAGTACGCTCCGTTAATCGTTGATAGTGGAAGCGCGATGAAATTTATTATTGCGAGTCACTATTGCCAATGCAAATTTTTAGACGGCCGTGTACATTAGATAAAAAGCCGTGTTTGTATGTATAAAAAAAAATCAACTGTGAACCGTGTCCAGTGCTGCCAATATATTTACTATCGGTTCAGCGCTCGGACTAAAAACTACCGTCAATTTTTTTGCCTGAAAGTCTTAGAAAACGTAATTGCTGTAGCATTGGCAACACTGTTGCGAGTCGAAAGGAGTTTCTACAGAGTTCGCTCCGTTCGTAGTGGAAGGCGAGCATTAGGGTTGGGATTCGACCATACTTTGCAAATAAAATGTCGTCGTCTGAAAGTTATCACGGTAACGACGATTGACCACATTATAATCCGGCTAAATTAAGTGCATTTTAAACATGTGATTGAGCTTTATAAACGATGTATTTTACGTAAGTTGGCTTTTACCTTCATTCATCAATCATCACTCTTTAGTTAATTATTGATCTGATTTTTTTTTTTTGACAACTGAGAGTTAAATCACATTTATATTCTTCGAAATAATGTGAATATAAGTGAATGTTACTACGTATATAAAACTATATTTAGATTGCTTTGTTCCCAGTAGTTCGACTCGTTAGTTCGATCGTCGAACTATAGAATTTTTTTTTTCATTATTGTCTACAATGTGCGATGACGAGGAATTGTTTTACATAATTACATTCAATTGATTAAAATATTGAAATGTTTTCCTTATTATTATATTAGTCGTACATTAAAATTAAAGAGAATTAAGTACAAAATAGGGATGTTGACTAATTTTAGGATTCGATTTTATTTTATAGATAGAACCTCAATATTCACGAAAAAAATATTATAAAAATAATAATCTTCAATTTAAAAACAAAAATTGATAAATAAAAATCATTATCAAATTTCCCACCAAAAACGTCACGTGACGTCACTAAACGATATTCAATACTATCTGTCTGCTAAGTTTGTTGAATTTCCATATAAAATTGTTCCAATGACGTCATATTCTCAAAATGGCGTTTGAGGTCACGTGACAGTGAGTACAATTTTTAACATTTTAAATTAATGATATTTAATTTATTGTGATTGATTTCAATAAAAGAATCATATTTTAGGCCTTTAAATGTTACCACTAATATTTTAGACATAAATTTATATTAATTTATAATTAGTGTCAACATCCCTATTAAAAAACTAGTGAAGTAATTTCGTGGTATTCATACATACCTACTAAGTATGGATGAGAATTATGCTATCGACTGGGTCGATTCAGGCCGATCGGTCAACGGTTCTGCCGTTAGATTAAGACACTAAATATATTTCAATACTATTTTTTTACAACATATTTTCATTGCTACATGTAGTCAACCAAACCGGTCGCATTTCTATTTCAATAATTATCAAATCTTGTTAGGAATAGACTTCCACCAGTTTATGCCATTTATTCGCCCACCGATGGAATACAATTTTGCTTACCGTTCTATAGTTCCAAATAAGTCTGCAGTTCACTGTTATGTTGGTAGCATTCAAATTGGATTTTCCAAACTAAAAATGTTAAATAAAATGTATTTTTAAACTATCTTGTAATTTGCATTGTTATTACATGCATTGTTATTCTATTTAAACTCAAAATATATCGATCGTCAATAATTTTATATTGTGTAATCGTTTGAAATAAATTAAGCACACGCATATGTGTTTTGTGTCTTTTATATTTTTAATTAGGGTAGCTGCATTACGTTCTTAATATTGTTTTTAATTATTCGTTAATTTCAAATATGTCTGTTACCACACTAGGATGATGCAGTTTTTTATTGAAATGTAAAACAAATAGGGATGTTGGCTAATTTTAGAATTCAATTTTATTTTTTAAGTAGATAGGACCTTGATGTTCACGAAAAAATATTATAAAAATAATAATATTCCATTTAAAAACAAAAATTTATAAACAGAAACCAATATCAAATCTCCCACCAAAAACGTCAGGTGACGTCACTAACCAATATTCAATACTAGCCGTTTAATGAAGTTCGTTGAATTTGCTTTTAAAATACGAACAATGACGTCATATTCTCAAAACGGCGTTTGAGGTCACGTGACAGTGAGTACTATTTTTAACATTTTAAATCACTGATATTTAATTTATTGTGATTCACTTCGATAAAAGAATAATATTTTAGGCCTTTTAATATTACCACTAATAGTTTAAACATAAAATATTAATTTACAATTCGTGTCAACATCCCTTTTGATATTAAAATTACAATTAAAAAATTTACGTCGAAAATCACAAAATGTTCTAATCATCGGAAGTGTTTCTGGATTCGTTCTTTGTATATTTAGATTTAGTTGATCTGTAATAAATTTTTTTTTTTTACATAATTTGTTTTTTTGACAGCAAAATATTTAGTAATAGTTTAATTTTAGTATATCGTGAGTACCCTCCTAGGTTACATCTGAAAAGTAATTTCTGTCGATTGAAAATCATAGCTAGTTTTCCACAAATACCCAAGAATACAAAGTCAGCTATGACAGCTATACCAGTTTTAATGGAGATAATGCATTCCATGTATACTTATGAACGTCAAATCTTACGAATGCTCCACTTTTTCTACCCTACCAAATTTCTCTATCAGTTATAATGTCTCGTCTATTCAGTCTATTGTAGTTGCCGGGTATAGTCTTCCAAAAATGAGTTCTTCATTGTATTGGCGATTCAGATACGTACAGACTCGTCAATCGCCTTATATATGAATACATAAAGCAAGTTCTAGAAGATAGGTTGCTGTATATTAGTAAAACGATAAACATTTTTGTAACATCATTTATTCTTAATTCCGATTCTTTTCACTTAAATATTATTACTTATGATTCATACACACTACTTTGGATGCAATTTATGCTAATACGGCTATTGGTAATTTGCTGATTTAATACATTTATTACTTTATAAATATAAAAATAGCAGTCTTATTAAAGGCTTAATCGCAAGAAGAACTTGTGAACTTAAGAACAATGTGTAGTTATATTTATTTAACTAAAAGTCTGAGATATGGTCATAGCACACATATCAACTCGTAAACGGAACGTAAACGTATCAACTCTTGTATGTCAGTATTCTTTGTATGAAACTCCCTACTGTAAAGCACACTTATCGGATCCGTAACGTAATCGCCTCGCCTCGAGACAAGCTCACGAACCGCGGTACGGTGCGTGGACGACTTGCCGTACCCGCGCTTACGTCTCACCGTACGCTATCCGTCGACTTTCCGTTTCCTCGTGCACGCCCCGCGCCGCGTCTACCGTTGCGTTGGCGAACTGCTGTCATTCATTCCGTCAACCAGCGGCCGGCGAGCCGTAAGCGCGGCGTCGCCTAGCCGTAGCCGAGCTTACGTTAGGTTGACGGCGAGGCGATCCGGTGCCGATCCCTTTCCGAGTTGATATGTGCGCTACGACCATTATAGTGCTGCTGAAGTGGCCATGAGTTATTGAAGTTAAATGATAAAATGGGATTGATTAAAAATACACGGATTAATTTTAGAATGTTTTTCGTAATGGTTCATATATCGAAGGTGCATAACATTAAATAAACTAAATTGCACTTAAAATAACGAAATAACTGTAATATATTAAAACTTAGCACCTAAATGAATTTCTAAATGAAACCTAATATTAATTGGTGGATAAACATATTAGTGAAAAATTATTGCTATTAAGCTTATGCATATATGCAAAAAAAATATACAACAAACTTTTTATACAAAAATACATAGTAAAATATGTTATAATAAATTATAGAGAAATAAAATAATAAATACACAATATATTGTACACATATCACAATATTAATAACCAGCACACCGGCCTTCACTTCGGAAAAGCGGTTTAAAAATAATTAGGTAAAGATCGTTATGTTATATCTCTCAAATAGCAAAATAATTTTATTAGTGTTAAGTCTCAAATTAATTACTTTTATTCCTTGCCACATTATTCTATTACATGTTATACAGTGTGTCCGGTCACGACCTAGCGATAATTTAAGATTACAAAATATACCTAATTTCATCGACAAAAACACCCATATATGGGGGTCTACCCCCCCTCCTGTTGGAATGGCCGCCATTTAAATTTTTTTTTATTCTTGTAGATACCTCTGCCGAAAAATGCCGATTTCTCTGGACATAAAGGTCCTACAGATGTTAAAAAAATGTTATTTAAAAGGTAGAAATAGCATCTATCAAATAAAAATAAACATTATGGAAAATTTTCCCTACAAAATATTTTAAAACATTTACAATGCTAATTTAAGTGAAAAAATTGACTGTTCTTTTTTATTTTTCTTAACATATTTCAAAAACTAGCACATTGATACTAAATTTTTTATTACTTTCCTAATACTTAAGCATATTACTTACAAATTGACGTTAAAATTATTGTTCTTAATTGCATAACTCGAGAGTTAGGGCTGTTTGAATATGACCCTTTTGCGAGTATCATGAATGTAGAGCGCTATTAATTTTCGATAATGGATTAAATAAAAATACACTATAACTTTGAAAAAACTTTTAATGGCATTACATTATTATTATTAATTTAAAAATTAATTAAAATGTCCACCTCTATTCTGTAGACAGGTCACTGACCTTACAACACTGACCTAACACCTTTAGATTATAGGAACGAAGTTCCTTATCGTGCGTTGTGAAAGGGTACTAGACGGAAAATTACGACACTTTTTGATTTTAGCAATGACGACACTTTTTTTGAAGTGATTCAGTGAGTTTTACAGAGATGGCGCTGTACAACAAAGCAATACTTAAATTGAAAGGAACTTCGTTCCATCCGGGTGTCCCTTGACACCTCTCATGTTTTTTTTTTTTATGGGGATGGATGAAGCAGAGGGTTTATGCTACAGTCCCAAATAGTAGACAAGAACTGCTCGGCAAAATAATGACGATTGCGGATGACATAAGATCCGACACAGCCTTAATATCAAGGGCCACACAACAAATGGCTGTAATAAAGGTCAGTGACCTGTCTACAAAATAGAGGTGGACATTTTGAACAATTTTTAAATTAATAATAATATGTAATGCCATTAAAAGTTTTTTAAAAGTTATTGTGTATTTTTATTTAATCCATTATCGAATATTAATAGCGCTCTACATTCATGATCCTCGCAAAAGGGTCATATTCAAACAGCCCTAACTCTCGAGTTATGCAATTAAGAACAATAATTTTAACGTCAATTTGTAAGTAATATCCTTAAGTATTAGGAAAGTAATAAAAAATTTAGTATCAATGTGCTAGTTTTTGAAATATGTTAAGAAAAATAAAAAAGAACAGTCAATTTTTTCACTTAAATTAGCATTGTAAATGTTTTAAAATATTTTGTAGGGAAAATTTTCCATAATGTTTATTTTTATTTGATAGATGCTATTTCTACCTTTTAAATAACATTTTTTTTACATCTGTAGGACCTTTATGTCCAGAGAAATCGGCATTTTTCGGCAGAGGTATCTACAAGAATAAAAAAAAATTTAAATGGCGGCCACTCCGACAGGAGGGGGGGTAGACCCCCATATATGGGTGTTTTTGTCGATGAAATTAGGTATATTTTGTAACCTTAAATTATCGCTAGGTCGTGACCGGACACACTGTATAAACAATTAATTTAATATTGCAAAACTTACTGGATGATAAGGTTTCACATTTTCACAGGTACATAATTATACTTAGCCATGTATTATAATATAATAACTTATTTTGTGCTTTTATTTATGTTAAAAAAATCACTATGATTTTATCAAATACCTTGACTGACTGTAATGTCTGTAATCGCTTTTTTACAGAAACAATAGTATCGAATCATGTTGAACACGGGTAGTTGCAAAGTATACTGATAACAACTTAATGGCGAAGGTTACACGTACAATAATTATTGCCAATTTTGAATACTTCAAATTACGACCGAAGTACGATGGATATAATTTGTAGGAACCCAGGCTATAGTAAGTTTCACTTAAGGCCGCATTGCGCTTATTATGTTGGCAGCTCTTACTTCAAGTGCAGACTTATTGCACCCTCAGTTGAAAAAAGCATAAGTCGTGTTACTTTGAATTTTAGTATATTAATATGATTGGAAAGAGGGACAAAAGCTGCATATTATGCTCAATTTTTTTCAAATTTTTATCATTAATCTTGACAGTTTTGTGCAATAAATAGTAATGTAAATTCCTTTGACTACTTACTTATATTTTATCAGTTTTTTGCTTTCCTGTAAAATTGCAATTTTCATCTTATGCCTTTTTCCTGGGTTGCTACAAATGACATCCATCGTAACTTTTGTCATAATTTGTAGTATTGAAAATTGACAATAATTATTGTACGTGTAACCTTCGCTAATAACAGTGGATTATGAAAGTAAGGCCCTTTTATGTAACTACCCGAGAAGTGAGCCAACGATCCTATGGTATTGTATGAATGGTAGGTGATTTGGTGGTATTCGTCAGAATTTCAGGCTATATAAAACATACTTTACAATAGGTGAATGTTTCAGTGTAAATGTTTGATGGACGCAAGGTCTTTTGACAATAAATTGTATTGTATTGTAATCTTAAACAAATCAACTTGACATCTTATCTACAGATAGAATACCCTTTGGAGACACAACAAATATAATCAAAGTTGTATCGTACACAAAATTAACCTAATTTATATAATTTCTTACTAATAAGCATGGTTTCCAAAAACCACACTAAAATGGAATAATATTATCCTATACATATTATGTGCTCACAGGTATAAAATGTAGTTACAATTTAGGACTATCTACAACCTATCACTCGTCCACTACAGGGTACCTATACATAACTGGAGACAGACCATGATTAAGATAAATTAGAGGCCTTAGTGACAGTAAGGAGAATGTTGGTATCAATTAGTTAAAATTGGTAGATAAAACACAGTTCTGAAGTAACAAAACAAAATATAGTAACAACAATAGTCTGCTAAAAATGTTAAGTACTAATACTTCTATTTCAATGGTACCATGCAGTAGATCACTAACGGCGTCAGCCATTACGCTAAGCCTCTGGATTCTTCTTCATCAGTTCTAGATCAGCGTTAACCATGTCGCGAACCAACTCCTCGAATGTAACCTTCGGAGTCCAACCAAGCTTAGCTTTCGCTTTCGAAGGGTCACCTAGCAGTAAATCCTGAAATTTTATACCATGAAATATGAGTTTAATATTTGTATCAATAGATGCACTAAAAGTATTAACTTATTTTCCAAATAACAGAAATAAATATTAGTATTAAATGGTAATTTATTCTTAATTTTTTCCAGTTCGTGTTTACTTTATAATTAAATTACAAATTACGATATGTATGGTAGTTTACTAATCCTATAATTCGTTATACAAAATTTAAATAGCACAAATCTTGATAAAACTTTAATCTGTGCATGAATCCTATTCCAGAAAAAAATATAGTTGCGGATTGTTGGTTTTGTACAGATTAAGATGAAACTGGCACTCAAAGCCATGTATTAGGACAAAGGATAGATTTCCTCCCGTCATACACTCCCCACTTCGGTGGTAAGTGGTAAGGAGTAAATCAAAGTACAGAATCTCCAATCACCACTCCTATCGGCCTGAAGTACTTAGGTATGTATGTACATTGAAGATATTTAAAAAAAATTCAAATCAGGGATAAATAGGAGCAATCTTTATAGGAGCAGGACAAATCTCTATTTTTTTTTAATCTTGTCAATGTTTAAAGCCTCAACTCACCACTTCAGTCGGCCTGAAGTACTTGGGATTGACTTTCACTAGCATCACACCGGTGTCGGCGTCATGTCCGGTCTCCCCCTCCCCCTCCCCCCGCCACGTGACGCGCCGGCCGACGCACGCGAACGCGCGCTCCACGAACTCTCGCACGCTGTGCGCCTCGCCCGTAGCGACTACGAAGTCTTCGGGCGCGTCTTGTTGTAGCATTAGCCACATTGCCTGTTATAACAAGGTAAAAAAATTGTTGGTTTAATACACAGACATATATCAAGAATAGACGACGCATGTACCTCGAATTGTATGAAAACCAAGCGTGTCACTTTTTTTGACACATTGTGCTGTCACAAGAATATTTAGTGCTGAAATTCCCCATCCGAGCGATATCAATTCGAAACTGATTCGTTACCGATTCTCGACAACGATTAATGATTCTCAAAATCGATTACCGATTATAATTAGGTAAATAGAAAATCGTATGATCGTTTGTAGGCGTAGAATATGTAAAACATAAAAAATGCCTTTGGTTGGTTGTACATAATAATATAGTACTCGTATAGTGCTTGAATATGACCGAATAAATAGTTTTGTGTTTTATTTAACTTGATTCTTTGTTAATTATAAACACAAGCTTCAAAAATGTAAAGATAAATAAAGAGATCATAAATATTATGATTGTTTATTATTTGCTTTCAAGAAATTAAATAAATGAAAATTAAAAAAATATTTATAAACATTTCTTTTATGAAAATCAAAACATCATATCGACGGTGGAAAGGAGAAACCCTTGAAGCGACAATTTTGGAAATTTACAGGAGAGCCGATCAAAGTTTTTATTTTCAGAAAAAAAATCATAACTAATTACAATTTCAAGTTAGAGCGACAGGAAAAAAAATAGTTTCTTTATTTTTTATTTACTATCTACTAATTAAACTTAGAAAAATATACTAGCATGATAAAAGGATTTATGCGTCGCTTAATTATTTTATGGCAAATACAGCGGAAGGAAAAACACATTAAATGCAACTTCAGTATTTTGACAAACACAAGCAAAAACACATCAGCAACAAGCTATGCATGATATGACAAGGGGGAAAAACAACTTAAGCGTATCGAGCATAAGACACAGGGTTGTGGAAAAACCTGTTAAGTAACAAAACCATAGTATGCTAAGTAGAGGAAAAATACGATAAGCGCTAGTTAAGTAATAATTCAATGTTATATTTATAACTGAAGTCCCTACTTTGTTTCCCAAACATACCAAAAATAGAAAAATAATATTGAGATAAAACAGTGTCTTTTATTGTTTTAAAAGCTTACTGGTACAACATTTTGCACTAAAAAAGTGGGAAAACACAAACTTTAAACGAACTGTAGTACATAAGTTACTATCTCCATGAGAGATCAAACAATACTACAGATATTATAAATGACCAACGCGTATCGCTTCTGTATTGCAAACGTATATTGATCTTATAAACCTAACTTTCATTATTAGAGACTTTAACACTCATAAATTCAGTATCGGAAGGGGGCGAGCAACTGTCCCAAGGTGGTATCGGGTTTCTCGTCCACAAGTCCCTCATCAACAATATAGTGCTATGCGCCGACTTTGACACATCCGACGATGAGGTGGAGGTTACGTATGAGGAGATTAGTAGAGCCATACAGGTCTCTAAATCTCATTTCACAGATGTGATGGAGGACTTCAACGCAAGAGTCGCCATGCGAAATGGTGACGAAGAGAAAGTGGGGCTTTTTGGCATTGGATGTCGGAACCAACGAGGCCTCTTACTGGCTAACTTTCTCGAGAAGGAGAATCTCTATATGATGAACTTCTTCTTCGAAAAGAAGCCTCAGCGCAAGTGGACTTGGATTAGCCCTGGTGGTTCCACAAAAGAGTGAGATAGATTTCATTCTGGCTGAAAAATGGCACATATTTAATGATGTCTCAGTGATTAGCAGGCTTAAAACTGGGAGCGATCACCGAATGGTAAGAGGCACATTAAATGTACAGGACATTTGAAAAGTAATGAAATCTACTCTTCGCCCAACACCTGTCCAAATCCAAGGCTCCGAGAGCTTTCAGTTGGAGTTGCAGAATCGTTTCGCGTGCTTACATTTTTGTGATACAGTGGACGAGTCGAGTAGCAACAAAATTCTTTAAAACTCGCCCCCGTGGTAGGTCTCAAATACTCTTAGAACATACACTTGGTCTTATGAGGGATAGATGAAAACTATGTGTGCAGTCTCCAGCCTCTGTGACAGAGTACAGGCAGCTCAATAAGCAGATCTCGCAGAACAGCCGACGCGACTTGCGTTCTCATAACACAAGGCAAAAGTAAAAAGGCAGTGTAAAAAGCACAATAGAGCAAAATCACAGCTCAAGTGTCCGCCAAAGATTGCGGATTGGGCAAAGACCGAGTCCGGCATCGTAATTTCGTCAAAACCCGAAGTCCTGGGAGAAGTTGAGACGTACTACAGACATTTGTTTACCTCCTCATGCACTCCTGTCGCCAGATAGGCAAATAACAAGTGAGCTAAGTTGACCCAACATTATACCAGAGTTATCACGGATGTCAGTCTGTATGAAATTAGGGGGGCCTGAAGCAGCTAAAGAACAACAAGACACCGGGCGATGACGGAATCACAACTGAGCTGTTAAAAGCTGGAGGAAGGCCTATATTGCTAGTGCTCTAGCAGTTGTTTGATTCCGTTATCAGTTGTGGTACTACCCCGGAAGCGTGGAGCAGAAGTGTGGTGACGCTGTTCTTCAAGAAGGGTGATAAAACCCTATTGATGAAGTATAGGCCCATTCCACTTTTGAGCCTCGTTTACAAGTTGTTTTCAAGGGTACTCACTAATCGCATAGCACGCAGAATTGACGACTTCCAGCCTCCCGAACTAGCTGGATTCCGAAGAAGCTATAGCACCATGGACCACATACATACACTCAGGCAGGTGATGCAGAAGTCCGAAGAGTATAACCTGCCGCTATGTGTAGGTTATGTGGACTATGAGAAACCCTTCGATTCTATTGAGACCTGGGCGGTGCTGGAGTCTCTTCAGTGGTGCCAGCTCGACTATCGGTATATCGAGGTGTTGAAGTGTTTACAGATATGCAAATCAGCCATCATGTCAGTTCGATGAAACTACAGAAGCATGAGCCTCATTCAATTGTAGAGAGGTGTCAGGCAAGGGGACAGTATTTCCCCGAAACTGTTCACCGCTGCTTTGGAAGATGTGTTCAAGCAAATGGAGTGGAAAGGGCTCGGCATTAACATTAATGGTGAATACCTCACACAACTTCGATTTGTCGACGATATAGTGATCCTGGCGGAATCGCTGTAGGACCTCAGTATTATGCTAGTAGGGGACCTGAATAGTGCTTCACAATGGATGGGTTTTAAGATGAACTTGGATAAGACAAAAATCATGTCTAATGTCCATGTCACACCCATACCGGTAGTTGTTGACGGCACTGCTCTCGAAGTTGCCGACGAGTACATTTACCTGGGACAAATGATCCAGATGGGTATGTCCAACTTCAAGAAAGAGGTCACTCGAAGAATCCAACTCGGCTGGGCAACGTTCGGGAAACTACGATATATTATCTTTTCATTCAAAATTCCTCAGTGCCTGAAGACGGAAAATGTTCCAGTAATGTGTGTTGCCACTGCCAGTGTTACCGTATCCGAGACCACCTTTTATCAAAGACCACCTTTTAGTCGAAGGCTCAAAGTCACACAGCGCGCTATGGAACGTTAGATATTTCACTACGAGATAAGTTTCGTAACGATGAAGTCCGTAGGTAAGCGAACAAAAGTTATATAGCTCGCAGAGTTAGCCGGCTGAAGTGGCAATGTGCAGGCCACATCGTTCCAAGGACAGATAACCGATGGGGTCGAAAAGTACTCGAATGGCGGCTACGTCTCGGTAAAAGGAAAACTGGTCACCCCCCGATCAAGTTGACTGATGACCTAAAGAAGACAGCGGGAAGCCGCTGGATTTAGAGGGCCCAGGACCGTTCGGAGTGGGAGGGGGAGGCCTATGTCCAGCAGTGGACTTCAAAAGGCTGTTAGATAGATAGGTAGAAATTCTGTATCAAATTATTTTAAATAACTACCATTTCAGCCTTTTGATTTTTCATTTCAACCTTGCTAACACTATATAAAATTTTCAAAACAAAACAATTAAGCTAGTATTTAGAGACTTTAACTTGAATGAAGCGCCATGTCACATATCATTTCCTTATATAAGTGACGCCACTTACACAAAAGAGACCGAAATTCATTGCTTGTAGCGACAAGACTTGTTTTGAATAGTTAATTTAAATACACAATTTCGTAAACAAGGCTTACTCTAACAAACTATCGTCTTCATTTATGAAGTCAGCAAAATTAAATGAACCGACGTTTTGGGAATAAAAGACGATGTCAGTTAATTTAAATATTTATATGTCTTTTTTGTGTGTGTTTAATTTAACCGACGCCACTGCTTTTCACAGCGATTGCCAAAACAACTGAAATCCATAATATCCTATGACAAATAAGTAGGAAAAACACATCAACTTCATGATACAAATCGAAGGTAAGCAAGTAAAAACGAATGTAGCGACTGGGCACTAACAGAATAGACGTAAGGAAAAACACCTTTAGTGTTTAAAATAGCATTTCCTATGATGAGGAAAAACGATTTCAGTAACCTATAATATCCGAAACAAAAAAGGAAAAACACATGAAATAAAAATCTAACTACAGAGAAGTACTTCAAGCGGAAAATGGACCAAATTTGCTACAATTCGTTGTCACTTCATTTAGCGTTTGAAAAAATAGAGCCTAAAAGTGCCATTACTTGAAGCGACAAAAAAGTGGTCAGATCGCCACGAATCCAAGACCAATCGACGCAGAAAAAATCGCTGATTTCAAATATGTATATAACTCATTTTCGACCAAAGTGTCGCTTCAAGTGTTTTTCCTTTCCACCGTCGATATGGACACATTTAAACTTACCTAAAGTTAAACGAATATTTTTTTCTAATTAAAAATTCAAAATAAAAAAGCAGTACATCAATATTCGGTATTGCGCTTGAAATCAGCCTTCGTTTCTTTTTCGAATCCGTAAAACAGTCATCATTGAAATGAATAGAACATATACGGCTATGTTTTGTTGGAAACCAATATCTATGCCCCGTCGCTATAATTCATTTTGCTTTAATATCGGGGTCACTTGAAAACTTTTAATTATAATGTTATCATGAATAAAATCACTATACAGAAACATTAATATTGTAATGAAAAATAATTTGCCTGTTAAAAACTGTCTCTATGTAAATATTATTATTCATTGGTTTTCAAAATCGATTAACATCGAGACCACACCGAGTAAATGAACAACACTATATGCTATATTTTACAGAAACACGACAATATTCACCGTACTACGAAGCTAAGCGACGATTTATAGTAACGATTGTTTTACTTTCATTGCGTGTTCCAGTAAACAAGCCGTATAAATTTTGCTACCAAAATCAGCAATGTATTGAGTAGTATGCAGTACACAGTAAGTTAGTGCTTTTCGTTGTAAAACGTGGTAGAAATGCAATAAATATGAAAAAAATTATTTTAAAATAAATTACTACACAATTTTATAAATAAATTACTTAACGATGAAAAGAAATATTTCTTTTACCTCTGCTAACTGTATTTGTAGAATTCCTACAGTTTAAAACGTTACAATTAGGCATTTTTCGTTATTTCAGTTGACATCTATTGCCAATAGCAGTAAAACGCCAACTAAATGACACGGCGCTCAAATAGGATTTAAAATCCTTTCTGTTACACGTGAAATGTATGAACATGCGGCATCTACTCTAGGTATACATGTCTGTGGTTTAATACGCTTTTATAGTCTCACCTCCGGTTTTTGAAAGGTTGATCATAATCAAAATCAACCAATACGTGTATTCACTTCAGCCACTAAATAAAAAGCTTATGTTTAAATTCTTCCCTATGTGCTGAGTCGAAATAGAGTGGACGTAGAGTTGGTGCATATCTGCGTTACGGTTAATGTTAATGGCTTTGGCTTATTTACGTTAGGCCGCAGATATACCTAACGTGTAATAGCATTAACACGGTGAACACTTACAGTTTTTAGCCCGCTAACTGTTTGCGCACGTGCGTAATGTCATTCTTAACGCGTTAGAAGGCAGCTATAGCACTAATGTCCCCAAGTTAGACTCACCTCGACATAATCCTTAGCGTGTCCCCAATCTCGTTTACTATCGAGGTTGCCCAATTCGAGGCACTGCAGCAACCCGAGTTGGATCTTGGCGACCCCACGTGTGATCTTCCTGGTCACGAAGTTCTCCCCTCGCCGTGGGCTTTCGTGGTTGAACAGGAGCCCGTTGCAAGCGAACATGCCGTACGCCTCGCGATAGTTTACTACTATCCAATAGCCGTATAGCTTCGCGCACGCTGAAAAGATACCCAAGTAGTTCTAAGGAGACTTCTAGAAAAGAGACTACGTTACGTTTACTACGTTAGCGCGCTCACAATCTTCAACTTTTCATCTCCATTGACCATCAGGTGAGAGTGTGGTGTGGTCATGATGACTTATCCTTAAATCTAAAAACTACTATACATATATTTACGTAACACGCAGTAGGTTTATGATAGGGTTATGTTTTGAATTAAATTTCCATAATATATGGAAAGAACATATGGCTATCACACCAATCGAAGTTGCTCGACCAGCGTATCTTTGAATAGAAAGAAGAAAGAAAGAAAGAAACATTTAATCCAACATAGGCACTGCAACAATGTTAAAAAACAGTGGTATATCTATTACTATATCAACAATTATAAATTGTATTCGGAGTTGCAGCTACCAGAATGCCGGAAAAGGGTCGCACTCAGAGTACGGCGTAGCAAGTACCAGGTACTTCCTACGTCCTCCGATTTTCAGTGCGCCCGTCAGTCGCGTGTAGATCGGCGAGCGGCGCAACACATGCATTCCTAGTGACTAATCTAACTGCAGTTTCGAATTCAATTAAGAATAATAATAATAGTCCCTAGCTTACTATTAAAGAAATGAGAATTAAAACAAAATATAACATAAAATAGTGATAAAATGCAATTATAACTATGAACCTATAATTAGTGGATATCAAACTAATAATATAAACTAGTAATATTGGCGAGAAATCAGTGAGAACTTGCTACATCGGCCGGCTATACCCTAAAATAATCAATAAATAATCAATGTTCCTACCATAATTCGTAAAGTTCGTAAAGTGAAACTACAGCCACGAAATTTTTACATAGCATAGGTATTAAGTAGCAAGTACATACCTAATATATGTTATGCCAGGCCTACAGAACCCCTTAATTTTGGCGCCCTTATAGTTGCCCAATCTGGGCAAGGTTGGGCAACTATACTCCATATCACTAGTAGGTACTGCTGATAGCAAAAAATACAAAAATTGTACAATGCATTGATTCGTCATTTTCTAATACAAACGGATTATTACTCAGACAGACGATATCAGAATATAGAACATTGCTTCAAAATGACTAATTGATAAAACGCCACTTAGTGTTACGTTATCGTGTCATTTCGTATCATATTTAACAAAGACACCGACGTACGAATTATTGATTTCAAGAAAAAATACTAATTATAAAACCATGTAATATTAATATTGATTAATATAATATACATTACCATTACTTAATAGACATTTTTTTTATCTTAAACGTAATTGTTTCCTGTCAAAAACTGATAGTAAATTGTTTGTGACACATCATAAAACATGATCTAGTTGGAGCACTGATAAAAGAATGTGAAAAATGTTGTTCGTCTATTTAAACTTCCTGAAAACATTTTACTTCATACACAGGACCTATTGTATTATAAATTGTAGAGTATTCCTTTCCATCTGAAGCTTTCCTCGCCGATATTTTTTATGTAACTAGACAACAAATAAGCTGACGACCCACCTGGTGGTGAAGGTCACCGTCACCCATGGACATCTTACATCAGTAACACCAGCAACATCACCCATGTGTTGCCAACCAAAAAATAAGACAGTAAAAGAAAGACCTTGCTCCCAAGCCAAATAACAATAACTTGGTATCCTTACCATACGGCGATCTTGGATAGAACGGTGTCTTCTCAGTCTGTGGTACTTCCACCACCTTCCCGTACAGCTCCGAAGTGGAAGCCTGGTATATCTTGGTCTCCTTCTCAAGGCCTGCTGTCCGGACCGCCTCCAACAGCCGAAGGGTACCCAACGCGTCCACTTGCGCAGTATACTCGCTTAGCTCGAACGATACCTTCACGTGCGATTGGGCTCCTAAGTTGTATATTTCTTTTGGGCGGGTCTAAAATTAAAAATCTTAAATTAAAATTTAAAAAACTCCCGACAGTTTTTTTTTACACTAAACATAGCTAAGAACACTCAATTAAGTCACCTTTCAGACAAAAAAACTAGATCAAAATCGGTTCATCCGTTTAAGAGCTACGATGCCACAGACAGACATACAGATCCAGACACTTCAAACTTTTAACACCCCTCTTTTTTCGTCGGGCGTTAAAAATATGTTTTGTCGTAGTAATTGGTGGCTCATTATTTATTCTAGAACATAGGTACTTATGGATAATTCTAATATTGTCGTACGCGTTAAGAGGCTACTCTCGGTGAGAAAGAGGCTTAAGATTTCGCCGGGTTCTTCACAATCCAGTTTCCATCGATGAATTGACGATTTACAAGAGTTTTAACTGGTATTTTTTTATGACAATAGCCGGCAAACGAGCTGACGATCCACCTGATGGTAAATGGCTATCGCCGCCCATGGACATCAGCAACACCAAAGGCATCACTTTTGCGATGCCAAGAAAGAGAGAAGAAAAAGAAAGAAAGAACTGGCTCTCAAGCCCCCAGCCGGAACACGACGAGTCGTTTGGCGGCTGACTATTGCTCGAGGGTGGTAGCTATCCAGGCGAACCCCATGGAGAAATAATAATAGTAATAATGGTATTAATTTACAATTAAAATCAATAATACCAATATAATCCCTCGAGGGGCCCTAACACCAGCGGGCCGGATTTAGTCGCCTCTTACGACACCCATCTGGCGTGGGATTGGGGTTAGTATTCTAAGCCGCCCCAATACGGCTAGCGCCCCAATTATTTATTATTTAATACTGTGGTAAAGTTCCTTACCATCATAATAATATGCTGTGAATATTTTTAACGGCTAACCGTGAGTACCTACCACCTACGGTCAATGTTTAGTGTCCGCAATAGTAACGAGCCGGAAAAAATCTACCACTAAGATTTCTTGATAGCAAGAATTAGATTGTCGCTACGACCGGAAGTATGTTACAATCATAGTATTATGAACTAGGAAATCGCCCTCGCTTCGCTTCGGGAAAAATAGTAAAAATAATATAATATAGGCTATGTCACCCAGGGATAGTGTAGCTTCCCAATAGTGAAAGAATTTTTCAAATCGGTTCGGTAGTTTCGGAGCCTATTCAATGCAAACAAACAATCAAATCTTTCCTCTTTATAATATTAGTTTATATAACGATAATATTTTACAACTGACTCGCACCATACAGGAAATAAGTAATCGGTACACGTATGATCAAAATCGTCGCTGGAATTTCAGTTGTCAAAAGTTTTATCCTACTAATATTATAAACTGGCGGTTTTTTCTAAAACCATTTTTTTAAATAAAAGTAGCCTAAGTTACTCCTTGTTACATCAGCTATCTGCCAGTGAAAGTCCCGTCAAAATCGGTCCAGCCATTTTAGAGATTAGCCGAAACAAACAGACAGACAGACAAAAATTGTAAAAAAAATGTTTTTGTAGATTTGCGTAATTTAGTAATCCCAATAATTGGAGACCCTGTAGCCTAGTTGGTTTCTGGTAGTGATCCTGCCTGCGAAACGAGGGGTTACGGATTCGATTCCCGGCCGGGAGCAGATATTTATGTGACAGATAGATATTTGTACTAGAGTCATGGATGTTATGGTGATGTCTAATTTGTGTTATCTATGCCACCCGCGAAATGGAATCCTACTGAGATGGTATATGAGTCTGCAAACGTAAAACTAAATTTAGATGAATCCTAAAATGTTTTAAATTCGAGTGTAGTTGTTGAAAACCGGTAAGTAAGCGTCTATCCCCTTTGGTGTTCTGATTCTTAACAAATTTCAGATTATTTAAAAGTCCATCACACTGTTTGTCAACATTCAGAGTAAAAATTCTGGTAAAAAATTCCACAAAGCATTTTGTCTGCTACTTGCTAGTCGTATTTGTAACACATTTCAATAACATCAAACAACAAACAGCTTCATCCACGTCATCTTACAGCTCATAACATCAAGATATAGTCTGGGAACTACGAGTATATCTATGTATCATATTTAACTCGACAAGTGTTTAATATGTATACACATTGTGTTTGGCATTGACATGAAAATGAACTGCGATGGTTAAGCCATCTAATAGAAATACATTTTCTAATTTACATTACAATATTAGTATATAAAAGAATAAACAGAAATATTCCACACACCTGAATCAACACACCACACGTTTTTAGGCTTAATATATTAAAATGTAATTAAATCAATCTTATTTTCTAGGTTGGACTTATATATTTTTTTTATAAAATTTTCAGGCAGGTAATATTCAAGTGCGTGGGGGTATACATATTGCTAAATGAGAAGTGTCTTTCAGAAGTAAAAATATACTTTATATACATTTTTACTTTACAAATGCAATGTATGTTAATATTTGACCCTTAATTTTGCTAAACGTTAGCCATGGCTATATCCCATGCACCTAGTGAAGAGCACACAATAATAATATTTTTTGAATCTGAAAAAAGACATACCTTAGTGATAATACTAATGAGACAAGTAGTGTCCGTAAGATCTCCATAGTGTAAATGCATCTTCCCACCAGTGTGGGTTGCTCTCTGGCCGTACAGATGCTGGATCCGTCCTGTGTTAAACGACGATGATCTACGCAATACTCCATGTACTTCATAGCCTTTCTCTATTAGGAACTCTGCGAGATATGAACCATCCTGGAAGAAAATTATAAATAAAGGTTTAATTTTTTTTACCATGATTACATTTAAAATTGTGTCCAGTGAAAAAAGTTTATCTGTGAAATAAACATTGGAGTAAAGTAGTAGGCAAAGGGTAAAAAGGTGATGCTTTTTATGGTTTTAATTGCTTTAACTGTGAGAAATCATATGACGATAAAACATTACTTTTAAACCATTATCAAATTATGTTATTTTGATTGTAAGCTCAAACAGGATAAACTTTTGTGAACTTAATTTTCCATGTTTTTGAACAGTTACCTATAGTTAACTGTTTTCCTTGTTTCATTTTCTCTGCTTTACAATAGATTATAGAGTATAGAATTTTTAAGGTCTCTGAAGTAGACACATTAGTGCAGTTAGCATTAAGCTCGTCATTTGTACTATAATATTTTATATTGTGGTCAATAAAGTTTACATAAATAAATAAATTAGTGCAATGATCACTTTATTTCAACCTTTTTGTGCCATCGTATTTCGAAGACAAAATCGTCAGTTTGATTCTGATCTAACTACTACTTATCCTCTAACTCCATTACAGTTTTTTCCAGCCACATTATAAATAAACTATAATATTAATTACCTGTCCTGTGACCCCAGTAATTAAGGCTACTTTCCTGTTAGTATTATTTTTTTGCATTTTGTATTTTTTATCTAAGCCTTAGTCGTAGCACAAAACACGACTACGGTAAACTGACTGGCGAATATTAGTGATAAGCTTATCAACTACCCATACTCTAAAGTAGGTACAATTACGAAACCGAACTGATTAAATGTCGATATTACTATGGTCAGCACCACCATACATTTACCGTAAGCTAATAGGTGCAACGTGTTGAAAAGAAAATTTGATTTCCTAATCTTTTGTTGACGTGCACAAAAATTTACGATCAATTTCAAAGTCGCGGGTAATATCAATTGTAAAAAATACTACTATAATAATATAAACTGAATATTTAAATTTACCTGTCCTGTTATACCAGTGATGAGAGCTATTTTGTTATTAGCAGATTCTTCAGACATTTTCGTAATCTGTTTTTAATTCTCGAAGCACGGGGCGTAGCACAAAAGACGTCCAGGCATAAAATACCGGTGAATTCTGATGTAGAGCTTATCAGTTATCACAACACCGATTTCTCATACTCTAACTATAATCCTCAAAGAAAATCTTAAAGCTATGTTAATTACTTATTTATGCATACAAATTGCAGCCATTTATTTAAATAAATTTTAATCTTTAACTTGGGTAAACAATATTTTTCCGGCATTCGCTAAACTGATATGAATGATTACGCTATTACATGAAATATGAATGTGAATGTCACAGAATGTCATGTCAGATAACAGATGTCAGATTGTCAGGCAAAATTCAGAACTGTCCGTTGTCAGTACCGTATTGATTGTCAGATTTGTCAGTCAATCAGACATGATGTCTGTCCATGGATATATTACTCTAACTGGATACATAACTTTGTAGAGTTACCTGAAGACGGATGACGTCACAATGGAATGACAATTTTTCTATTGTGTCCATGTTATTTATAGTCCCAGGATATATAATTTTTCACCACCAGAAAAATTATTAGAAAACATTTTAGGACCATATCAAAATAGGACATAAGTTTTCTAAGTATGGACACCTTACAATTATGAGGGACAACATCAAACTATTCTGTGCCTGGTTGAATTGTCATTTCGATGTGACGTCATCCACCTTCAGGTACCTCTACGAAGCTATGTATCCAGTTAGTGTAATATATCCATGTGTCAGTCCATCAATCAATATTAAAAATATAATCGCTTTGTTCAGGAATAGGCCACGCAAATACTACGTTTTATAATTTATATGACATACTTGTCAATTTTGAAGAAGTTTCATCTTCATGGATATACATATACCTGTGAACGGATGATGTCATATTATATTTAATACGGTTCTTCAAAATGTTTTCTATTAGTCATTTTTCTGGTGGTAAAAATTATATTATTGAATTAATACATTTTATTAAAATTTCTTCAAAATTACCGAATTTAATTTATTGCATTAAGAGTAAATTGAAAATTAAGGTACACAGTTATGGCACATCTATGTTATTGGTGTGAATGCGATGCAGACTTTGAAGACTGCTACTGGTTCATGCGGGCGTTTTATATAGTGGACTGTAGTATGCGTTGAAGGAAGAAAGTCAAGGGTTATTTGGAGGGTTGGCAAGCACACTAACCTGGTTGCAGGACTCGATTGGTACTCGTATTAGCACTGACGGCTAGGCGGCTGCTCCAATGTCTCCAATCTTCTTTCTTCTTGACTTCTTATTGGTTATTATGCCGTATTTGTATGGTTTAAGTTTACTATTACACACAGCAATGTCACTTGCTTTATGAGTTACTTAGCGGGCGCGGTGATGCGGTTTTTAGATAATATGCGGATTAGTTCATTACATTTGATAATGAGCGCGAGTTGCATTCGATGTTGGCGGGAGACAATGATGTTTATTAGAGATACGTTATGCCCTTACAAATCAAATGAAAAATCTGTTCCGAAAACACCCACGTTTATTGTTTGTTTCGGTACACCAATCAGCGCTTGTTAAATTATGTAAAAGGGATAGCATTACTAAAACCATAATAGTGAAAAAGACAGCTAGTGTTTGTCGCTCGCGTCACAAGTACCTTACGTTCGGCTGGCGCCAAGCTGGCGCGCTGTCATGCCGCCATACTTATTTTGTTAGAGAATTATTGAAATGAAATAAAATGCAATAAATCATGATTCCTTACTTGTGGTATGTTATTCCATGAATTTAATTTTTTTTACGTAAGTAATTAGTGCATTTACGCATAACACACGAAGGCATTTTAACGCTGTATGTCAAATCTCCAGCACTTCTGACAAAAATAAAAGCGTGCGTATCCACAGAGTATTGAGAGAGCGACTGCGAGTAATGCGAGCAAGCGTGGTCAATTGACTACTCTTTCGCTCTTCGCCGTCGGCGCGCTAGTAACCCATCTACCTCTTTTATACATATAATATCATTGGCGGGAGACTTCTTTTCGACTGTCTAAACCTCGGCGGTGTGCGAGTGAATCCGCTATATAAGAGTGCGCTTGCCAGAAAGAGAGGGAGGATAGGAAATTAAATAGCGAAGGAATGGATTGCCGCGCTTTCATAGAAGATATAATCATTTTGGCGGGAACAGCGGGAGCAGGCAAATGCATCCACAGAGTAATGCCATTATTGGCGCGAACAGTTATGATAATATCGTTTACCCAGTAATACAACGGCACATCTATGATTATCATATTTTACAGAAACGAATTTCAAAAATTTTATAAAAATGTTTAAAATTAACTTATGGTTCTTTTTTCATTTTTTACAGATTCTATGGGTTTGGTTACTATTATAGACATTAATACGTACTATGTAGATTAGGCACTTTTAAACACGTATCCCATATAAACTCAATTTCGCATTTTTTGCAGATGTGCCATTATATTACTAGGTGAGCGATATATGTTATTAATCTTAGATATTTTTATATCATTATAAAAAAATCACAATATGATATACCCTGGGACTATAGATAACATGGACACAATACAAAAATGGTCCTTCTGATAATTATGACGTCATTCATCTTCAGGTATAAAGTCAGTGGTCCAGATAGAGTAATATATCCATGGTTATCTTCATTTCAAGGTGTCAAGAAGCTATCAAACAAATGTGAAATGTGTTTAAATTGACAATTGAGAATTGACATTTGACACTGTGAAAGTACTTTAAATTGTGAACTTGTGAAGAACAATTTTTAGTATTAATTTACTACAATATTTGAAGTTTCCTTTACATAGAAAGTGATTGTTTAAAATTATATTTGTTTCGTTTAATAATATGCACCCTTAGTTAAAGTTGTGTTAAACTTTTGAGAATTTACTAAGAGTTGAGTTTTGGTATCTTTATCACTGTATTGCGCCATACTTATCAAACAAATCAAAGTTAAATTGATAGATACTAGAAAGCATAAGTGTATTGCCATGCCGGACATCAAGATCACCCCGCTCGGCGCGGGTCAGGATGTCGGCCGAAGTTGTATTCTCCTGTCCATGGGCGGTAAAAACATTATGCTCGACTGTGGTATGCACATGGGGTACAACGATGAGCGACGCTTTCCTGACTTCTCTTACATAGTTCCCGAGGGCCCCATAACGAGTCAGATCGACTGCGTCATTATATCACATTTTCATCTCGATCATTGCGGTGCCCTACCCTACATGTCTGAGATGGTGGGTTACACCGGCCCTATCTACATGACGCATCCTACTAAGGCTATAGCGCCTATCTTACTTGAAGACATGAGAAAAGTAGCTGTAGAAAGGAAGGGAGAGTCCAATTTTTTCACCTCACAGATGATTAAAGACTGCATTAAGAAGGTGACTGCTGTAACTTTGCATCAGTCCGTAATGGTTGATAATGAGTTGGAAATAAAAGCTTACTATGCAGGCCATGTTCTAGGAGCGGCTATGTTTTGGATCAAGGTGGGATCTCAATCAGTAGTGTATACCGGAGATTACAATATGACACCTGATAGACATTTAGGTGCCGCCTGGATTGATAAGTGCAGACCAGATCTTCTGATCACTGAGTCTACTTATGCTACAACCATCAGAGATTCAAAGCGCTGCCGTGAAAGGGATTTCCTTAAAAAAGTACACGAGTGCGTTGAGAAGGGAGGTAAAGTTCTAATACCTGTGTTTGCACTAGGACGAGCGCAGGAACTTTGCATATTGTTGGAGACATATTGGGAGAGAATGAATTTAAAGTATCCAGTTTACTTTGCATTAGGATTAACAGAGAAAGCAAACAATTATTACAAAATGTTCATTACATGGACCAATCAGAAGATCCGTAAAACATTTGTACAGAGAAATATGTTTGATTTTAAACATATAAAACCTTTCGACAAGGCTTACATTGACAATCCTGGTGCTATGGTTGTGTTCGCAACACCTGGGATGTTGCATGCTGGTTTATCACTTAATATTTTTAAGAAATGGGCTCCGTATGAGCAGAATATGGTTATCATGCCAGGGTTCTGCGTACAAGGCACAGTCGGTCACAAGATTTTGAATGGAGCCAAGAAGATTGAATTTGAAAACCGTCAAGTGGTTGAAGTGAAAATGGCCGTGGAGTACATGTCTTTCTCAGCTCATGCTGACGCTAAGGGTATTATGCAGTTGATACAATACTGTGAGCCCAAGAATGTGCTGTTAGTTCACGGCGAGGCGCAAAAAATGGAATTTTTAAAGGACAAGATTGAGAAGGAGTTTAAAATAAGTTGTTACATGCCTGCAAATGGTGAGACTTGTACAATAACTACACCAACAAAAATTCCGATTGATGTTTCATTGAGATTATTAAAAGCCGAGGCAGTCAGGTACAATGCTCAAGCCCCAGATCCTAAAAGGAGGAGAGTTGTGCATGGAATTCTGTGCGTCAAAGATAATCGATTATCATTCCTAGATATTGACGAAGTTTGTGATGAAATTGGTATAAACAGGCATATCATTCGTTTTACGAGTACAGTCCGCTTCGAAGACCCAGGGCCTGCTGTGAAAACTGCAGAAAAACTCAAAGGTTTGTTGGCGGAGAAACTCCAGGGTTGGTCTATCACCATATCGGACGGGAATATCTCTGTGGAATCAGTTTTGATTAAAGTGGAAGGTGAAGATGATAGCACAAAGAATATTTACGTGTCATGGACAAATCAAGATGAGGACTTGGGTAGTTACATATTAGGGTTATTACAATCAATGGTGCAGTGATGTTAGAATAAGGATTGTTAATTGTTTATTTTACATTAAATTAATTTTTAATTAATAAATAATAACAATAAATATATTTTATTCAGGTACACCAGGTGACATCTAAATTGCACTTTCCTTGATACCACAGGTACTGTAGCTTGTTCCTCATGTTTAACTGCTTCATGTAATCTTCATTTATTTCATTTGGTTTCTGCAAAAATAATTATACATATTCAAAACATTATTATGAGCCTCATGTGGGATATAAATTAATTAATTTTCTTATGGTGGAAGAATGAATACAATTTTATTACGTTCCTTGTTATATATATCTACTAGGCTTTTCTCTCACAATGTAATGGCTGATACACACTATTCCGCCTGCATGCCGCTATGGCCGCCATGGTCGCAAGAGGCGACTAAATCCGGCCCGCTAGTGGGAATTTATATAAGCCGCGCCATTTCGGCCATTTTAGATTCGTTTCTTTAATGGCGCGGCTTATAATATTGATTTTAATTATTAATTAATAACATTATTACTATTATTTCTCCATGGGGTTCGCCTGAATAGCTACTACCCTTGAGCTTGAGTCAGCTGCCAAACGACACGTCATGTTCCGGCTGGGGGCTTGAGAGCCAGTTTTCTTTCTCAGAGAAGAAAACATTCATCTCTCTTTCTTGGCAGACAACGCATCAGAGATGCCTTTGGTGTTGCTGATGTTCATGGGCGACGATAGCCACTTACCATCAGGTGGATCGTCAGCTCTTTTGTCGGCTATTTATATAAAAAAATAACTAAATAAACAATCGTTCAGGCAGGTCTATTTCATTTCCTTAACTTAAGTGTAGTCCAGCAGTTCAAAGTGAGGCATTGGAGACCTGGAGTGGAGTCCAAACTGTATAAGAAACTAAAGAGATTTTAGCCAGGCAGCTCGTGTTAACTTAACGATTGTTTAACTTTAAAGGAACTTCAGGTGCGAGATATAACAGCCGATACCACTGCGAAGCCTTCGTTAAAAAATTTTGGCCACGAACTTCTCGACGTAAACTTAATTTTCACATTGGAGGATACACTCTTCACTTATAGAAATGCTAATGGTGGTTTTGTATACGCAATACTAACCATAGCAGGGGGAAACAATCTTCTATAGTCTCCTTTATGCAGGAACTCCCTATGAGCATTCAAGAAGTTATTTTTTAACGTTGCGTCTAGACATGTCTTGCATAGGGCGCACACGAGGGAAGTGTCGCAGTTGTCCTTGCAGATAGTTCGACATTCATCACTCCAGACTGCGATGTTCTTTTGTGAGGACACCATATTTTGCGTTGCGTCACTGTAAAATACATACATGGAATACATTAATAATGTAATATTGCATCGCGTTCAAAAGACGTAAGTTTACAATGATATTATAAGTAAAAGAGGTAAGTTCAGATAATAATTTTTTGTCGAGAAAAAATGAACGCATTAGGTATGTATGTTTTCAATGGTAGTTTGGTCACGTTTGGTTTAGATAATATCCTTGTCATATATATATGTATTTTTTTGGGTCCAATAAACATCTTTCACAGCTATTTTACTAGCTGTGTGTGTGTGTTGTTTTGAAAAATAGTAAATCTAGGGTAACCTAGCCTTGAGCACAAAATGACACAATGCAACACACGTGTCTTCGTGGGGATTTGAACACTGATCTCTCCTGCGATCAACGATAGTGGTATCACATATCCTGGTTTATATATGTATAGATACAAGATTTATAATTAGATATTTAATTATACTTATAAGTGTTCGTATATCGCCCCTCTAACCATTGGAAGGTATATGCCCTGCTTAATATGTAAATATTATGTAAATATCTTTTGCCTTTGATGAAGCACGTTTACTAATTTAATCCATTGCAAATCCATGTATTATCTTTTGACGATTCGACATATCATAGTGGTTTATATATTGGAAATTTTGTTTTGCTTTACCTAAATACTTCCTGTTTTGCTGAAATAAGTAAATTGTAGTCATAACATTTTTATTGAGCCTACCATGCGCGCAAAGAGGATTCTAGGTATAGGTTCCCTATTTTGAATAACTAAGTATGTCTATTCTATTGGCTGGTCTAGCAAGATTGAAGCTAGCTGTTATTATTTTCTTACTTTTTATGATTACACTAAAATCCCACAATGGTTAGTGACTATGAAGTCCTGCATGCATGGTAGGTGCTGTTGCCGACCAAGAAATGAGAGAGAGATTTTTAGTCGTATTGGGGCGGCTTAGAATACTAACCCCAATCCCACGCCGGATGGGTGTCGTAAGAGGCGACTAAATCCGGCCCGCTGATGGTAGGGCCCCTCGAGGAATTATATTGGTAATAATTTTAATTGTTAATACCATTATTACTGTTATTATTTCTCCATGGGGTTCGCCTGGATAGCTACCACCTTTGAGAATGAGTGAGCCGCCAAACGACTCGTCGTGTTGCTGGGGCTTGAGACGACAACGCATCAGTGATGCCGTTGGTGTTGCTCTGATGTCCATGGGCGACAATAGCCACTTATCATCAGGTGGATCGTCATCTCGATTGCCGGCTATCTTCATAAAAAAAGAGAAATAAATAAATAATTTACCTCGGTGTTTCATCTTGTATGTGACTCGCAACACCAGTCAGAGTGAACAAGTTGTACAGGACCTGTTCGTAAAGCAACTGGTTGGGAGCGAAGTGCGCCGAGCTCAGGTTGGGAGACATGTTGGCTTCCAGCAAGTACACTCTCAACTCCTCGTCCACCACCAGGTCGAAACGCATCAGCTCGAAGAAGTTGTCCGACGATGGGTAGTTTTTAAGCTGTAAGAATAAATACCTGTATACATTTTGTTTTAATTTTTTTTTTAATATTTTTGTTTAATGTAGGCACATTATGAAGAAAATGTTTCAATATTATGTAATACTATGATGGACTTTTTACTTAATTGTTTCACTTTCGTGATAATTATAGTTTATTGAAACCCTACCACATTGTACCATCATAAATTGTACATACCATCGGATGGTACAGCAACCAGCGACCGTTGGCCAATTCGCCATGGCCACACCACGAACAGAAGATTGGTTTGGAGTTTGGACACTTTGAACTCAAGATGGAGTCCTTTACACGTGCGGTAGGTAAATTGATATACAATTTAAGATTATCTACATTATTAAAAGGGGGAATTGTTAATGAAGAACTTATTTAGTTTAGTAAATCCGTCTATAATTTTCTGAGCTGACCTCGTTATAAAATCCAGCGAGGATTTTTACTTGGTACGTATATAAAATAGGATGTAGGTAATATATTTTTAACTAATTAATTGTAAAGCATTTATTATATATAGGTATACTCGTATATTATTATGTCTGTGGGTATAACAGAACCACAGGCAAAAACTGTTTGATAAAATACCACTGCGGACATCGCTCCTATGAATCTACCCTGGGTTCCATGACCCGACAAATGCCACAATATGCAAATACACTTACGGCCTCTATTATATGTTTTTCCTTTTTTATAAAAACCTCGCTGATCGCTTCTTGAACTTCCTCCCACATTCTTGTTGTATTTTTGCCCTGTAACATCAAAAGAAAATAAAATGAAGAAAATATCGAATGAAAGTCACGAACGATAATTCCATATGGATATTTTTGTAGGGAAAGAATAAAGTAAAATCTTAACATGGGCTAACATTTTAAAGGTTTCAAAGTAGGTGTAAAATTGTAAAGATGGTAAGGTGTAAGATTGTATATTTTTAACAATTCTAGCTATACCAAGGCACCCGTAGTTGTATTAGATGGCCGCCGAGGAGTCTTTAGTAGGCAGGAATCGCACATAATCCGGAACTATCTTAAGCCTGGGTTTAAAAAAATTTCCTCTAAATAAAAAAAAACAGTAGGCACAGTGGCTGTCTTCGTTGCAACATAAATTATATTTGTCTCGTCGCCAAAGTGACATTTCGAGGGACGTTGAACTGATAATTATGAGAGCATGCAGTGATGCCTTTGGTGTTGCTGATGTCCATGGGCGACGATAGCCACTTACCATCAGGATCGTCAGCTCGTTTGCCGGCTATTTCCATAAAAAAGAGCATATTATGACATGTATATATTTTTATACTTCGATATTTTCGATGTTGTTTTCAGAACAATTATAACGGTTGTCGAGCTTTGTAATGACACAATAGGTAGTAACATCCTATAACCGAGTCGGCAGTGACCCTGCCTGTGGAGTGGAGGCTCCGCCTTCGATTCTCAACCGATGCAAATTATAGTGATTGGGTTAGCGAGTACATTTTAAGGACAAAGTCAAACCTTGGATCTCGCGTAAGTGTCGAAAGCATCCTTCATGCTGAAGCCGAGAGCAGTGTACGGATGAGCAAGGGAGGGGACCTGCCACGTCGGGAGGTAGTCATCACCAACCACGTATTTATCCAGGTTCTTTGGGTCAAACGGATAGTACTTTGCTGGGCAATACCTGTAAATTAAAAGCATTGAGATTTAGTTTATTTAGAGATTGACGAATATACCTATTTAAATGGCTTACTGAAATATTAGGGAGTAATAGGATAAATAAATAAACGCACACTCATACCCTCGCAGTAGGTTTTCGTTTGTCGCGGATGGCACGGCCAACATAAATTAGACACAGTCCCGAGTACAAATATTTATCTGTCACATAAATATCTGCCCCGGCCGGGAATCGAACCCGGGCCCCTCGCTTGGCAGGCAGGTTTACATACTACCAACTAGGTGACAGAGTTGTCTCAATCTGTAAGTTTGTTTACCAAAACAGGATTCGTCCAAATAAATGGACTATAGCAATCTTGGATCCAACCCGGGGTGGGTTGTTCGTAGTGCATCCAGTAGAATGCCTTTGGCGCAACTATTGTTTTTGGGCGACAGTAAACATTAGCCATTAGGTGGCGTCTGTTCGTATGTTGGTTAGGTATTTATTTAAAAATCTAGTCTATCTCACTAGCCCCATTGTCCCATGATTTCCATGTGGGATGTTCAAGTAGCCTCAATAATATTAGTAACTCCACTGCAACGCTCTTCTTTCTTCTTTGGAAAAAAAGAATAGAGTGTCATCAAATCTGTCAAGTTTCATAATCTTCAAAGACCAATTAGCAGACAAGATACGAGTATAACTACGTACAAGATTACAAAGGTATGTACATACATGTCTGTGATTACAATAAACCCGATGTAAAAGACTACGTACAAGTACTCAATACTAGTTAATAGAAAGAACGATTAAAATAATTACTTATTATGAAAGAGAAAACAATTTTTTAACCCTTTGTATTATCCATATTTATTTGTATTGGTCTAAGATCCGGAAAAATGCTCCACTATAATGTATGCTAGATAATGTATTATAATTAATCCGTTACATTATATTATTGTCTACCTATATCTAATATATAAAATTCTCGTGTCACAGTTTTCGTTGCCATACTCCTCCGAAACGGCTTGACCGATTTTGATGAAATTTTTTGTGCTTATCCGGTATCTATGAGAATCGGCCAACATCTATTTTTCATCCCCCTAAATGTTAGGGGTAGTCCACCCCTAATTTTTTTTTATTTATATGGCAAAACAACGTTTGCCGGGTCAGTTAGTATTATATAATAATGATCAGTTTTAATTTTCATCAAAATCGGTCCCGAGACTCCTTTGACTACCTTTCGCTATTCCTCATAGTTTAGTAGAAAGAAAATATTTATTTCATTAACAATTTTATTAATTAACATTGTCTGTACGCGAATTTATTAGGCAACCAATCAACAATAGTATAGATGTTTATAGTATCTGGTCTCTGGCATACTTACACAGTGGATCATTTTTATTAAACACTTGAGATTATATTATTTCTTAAGCCGGATCTCGCACTGTATCATTATTTATATTTAGAAATCCATTATCCTTAATCGTACGATTGATAGTGACATCCCTAGAAAAATGTTTGTTACAAAAACATACCACAATAAATAGGTTTATGTATTACTTGGGACAGTAAAATTATTCTTTTTCAAACGTTAGTACTGCTATATTCGGAATCTTTTGCACAATAGATTATGACACGCGTATACTTCCAACAATGCGGAGATAAATATGAATTGATTATTATAATATGATATCCAAAGATATAAGAGTAAAAATAGTTCAATAACGGTTAAACACCCACGCCATAGTGATATTTGCGAATAAAATCCACCTACTAATAATAAAACTCTAATGGGGTCAATTCTGGACATGCAACTGAGAGATAGGCATCGTATTTTTTGACGTGCAAATAGTAGGATTAGTTGCTGATAGAATAAGTAGGTATATTATCATCATCCCATAGCCACCAGAAAAGTTGTTCACTGATACAGCGAACTGACGAGTAAGATGAAACTAGTTCCATCAACACCACCTGGATACCTGGCGTTCGTCCACAGTTCGGTTCTCGCGTAGTTTTCTACCTCGCACGTGTAAACTGTGGAACGAACTTCCTGCATCGGTGTTCTGAAGATCGGTGTTATGACGTGGGGTCCTTCAAGAAGCGCGTTTATTGTTTTCTTCGAAACCAGCAACGCATTGGTGACGCCCCCGGTGTTACTAATGTCAATGGGCGGCGGTGATCACTTACCATCAGGTGACTCGTCTGCTCGTTTGTCTGTTCAAGGCATAAAAAAGCCTTGACTGCGTCGTAACAACTTTACATTCAAAATTAAACAGTTACTCGACCTACTTGACGAAAAGTATGAATCGATTTAAAGCATACACACCTGAAAAGCACGTCCCCCTTGTACCAATAAGCTCGAAGAGGGTTGACGGAAGTGAGTGCGACGTACACGCCAATATCGAACTTATGTCCGTCCACTAAGAACGGCTTCTGCACGTACTCCTGGACGAAACTCTCACCGCTCGACGAATCAATTTCACTCACGTTTTTTAAGTACACACCTCTGTGCTGATTGTGTTTTTCCAGAAACAAAGTATTCTTGTTATCAGCTGCGTACTCCAAGAATTCTTTCTTGTTCTTTGGCAGCTTGAAGGCTTTCGGGATGAACTTGGACTGGGACGTCGCTAGATCCACTTTGTTGGTAATGAATCCCGTGCCGGGGAAGTGGTTCACCTTCTGGTGGGGCTTCAGTCTCAGCATTTGAGGGTACAGAGTCCTAAATGGGTAGTCGTGTGACCAAAGAAGACTCCACGGAGAGGCATTTGTACTTTTTTCATATCCTATCCTATTTAGAACTAAGTGGACGTGTTTTAGTAAACCGTTTATGTTTTCAACGTCCTGGTGAGCAGAGTACACCCAGTAGGAGCGCCTGCTACCTTTATCTTGTAACTTTAAGTTCCTGTTGTGAACGTTCATGATTTCTAAAGTAATAGCTAACGTGACCCCTAAAATACATATTAACAGGAAAATATTTATGTTTGAATCGTTTCTGCTAGATTTACGCGCCGAGTTACATTTATCTTTGGTTATTTTATCAGAATCGATCTCTGTCTGTTGTTTCTCCAAGGTTTGTTTCGTGCCCTGTAGAAGCGGAAAAGTTTTCAGATGTTAGTACTTTAATATGAATAACATTTACCTATTAAATTGGGACTGACAAACTATCTTCGGTCACACGATAAAATTCTATACGAAAATATATCGTGTACCGTGTAGATAGTGTGCTAAAATTAGGTATGCTCTCTACATATTGGGGTTCATTTGAGGAAAACAGTGTGTCTTTCGAACTATAGTTACTTTGATGACTGTATTTAATGCAGACGGAACAAAGAGGTGTCATAATATTAAATTTCTTATATTAATAAATATTTTTATTATATTAAGTTTATTTATTTATAGATGGTAAGTTTAAGTTCATTATTAAAAGGGCTTATCGTAGATATTTGTAATAGAGGTTCAAAATAATCAGGTGTCTCTATAGATAAAATAAAGAGAGAAAGCATTTATTTCGTTGTTAAAATTGTGTACTTATAATATAATATGTTAAGGATTGTATATGTACGTGTACAAGCATATATTGTACTGTACATAACAATTAGTGTATTCCTTAATAGCGACAAGAGTGGCTCTATCTTTATCCTGTGATTCCTACGTTCTATGGTTGCTAGTTTTCAGTGTAGTCTTTACATGCCTGTATTAATTTAGGTTCTCTGTATTAAATAAAAAGTTAGGAATAGCCCCGCAAAAGCTAAATCTGAACTCACACTCAATTAATCTTGTTCCATAAATAGGCCATATATTATGGGTATATTTAAACAAGTCAGTATTCCTAATTATCGAAGTTAGATCAATGTTAGTAAACATTTTGTATCTAAATATGGATCTTAATAAAGTTTACTAAACTACGAAGGCAAATTACTTACACTTGATTCTCTCGACTCCATGTTATCCTATTACTTCTTTACTTGTTAATACTGGCTATAGACAATTAATGATCTATGGTGACTAGAAAAAAAACAATATTTATTTTTCCGCGAAGCGTGTTTGCACTCAGATGTTCACATACGTTAAGAACGAAAACTCCTTTGCATGGTATTAGAGAGAGACGGACAGTCATATTCAATACGAGTGATAGGGACAGAAAACACTTTCTAAAACCGAGCAAGCAACGGCATACCGGCTTTTTAAGGTCACATCAGATGAGTACCTTGTAGGTACTTACCACACATTGTTTATATTCGCAGTCATTTTATAATTATCACGTAATTAAATAACAAGGGAAATATTAAAAATACCACCATAACATAAGTAGGTATGCCTATGAGTAAGAATATCAGTATTTATCTTAGGGAACATACCAAAACCACGTGCCTCATTTAGGGGGGGAGGGGGGTCTTCAAAACACCACGATTGGTCACAGAGGGGTGGGGGGGGTTTAGGTTTTTGTCACGTAGTCAATATTTTAGCAACCATTGCGCCACAAAGTCGTCAAATATAAGCAAAATTATTATTTTTTAACTCTGTTTTTGCAAAAAAGTACTGAAAACCGTATTTATCAATTACCACGTGAAAACTAGGGAGGGAGGGAGGGGGTCTTCGCGTATACTACGGATGGTCACGAAGGGGGGGAGGGGGGTAAAAGGTTGGAATAAATGGGTTACGTGGTTTTGGTATGTTCCCTTATATATACAATTCTCGTGTCACAATGTTAGTTACCATACTCCTCCGAAACGGCTAGACCGATTTTTATGAAATTTTATATGCATATTCAGTAGGTCTGAGAATCGGCTACTATCTATTTTTCATACCTCTAAGTAATAAGGGTTGTCCACCCCTAACATTTATTTTTATTTTTTGAACAAAATTTTTATTTTTTATTTATTTATAATCTGGCATTAAAGAATACATGCAACCCTAAATTTTCACTCTTCTAACACCCGGGGTGGGTGTTATTTTTTGATATGATTGTTAGGCGATACGAAGTTCGCCCGGTCAGCTAGTAATACAATAAAATTTTGTTCTTTTAGAATTAAGGTGGTAGCCCAGGCCGACAAAATACCCTACCTACCTCCAGTCCACCAGTCCAAACGCATGGTGACCTTGGTACTAAAGCCTCGTCAGTTCGCGTTGCACCATGAGAAGATTATCTGAAGTCCAACTTCAGATGAAAGCAACTGCCCCACTACTGAGCTCGTGTCTCTAAGAGGCCTAGCTATGGCTTACTCTACCCTGCTCAGCTGTTCCTGTGCGGATTAGTGGAATACATAAGTAGGTACTTACCTAATGTTTTTTAAATCCTACTAAGAGATTTTTATTTAAGTTAAATAAATTACAGTAAGGTCAACTCGGCGAAGACCGTCTGGAGGGTAGGACCGTACAGTACGAAATACAACGAATTCTGAATAACTACAGCAAATACAACCCAGCGTACAAACACTTTAAACTGTTTTAGTTTCAATAAATTGACATAGATGGCGCTATTTATAACACAAAGAGAAAAAAATACGTATAAAATTTAGTCGGGCTATCAACTTGCAACACGACCTAGCAACACTTTGGCAAAAAAATATTTTAAGTGGTTTTTCATCATATTTATCAAGATTTGTGTAGCTAATTTAATTAATTATCAATATCATTATCTACTTAAATATTATATTAGAATAGAATAAAACATATTTTTTACAAAGTTACATCTAGTGAAAAAAACCAATCCTCAAATTGCAATAGTGGAGAAGTCCGTCTAGTTCTTGGAGGGAAAGATCGGCATGTGCCGGTCTTCGTCGTTTCCAGATGTAATAAACCTTTTACGCCTAAGCAAATTTTATAAAATTAATCCTTATACATATGATTCGTATATTTAAGCTTCCTGCGTAGTGAGTATCTCTTAAAACCTCTTAAGGTCTACTCTTAAAATCGATAATCAATATTTCATTTCAATTGCCGTGTTATTTTATTATTTTTCTTTGACTCATACATTTATGCTATTATAATACTCTATTTTATACTTTCGACGAATTTATTAGCACTAGCGCTGAAAAAAAAACAATTATAATATGAATATAGAAGAAGGTGTATTTTAGTACCTACTTCGATTAAGTAAGTTGGTTTTTGATCTCTTAAATGGTAGACCTAAAGAAGGCGATTCCTTTTAATAAAATTGATATACAAAAAAAAAACGATTTTTTAATTTGATTTAATTGTTTTTTACCCCTGAGTTTCGATCTATACCGGACTTACCCGACATACGTATTTTTTTGCGATTTATGACGATTAGAGCGTTTAATATTAAAAACGATAGCACACATTTAAATGGCGTTGAAATACATACGCGTATACAATGTCTATATTCACGTAAACCGACTATTTGTAGGTTTTTTTTCCACAAGACGGTCTTACCTGACGTGGTAGTAAAGTCCGTCTATTTCACCATATTTTCAAAATTAATTTTTATTTCATTAATCGATAACCTTAAAGTAATTTTTAGAGTTTTTTTTAATGGTCAACTAAATATTTGATTACCTAATTCAATAAAATTTGCCTAAAATGTTATAGAAATGGCAAAATTTGCCTAATGAATTACATTTTTAATGAAGTATGCCGGTCTTCGACGAGTTGACCTTATATTTATTTATTTATATTCATACTAACATCTAATATTACAGGTGGACCTAATGCGTTAGTGTAGTTATACATAATACATATATAAATAATAAACCTCTATCTTCGTCTAATACATACTAACTAGTAGAACATATTCGGGATTTCATTAGGCGTGAAAATGGAATGTGAAATACCGATATGGGAATAGCTATGTTGACCACAAACAGTTGCTTCAGCATATACTGGCGGTCACTGATATAATACACTAGGAAATCGCCCTCGCTTCGCTTCGGCAAAATAGTAAAAAAATATATATAATGTAGCCTATGTCACCAGGGGATAATGTAGCTTCCCAACAGTGAAAGAATTTTTCAAATCGGGTCGGTAGTTTCGGAGCCTATTCAATGCAAACAATCAAATCTTTCCTCTTTTTAAATTAGTATAAGTAGATATACGAGTAGATAACGAAAATACTAGTGCATAGATATGACAGTTAACATAAAGTCCAGCTCATTAGGTTTTTTCGAGAATTTGATTCTCTTATTTACAGCAAAGAAAAACATACATATCCCACAAAAAAATTGAAGCCTCTTCGACGGGTTCCTGGCTTTACCTCTAAAATATTTATGCAGTTGATTTACGCGGAATGTGTGATCAGCAATGATGTTATTTTATTTACTAAAACAGCTGACACTGCAAGCAATTTCGATGGATTACCGACTGTCGATTATAATTTGTAAATACATAATTGTTGTCCTCAATTCGTACTGTTATGTCAGCAGTAGATACCTACGGAAAGTCGGGAATAGTAAAAATTGTGTAAACACCTACTACGACCTACGTTTTAATTAGTTGTTAATATGATTAAACTACAGTCCACGACAAAATATAGACACTATACATACACACTATAGACATAGACACACACACACACTATATACACGACACATTTTTATTCAATTTTAATCAAAAAGAAACTACCTATTTTTTATTTCTGTTGACCTAAGACTTAAACCAAAAATTAAATATGCCATAGAAAACAAAACCGAATAAATAAAGAAAAGTCATCATGAAGTACATAAAAGATCCTGAAAATAATATAAAAACATCTAACAAAAGGTTATAATGATAGAGGTGGACAATTACTTGATTCAAAATTTACTATACCAGCAAGAAAATCACTTCTGCAGCTGGGATATAAACTCTTTCTCGTTTGAGAGATTGCTTGGCAAATTGTAAGTGTTCTCTCTTACGCCCCAACTCAGAGTCACTAACGGTTACTTAAATCGTTCGTTAGTACATACCTAATTTGTATGGTGATTCTTTACTAAGAAGCGATTTAAGTAACCTTTAGTGACTGAGTTGGGGCGTTAGTCTCTTATGTTTTTCAGAAAAATTTGATTTCTGAGACACGATAATTCGAGTGTCTAATAAAGCTTAGGTAAAAGCGATGGTAGGACTAATTATAATACTTCTTAGATATACCAATAACCCAAACTTTGAAATCTCAACAGTATCGATGAGTAAGCAGAAGTAAGCAAGATCCATTAATAGGAAACGCAATCGTATAAATGCAATGGGGCGGGTCGGGTTTGCGATGCGTTATCTGTTGTTTGCCGAGAGGCGACGTAGACAGGACGGCGGGCGCCGCTGCCGCCCGGCCGCCGTGTGGTAGGGAACTGTAAGTTCTCATCTATACTAATATTGTTAAAGTAATTTTAAATTTCGCGCCTTCCAACTCTTCCAAGTTATGTCAAATATTAACTTTATATTTTTTAAAATGTACTGTGCTCTCTACTCTGTGGAACATTGAATGGCGTTGTACAAATTTCAAAGTATTTCTAATAAAGTGCTTAAATATCTGCAAAAGTTATTTAATTGCAACAGGTTATGGGCCCAGTAAGCCCTAGTGTTAGCAAAAGTTGTAGAAAGTTCGTAAAATCTGTGATTTCGACAAGCCGGCAAATTTCATCATTCACATATAACCTAAAAGCACGCGGTCTGTGAAGAAAATTCTTATAAGCGATCAAAATTTCCTTCACAATGTCGTCTAACAATCCATTGGCATTAATTGAAAAGTTAACCGGCCGAGACAACTACTCGACCTGGAGATTTGCAGTCAAAACATATCTCCAGCACGAAGAATTGTGGGATTGTGTGGAGAAAGGCGATGTAGACTCAAAACGCGACACTAAAGCGAAGTCTAAAATAATATTGCTTGTTGATTCAACGAATTACGTTCATATACAGGAAGCTAAAACCGCCAAAGAAGTGTGGGACAACCTAGCTAAAGCATTTGATGATTCAGGGCTGACACGCCGTGTTGGATTGCTTCGGGAACTGTGTACAACCTCCCTCACCGGTTGCCAAAACGTAGAGGAATACGTCAGCAAGATTATGACGACGGCACACAAATTGAGAAACATTGGGTTCAATGTAGACGATGAGTGGTTAGGAACCTTACTACTCTCAGGTCTACCCGAGTCATATCAACCTATGATTATTGCGATTGAGAGTTCAGGAATAAAAATTTGTGCAGATTCTGTGAAATCTAAAATTCTGCAAGATGTTAAAATGAATGAAATGCAAACTTCAGCATTCGCAACAAATCAAAATTTTAAAAAGAAAGGAAATAAAAAGCTATTTCAAAAAGGCCCTCGGTGCTATTCTTGCAACAAGTATGGTCATATTAGCACAGAGTGCAAATCAAAGAAGAAAGGTAAAATGGAAAGCTCTAGTTATGCTGCCGCATTTATTGCCTCTGATAACAGCAGTGATGCATGGTATGTTGACTCGGGAGCTTCTGTGCACATGACAAGATGTAGTGACCTATTAGAATGTCAAAAAGAGTCAATCATCAAAACAATCAAGGTAGCTAACGACAAATCCTTGTCTGTGAAATGTTCCGGGCAATTAAGTCTAGATGTTTGTGATGAAACAGGTCAGTGCAGAAAAGTTTTACTCCAGAATGTGCTCTGTGTACCGGAGCTGGCCACAAATTTAATATCAGTTAGCCAAATAATTAAAAATGGTGGCCAAGTCAAGTTTAATAGCAAAGGATGTGTTATTCTGAACAAATATAACACTATAGTGGCAACAGCTGTTCTAATTAACAATATGTATCGACTTAATATGTATGGTGAACATGCTTACATATCTGATGTCCATGAAAATGATGCATATCTGTGGCACCAGCGTATGGGTCACCTGAATTTTAATGACCTAAATAAAATGATGGAAAACACTGAAGGAATGAAAATACTGAAGAAAAAGGATAATTTAACATGCATAACATGCCTAGAAGCAAAACAGACTCGCTTACCTTTCAAACATAAAGGAACTAGAGCCACAAAACTCCTTGAACTAGTGCATTCTGATGTGTGTGGACCCATGGAGACAGAGTCTCTTGGCGGAGCCAAGTATTTTCTTACCTTTATTGATGATTTCTCTAAAAAGGTATTTGTTTACTTCTTGCAGAAGAAGTCAGAAGTAATAGATAAGTTGAAGGAATTCAAGAAATATGTAGAAAATCAATTGGAATGTAAAATCAAATGTCTCCGTACTGACAATGGCCTTGAATTTATTAATAAAAATGTCTCTGATCTTTTAAAAACTAATGGCATTATACATCAAACAACAGTATCTTATACACCACAACAAAATGGAGTTGCAGAACGATTTAACAGGACACTAGTAGAAAAAGCCAAATGCATGTTACTTAATGCTAAATTGTCTAAGCAGTACTGGGCAGAAGCCATACACACTGCAGCCTATCTACTTAATAGAATTCCAACAAAATCCTTGTCATACAAAACTCCTGAAGAAATGTGGTCGGGAATAAAACCAAATGTCAGTCACCTGCATGTATTTGGGTGTGAAGCTATGGTACATTTACCAAAAGAGAAGACAAAGAAATGGGATGCAAAAGCAAAGAAGGCTATTTTTATTGGTTACTGCGACAATACCAAAGGTTACAGGTTTATTATCCCTACTTCTGGACTGGTTGTGAAAAGCAGAGATGCAGTTTTTCTGGAGTCAACTGTTGTAAGAAACTATGTTCCAGTGGACTTGACTGAAACAAAAGGTGAGAGTGAAGAGCTCCCTTCTGAGAGCCCTAGGTCAACTTCCACAAACGCAGAGACTAGTTATGATGAATGTGAATCCGATGATTCAAAAGACAGTAGTATCTATGTACCAGACAGAAAAATTGGAGATATACACACTTCAAATATAACATTAAGGCCAAGAAACAAACAATTACATTATAAGACAGAAAATTTTCAAAATTATTTATGCTATAATGAAGGCACTTTAGATGTACCTCTGACCTACAACGATGCAATTACATCAGCTAACTCTGATAAGTGGAAAATGTCAATAAGTGAAGAATTGCAATCTCATAGTGATAACAAGACGTGGACATTGGTTGAGAAGCCAAAATCTGCCAAGGTGATTGGCTGTAAATGGGTGTTTCGAGTAAAGGATGAGCCAACAGGTCCACGGTATAAGTCTCGTCTGTGTGCAAAAGGATATGCACAAACAAAAGGAATTGACTATGAAGAGACCTTCTCACCGACTGTCAGGTATGATTCTATACGTTCACTTTTATCAATAGCTGCTGAACAAAACCTACAAATTATGCAATTTGATATAAAGACAGCCTTTTTGTATGGTGAATTGAAAGAACAAATATTTATGGTTCCACCTGAGGGCTTAGAATGTGCACCTAATATTGTATGTAAACTTAATAAATCTCTTTATGGATTGAAGCAAGCGCCCAGGTGCTGGAACACTTAATTTAACACAATATTAGAAAAATTTGGTTTTGTCAGAAGCTTGGCAGATCAGTGTGTCTATGTTGGTCATGTTAAAGGAATTAAGTGCTTTCTATGCCTATATGTAGATGATGGACTTTTGCTATCTAAAGAAAAGCTTGTTATACAAGAAGTTATTAATGAATTACGGACAAACTTTGAGATAAATATTTGTCCTCCTAATGTCTCCTATGTTGGCATGCAAATAGAAAGAGGTGACAAGTATATTTTTATTCATCAAACTAAATACATTGAGAAACTTTTAGAAAAATTTAACATGAGTAACGCTAATTCAAATAGTATTCCAGCTGATCCTCATGTGAAGTTACAGAAGAGTGAGACGATGCCCGTGAAGGACTTACCATACAGAGAAGCAGTTGGATCACTCATTCACTTGGCAACTGTAAGCAGACCTGACATTATGTATGCAGTCAGTATGGTGAGTCAATTTTTGCATTGTTACAATGAGTGTCATTGGAATGCTGTGAAGAAAATACTAAAATACCTAAGAGGGACTAAAGAATTCGGACTATACTATCAGGCTAAGCCTCAGAGCACTGATTTGATTGGCTTCAGTGATGCAGATTACGCCAATGACATTACATCAAGGCGTTCCATGACAGGATATGTTTTTATAAAAAATGGAGCCGCTATCACATGGTCCAGTCAACGCCAACAGAGTGTAGCTCTGTCAACTACAGAGGCGGAATTCATGGCTGCCTGTGCAGCTACCAAAGAAATAATTTGGTTAAAACAACTATTAAGTGATCTGGGAGAGTATAAACAAAGTTCTGTGTGTTTAAATATAGATAACCAAAGTGCTATAAATGTAATTAAAAATAGTGAATTTCATAAACGTTGTAAACATATAGACATCAAGTATAATTTTGTGAAAGAAAAATACTATGAAAAGATTATTTCTTTAAACTATGTAAGCACAGATCATCAATTTGCTGATATTTTCACTAAAGCTTTGTGTCGAGATAGATTTAAGTTGCTAAGGAGTAACATTGGTATGTTAGAATTAAACACTTAATGTTTTTTTTTTGTAAATAGTTTAATTCAAGAAGGAAGGCTCTAATTTGAAGGGAGTGTTAAAGTAATTTTAAATTTCGCGCCTTCCAACTCTTCCAAGTTATGTCAAATATTAACTTTATATTTTTTAAAATGTACTGTGCTCTCTACTCTGTGGAACATTGAATGGCGTTGTACAAATTTCAAAGTATTTCTAATAAAGTGCTTAAATATCTGCAAAAGTTATTTAATTGCAACAAATATTATAAAGAGGAAAGATTTGATTGTTTGCATTGAATAGGCTCCGAAACTACTGAACCGATTTGAAAAATTCTTTCACTGTTGGGAAGCTACACTATCCCCGGGTGACATAGGCTATATTTTTTTACTATTTTTCCTGAAGCGAAGCGAGGGCGATTTCCTAGTCAGTGATAAACATTGTTTCAAGAGAGAAATAACAAGAAATAAGTACGAAGAATCGAGTTAATTTCTATTCTTTCAAAACTAGCCAAGTGCGTGTCAGGCCATGCGTAATGTAGAGTTCCGAACTAGTAAGTTTATCGACTATTACTCATTAACTACTTAAGCTAACATAGCCGTGAAAGTTTTCCTTGTAAATTCATCGTAGTTATATGCTACTGCCGTTAATTTTTTCACATGTCAAACGCTTACCATTTAGCTGGCCGGTAGGGACACTTGACTCTACCAAAATTGGCACTTTAAATGCAAATATTTCGCAAACAGACCACAGAATCTAAAAATGATCTTTGCATACCTATATTATTTATCTTTAAAATAAACCTTTTCAACGATAAGACCTTTTCAACGAAACCCTACAGGTATACTATATTTGCTATATTATTACTATATTTACTTATAATGGGGACACTGACAATACAAAAGAGAAGTCCGAAGAAGAAGTATCTACAAGTAGAATCAGGTCATGCACATCACAAAAATGCAATGTCATCAAAACTAAAGCAAATATTATGTACAATTTCAGTTGAGGTTACGAGGAAGTAGTATCTCACAACACAAACAAGGCTAAATAAAAGCTTTTAAAACACCCTCCCTGTTACATACAGCAAGCGCGTCAGTGGACACCGGCGTCGCCGCGTCTACGGAGCCATCGATCGCACGCACCGCGTCCGCGAACCGTGCGCGTCTCGTGCGTCGAGCGACGCCGCCGCGGTGTCGAGCCGGCGCCGCGTCGCGTCTTGTTGTTACAACCGATACTAATGTCGGCATCTCGATTGTTGTTAGGGTGCATGCACACTAACACAGAACATCTAATAATTAGTACTAATTATTAGATGTTCTGTGCACACTAACGTAAAGGGAATTTGTAATTTAAGTTTTTGGGCAATATAGTTTTTTGAACATGTTATTTTAATTAACAAATCGATATGTGCATAATTTGAATACATAGTTTTGTATTTTGTATTAGATGGTAATCTGTAACTTGGAAATCTTAGAATACCAATTGGTCGTGATATTATTTGACAGTCTACAATGTCGACATTATTAATACATATATCTTAATTTTCACGGGTCCTAGAAGTAAGTGGACCCGGTATTTTGTTAGGCTTGCGTGGGGACACAGGTCCAACACGTAGAGGCCCCTTTGAGAAACACAAGGTGGATACTATCCTCGATTGCATAATCTGATACTTTTAATGTCGACCGACAAACCAGCTGATGATCCATGCTGGCAAGTAATCGCCGTTGGTAAAAGGCATCACCGATGCGTTGCCGCCTAAGAAAGGATAGAGACAAAACATAAAATTATAAGTATATTTTTTATTCCTTGAGCAGGGAAAGGAGCACACGGGTCACATTATAATATTGTATATATTAGATGGTAATTCAAAAATAATAAATGGTATTATGACGATTAACTTAAACATTATCTTGTCGTGAATGAAGTGAGAAGACAGAATTATTACCATGCTGGTAAATTAGCTCATTTATTAGCTATTAGCTCACCTATTAGCTCAATTAGTGTGTATGTTCTTTTACTGTGTGGTCACTAAAATCAACGACAATAAATAAATAAAATGTTACTGTATTACGTTACCTACTTAGGTATATTAATTTCCCCATCTCCAGAATATACTGAAGCACGGGATTATTCTTTTTTAAGGTTTATTTCTAATGTAAATAGGCTTTGCTATACAAGAAAATTAAACCAAATTTATTTTGGAATGCTTTACGAGTAGTAATGTGAGTTTTCCACAGACATTTACTATCTATGCCTGTGGAGTTTTCGTAGAAATCACTTACCGGATTTAGATGATTCTTCAAATAACGCTAACTTATATTACTGGTCAATATATCGGGCTTTTCACGTTTTCATTCTGGAAATTGGATCTGATCCCATGGTTTAGAAAATAAAGAATAGAGGATTGTTCATTTTTAACCGACTTCAAAAAAAGGAGGAGGTTCAACAATTCGACTGTATTTTTTTTATGTTTGTTACCTCAGAACTTTGGACTGGGTGAACCGATTTGGATGATTCTTTTTTTAATCGAAAGCTGGTGCTTGTCGTGTGGTCCCACATAAATTTGAGTGAGATGACAATGGCATCATGTACTTCATTTGAAGTTGGTTCTTTTTTTGTTAAAATTTTAGATTGTAGTTTGTAGTTTAATATGTTTTTATATCCCTATGCATAAAGCTACGCCTATGAAATAGCGTGGGTAAACAATAAACATGTTTAACAATTGTGTACCGCCTCTACATGTAATGTGGGGAATTTTTTTTCATAGTGTGATACTTTCATTGAAAATGGTCTTTCAAATATTAAGGCTTTGCAAAGACTATTTTTCAATTCAGGGAGCTGATTGCGTTTGGGATTGTGCTAATTTTTGTTAGAGTCAAGTGTCCCTTTGCCATTACCCATTGTCTTTGCTCCCTTCCCTTGCCAGCCAAATCGTAGGTGTTGCACATGTGAAAAAAAGTAAAAAATTCACAGCAGTAGTTTATGTCGCACCTTCAGTGGAAAAAGGCATAAGATGAATATTGCAATTTTACAGGAGAGCAAAAAACTGTTAATATACCAGTAAGTATTCAAAGGAATTTACATTACGATTTCTTGCACAATACCGTCAAGTTCAGCATATGCAGCTTTTGTCCCTCTTTCCAATCATATTAATAACTAAAATTCAACATAAGTGGACTTATGCTTTTTTTCCACTGAGGGTGCTATGTGATTGATGTGATTGAATGGAAAATTATCACGTCTCACGACTTGTCGATATTATAAATGTAAAATAATAAATAGCAAAATAAGACAATATTGTATAAACAATAGCTTGTTATACCGACAAAATAAGTAACACACACCGAACGAATATCAGTGAAAATGATAAACATACACCTTTCTTTAATATCTATGTCTGTTTCTTGTCGTCTGTCGTCACATCGCGGCATCGGTACACAGATACCCCCTATTTACGCATCGGTATAAGGGCGGTGTCCATGGTAATCCGAAAAACATGTCGTTCCCGGTTAGGGCCACAACACGCCTCGCTAGGGCTTCAAGCTAATTGTCTAGCCTAAAGCCCTCTGTCTGGCAAGTGCTTAAGTACCTACTTGCCTTCTTGTTTAACTGTAATAATTATTTGTTTTGTTGAACGTAAGATCATACAACTTCACAATTTATATGACGTCACAAGGGATTATTTCTAGGTTACTATTATAGTTTTTTGCGTTTATAACAGTTAGATATAATTGCCTACCAATACCTTTTATACCTAAATATAGTATAGTATAATATAATATAGTATGCAATAAATAACCTGTGCTTGATTTACTATTAACTAAACCATTTCGTTACGATACTGCATAGTAAGTTAAACCAAGAGAAAACTATGAAAAAGTGTAATTTCTTAAGAGGAGCTAGAGCTAAATTGGACATTTCACACGCTGCGTAAGGCGGTACAAACCGACTGTCGCTAATCCTAACAACGCCATTAAAGTCGGTTTAACTATGCTGGGGCTTCGGGGTAATCGCCGGGCTAACGGGTTTACCAACTACCCTCTGTCTGGCAGGTAATCGACTGTAATCTAGCTTCTAGATACTATTTAAAATAGATGTTAATTTACGCTATTGTAGATCCCCAAATCTAAAATGTTGGTCATGGTGCATCCGGCTCGAAGGACCATGTAAAGTGTTGCGCATTTTGTTGATGGTGCAGGACAGTTAATATAGTTTTTAAGCAAATTTCTTGTAACCATTATCTTTTGATAGGTTTTTAATAAATTTATATTATTGTTGGAGACAGTATGATAAATTAAAATGATAAATATAAATTACTAATGTAAGAATCAATAACTCAAATAATTATTAAAATTAACTTTAATACTATGGATAAGAGGTAAGTAGTATCTAATTCTATCTTTAATTAATTAAAGTAGGGAAGTCTTTAAAATTGCGGGTTAATTTACGGCATTGTGGAACTTGTTAAATATTTGTGGTAAAGGAGATCGCCAAAATTGAGCCAGCTTCATTGTTCATTACTATTATTATTTCTCCATGGGGTTCGCCTGGATAGCTACCATCCTTAAGCATGAATTAGCTGCCAAACGATTCGCTGTCTTCCGGTTGGGGGCTTGAGAGCCAGATCTTTCTTTCTTTTTCTTCTCTCTGTTGTATTGCCGGTCTCTTGGCCGATACAATTGGAATGTGTGTTAAAAGTTAAAAATTAGTTTATTCGAATGAAAAATTTTAACAATCAATTTTTACTACAAAACTATCGATTTTATGAAAAATTTAGTGAAAAATTTTAATATTTTACCATTCGTCGCGTCATCACTTTCATAATTATAATTGTTATGGTAAGCAAGTAAGTAGTGTAGTCCTATTCAAAATCCATTCTAAACAGATCTAACAGAGCGTGAAATAGTCTTCACACTTATTTATAGAGGCTGATTTAATTAGACGCAGAGTGAAGTACTTATTGACACTTCTACGACATCATACAATACAAACATCTTTATCCTCTACATTGTGCACTTCGTAATTCGACAAAGGCTATTATTATAGAGTAACTTGTTGTCGATTAGGTATAGCAAATAAATATGTTTTTTTTTATAAGGTAGATTATTCGAGGCAAGAGTATGTCCTTTAGGCATTTGCATATCATCTGTAATCGGTTATCATCAGTAATCGATTAATCTTCATCGCTTTCTTTTTACCTTGTCTTATGTTGAATTGATCTACTGAATTGTCTAATGTATGTCAAGCGGTGTAAAATAAAAGAGGTAGTAATAATTATGAAAAAGTTGATTTATTATTATAATTATAATAATTATTATAATACAGTTTACAATAATTACAAGCGATCACCAAACGGGGTGAAAGAAAACGGCGTATTAAATTATTTGGGCCGGTACGCGGCGCTAGGAGCGAGGTGAGGGTTCGCGTGAGGTCCCGAGGCCTGGGCGGTGTCGGCCGAGGCCTATGGTCCGATGCCTGCTCTCGGGTCCTAACGCGAACTCCGAAGCCGTCGCGAGCGAGCGGCGCGTACTCGCCCCGTTAATCGATTTAGGATATAGTCTTTTGAACGCGAGGAACAAAATATTACACAATTCGAGAATATTATTTATAATCGATTCGGATTAAATCGGATTGGAGAGCGGCGAAAGCGTCCGTATAGCGGCGGGCGGCGGGCGGCGGAGCGGGCGGCGGGGAGCGGGCGCGGGCGCGGGCGCGGGAGCGGGCGCGGGCGGAGGCTATGTACAGGCCGCTAGGGGCAGTCGCACTCCTCGACCACCATCTCGGGCAGGTCGCGCTTGATGATGTTGGAGTCGGCGCCGAAGTAGATGAGCGACAGCGCGGAGAAGCGCACCGGCGCGCAACACGCCGCGCGCTGCAGCCGCGCCGCCTCCACCACCTGCCACACAACCACACACCATACATACATGCTTAGCGAGTACCAACACACAAACAGATGACATAATGTTATCATCTTAAGATAAATTTGATCGCCGGCCATCATGAAGAGTTCTTAGCTCAACACTGTAACAGCCCAAGTCATGGCTATATCATCAAGGGATTTGAACAGAATTTTTGAGATGGCACAAATAATCTGTTTTGATCAAAACCACCACTCGATAAGAAATCAACGATGATTTCATATGTCCAGACATTATGTATCATGAAACATACCTGCGAATGATAATTGAGGAAGGGCTCGCAGGCGCCGCGACAATAGTTCGCGTAGTAGCCCTCGGGCGCCACGATCCAGTCGTCCCAGCCGAGCTCGTGGAAGCTGACGTAGAAGCTCTCCCGGCAGCAGCGGCCGCGCGCCGCAGCGTCGCAGTCGAGCGCCCGGCGGCGGCGCGGTGCGCGCGGCTCGAGCCGCAGCCGCAGCAGGGGGCGCGCGGCCGCCGCGCCGCCGAGCCGCAGCCGCACGCGGCCCGCGCACCCGCTGCAGTCGAGCAGCAGCCGCAGCGGCCCGCGCGCGCCGCTCGCCGCCCAGCGCCGCGCCGCCGCCGTCACGTCCAGCCGCTGCCAGCCGCGACCCGACCCGCTGCCGCCGCCACCGCCACCTTACATACACACCTTACTTAACTCGGCCATATCTATCTAAGTGACGGATGCAATTTAAGTAACAGTTATCAGTCACCATCCTGCCTCGATGTCCTCCAACAGCGACGTCCTAAGCCGAGGTCCAAACCCCACAGGACGTCGCATGCCCCTACTTCTCGAGGTGTGAATGATAACTCCCACCTCGCAAATATGTTTGTCTTCTCGGCTGAGCCTCTCCAGGCTAGCCCACCTGTCCGCGTAAAACCACTAGGACCAACAGCAACTATCCGTTCGAAAAAAAATCAGTCACTTATAAAAGCATTGTGAGATTAAGCCCATTGCAGTAATAATAATTGTCTCCTGTGTACAACGGATTATTGCACGCACATCTGAATGTAGAAGTTAGGTACCTAAATATAAAAAGTATCATCACTTGCATCGGTGACAGAATTGCCGTTAGAAAAGTCTACGTCTACTGTCTAAAACTCCTCCTTCCCCACCCAATACACCTGAAACCCAAAGCGCCAAACTAACCGGCTTCCGTAGCGCCGGCCAGGTCTCCCACAGTGGCGTTCCCGTGCACGGTGAACGCCCACAGCGTGTAGCGCACGCGGCGCGCGCGCGGCACGGTCTCCGCGCGGACCATCAGCTCGGCCGCCTCCACCGCCACCGGCTCGGACTCCGCCTCGTGCCCCAGCCGGAACTCGATCAGCCGCTGACCGTTCAACGTCTCACCTGCACCAAACAACACTAGTCGAATCCACAGGAACCAAAAATATCAACATCCTGCCTAATTTCCTAAGAACCTAACCTCGATACTTTTTTAGAGGGAACCTTTCTAACTTCCTAATCTGAACTTCCTAATGCGAAACGACAACAGCAGCCTCGATAAGGCTTAAAATTTAGACAGGTTGCGTTCGGTTTGCGCCCATGGCTGTAGACTACGCGTGCCTGGTCATCCAAAATGCTCGGCTTTAACGCTCGAACATTCTAGATGAGTCAAGTTTGCGTTGGGCCTCACGCACGCCTGATAATATTCAAAAATGAATTAATTATTGGTATTTAAAATTTGCAAGAACCGTATCACGACTGCTGCTCTAAATAAGAATAAAGTTTCGGAATACGCAATGTCCATCGTTGGCTTCACTTTTCGTAGCGAGTAGGCCGAGCCGTTGCGTAGATCTGAAAAGAAAAAAGGAGATTATCATAAGACCATTTGTTTAAAGCGATTACAATACGTTAAGCTGAAGTTTCCTGTTTATTAATCGATAAATCTACGCCTGTACGCGCCGTTGCGGAAATGTAGTGTAGGAATGAATGCTAGCTTGACCTTGGGGTTACGTATATTAGGCTTAGGAAATATTTTGACGACAGTTTATATTTGGGTAAAGAATAAAGTTCAATGCCCTGCTCAGAGTAGGTAAAAATATGGAATAGTTCAGTTGTCGTTTTTTATTTAAATTTTAAATAGCATTTGACGGTATTTGCCGAAAGCGGACGATGGCACTACAAGTTCGTTTACCATATCACATAGAAAGATATAGGGCCTATCCAACCAATTTAGAGGATTTGAAACCCATTTCAATTAATTTTAAGGTTGACTTTCAAACAAAGTAGGTAATACCTATGAGTACCTATGTTACCTGAGACAAACAAAAAACAGAGAAGAAAAGAGAGAAGAATTCTTGTGTGTACATAAATAATAAAATAAATAAATAAGAAAATCCACTTGTTCAAGTTAACTCGCTCTTAGTTCACGCAACTGTTTTTTTTATTTAAATAGCTGACCAAAGACGAGCCAACATATGATAAATGTTCAAAGTCGCTTTATTAATAAGGTAACTACATCTTCATTACCTTCCACCATGGCTTCTGTTTAAAGGGGAAGCTAAGCTTACTGTGATTTTTCTCCTACAATGCATATGGAAAAGGCCTATCCGACTGGCATAACAAACAAACAAACTTATTTCGCTTTTATAATATTTACATAGTTACCGGTATGAAGCTGTAACTAAGAGCGCACATATAAACAGTTATATCGTATTATTACGGTGTTATAATTTGAAGGTTCACACGGCCTTCAACTGGCAACGGCCTATAGCGACGTGTCATATACTCGTAAGTATTAAAATATTAGAGTGCAATGTGATCGATAATTCTCAAGTTACGTACAGCGTTGCATAACACTGCATGTACGGCGACGCCAACGACATACTTCGATCCGCCGCAGTGAATTATTTACCCCATAAGCCGACTTATTTCCATCTTACGGCCTATATTCATTACTTTCACTTGTACTCCATGACTTCGTTTCGGGACCTGTTCCTTAAGTTTGGGTTTCACTGACATTTGAATGAAGGGATTGGAGCCACCATTGATCATTTTTATTAAACGACATTTTAAGTAAACTCAAATCAAAAAGTGTTCGAAAAAGAGATAACTTCCTGTAGGCTCTGAGGGGCAAATATAAATAAGGGGTAAACTGGTCACAGTTTATGGTGGTCACACCAGGTGGACTGACAACCTGAAGAAGAATTAATTTAATACCTTTGTCAATATATAATACATATAATAATAGTAGTAGTTAAGAATTCATTTAACTTTCATATCATCGTAATGAATGCGATTGCCGTAAAGTAGAAGCAGCTACTTAAAGCGGCTGATAGCTGATAGCTAGTCGAGTCTAAGCTAGCTTGTCAGATGGCTGAATGGCAGAAATGCGCAGCGTGGTGTTTCCCATGCTTTATCGACTTGAATTATCGTACGTGATTACGTCACTGGCTTAAACTTGCGCTACAATCTTAGTATATTAAATCTACGCTTTAATAAGTGTGACAATGCAAGTAAACTACCAATTTTATACCGGTCACTTCATGGTAAGTTGCCACACAGCAAACCTGGAACATTTTCATTGCGTTGTCTGCCCTATAGAAACAGGAACCAATAAAAATTATTCGACACCAGATAAAAAAGTGTCACGGTTGATTTTGTAACAGCGGTTGTTTTCGAAAGAACAGCTTATCTTACAATCCTGTGCTAAAATCGTTGGGTTTAAATTGGATCCTATTAATGAAAATGGGCAGGTTTATTGAGGTATTCACCAGAGTTTACCATAAATAATAAGGATTGGACACAAGGATGGATAGAGCATTAAAATGGATGAAAATTTCATTTTACACTAATGCTTTAACGAAGCTAAATTAACCACTTCGCAATAAGATAGGTTATATACTTGCGACGTAACTTGAAATGTTTTCACTAGGTACTTCAGTAATATAATATTAAAAGCTACCTAGCTACCTTAAAACCTTATATAAATATACCTAAATTTCAACATTTAGGCCTTAGATCAAATATCAATAGAGACCTGACGTAGTTCACTCTTGAAATTAATTAAGTTTAGTTTAGCTAGGTACCTAAATTAAGTGTTTTTATTAGTAGTGTTTTTATATAGAACGTTGTCTATCTCCCAAAATTGTGTTAGTTTATTTAAAGAAATTTAATAATAGCATGTAGAGCAACGAGCAATAACAATTGCTAATTTCAGTATCTTCGCCCAATTTTCGTCCTACTAGAATAACAATTTAAAAATGGCGATAGCCGTGAATAATAAAAAAGAGGGTAGCGCGGCAAAACAATGTTTGACATGTTTCAGGGTTAGCAAAACGATGACTGCGGGGAATTGAAAACCTAGCCAATAACTAGGCACAATTTTATGTAATGAACTGTCTGACAGCCTGACCTCGATACTTCGTACAGCCTAAATAGTCTCAAATAGTGTTTGCGAATATTTCTCTGTACACGTACAACGGCTTCGGCCCTGAAGACGAATGTCAATTGTAATGGCGAAGAGTGAATATTTCTGCGTGAATATCACTTGCTGAATAAAATATTTTTGTAAAGCCATAAAAAATAATCTGTATGTATAATAAAAATTCCTGATTCACTGGTAGTTTCAAAACTTAGCCCAAACTCTTGTAGCTGAGCTGGAGATCAACTGAAATTTTTCATACAGGTTTTCTTTATAATGTAGTCAAGATAGGATTTTTTTAAATGTGCACGAGCTAATAATAAAATAAGTACAATTAGTAACAAAATCCATATTATTATAATTCTCTGTGTCGTAGGTGGTCTTGAAAAAAAATATTAATACCTATGCTATGAAATCGAACCCAAGCAAGATCTACTGCAGAATATACATTATAAAATATAGATTACGTCAAAAATTGCACTAAATGCAATACCCTACTTAATTGTTTCCTAATAAAATAAACAAAGTACAAAACATAAACCCTTTCTAGCAGTCGGGTAAAAGACAACGCATAAATATACTTCACAAAACTATGTATTCTGTTATTTTATTAACACGTTAGCTGCGGCACCAATTTTTGCATACTTTCCGTTCCTGCGGCACGAGGTATAATCGGCCCGTACCGTGACCAGACGTTAGGGCGACACGCGGTCTATTAGACCCCACCTCCTTTTACAGACTAAAATCCATTTTCTGGCGCGAAATCAAAGATAAATGAGAATTTTGGTCCTTATTGATATAGACAGTGAATTGATGAACCCTAATCCACCGTCGCCCCGGGATCTGATGGCTAGTTTAGGAATTATTAGCAAAACAAAATATGGGATCTTATACACCTCGTAACGCACTGAAATAGGGCAAATTTTCGCTGCGATTAGTGATGGGAAAAATAATATCGACGTTTTTAAACTGTCTTAACTACGCAACGACTTGACCGATTTTGATCAATTATATCTCATTAGATCGTTTTAAGGGCAAAACCTGGCAAAACAACACAAAGCTATCAAAGGATACATTTTTTTTTAAATAATCTAAATTGTGCTTGAAGGTGCCATAAAGAAAAAAAAACCGGCCAAGTGCGAGTCGGACTCGCGCACGAAGCGTTCCATTCTATACCATTAAGAGGCACCTATTACAGACTTATTATTGGAAAATAATGGATTACGGTTTATGCATAAGGTTTATCTTTCTATTTGTATATGAAAATCTTAATGCGGTTCACAGAATAGAAAAAAAAGGCAACCAGAAGTAGAAAAGAAACTGTCCTATTTATTCTGCCTCGGGCTTTAAAAATACAATTATTAGAACTTGAATTAATTGGCTCTGTTTCTGGGTTTTTTAAAATTAACTTCTTCCGACATCGTTTAGACATGTTCGGCGCTGTAAAAGGACGTGCTCTCCAATCGACGTGATGCACAACACTGGTCGCGGGAAGCTCGCGTTGAGTGCGGTACGAGGTCAGGGGGGATATGGGACGTTTTAGCCTCGTTCGCACTGCATTATAATTATATTAATTCAGTGCGGCACGAGGCCTAAGACATCCGGTACCAAGGTAGGTACACCACCGAGTCCGGAACCATTAGTGATCTCAAATATATATTTATCTCTTTCCTACACTGGACCAAACCAAAGCTATGCCATTCGCACGACAGAGAAATTCACTTTTTTGCTTGCCGCACCACAGGGAAGTTGCATCAGGGGTGATTTAGGCCTCGCTTCGCACTTAACGTGTTAAACGCTTTTATTTAGCTTCACTTCGGAGCATCAAATCTTGTAACGTTAATTTGAATGACTTCCCTTTAATGAAAATTGATGAAATTTGGCAGACATGTGTATTTCCGATGACAATACACGAAAATCATATTTTAAACTAATTTTCATTGTTTATTTGTTGTTAAATTAAAAAAAAACGATTTTCAGACTTTAGACGCATAATTCTCTATGTTCTATTTTACGTAGAGACTTGAAATTTTCACAACTTGTAGCTAATTTTATAAACTAAACATTATTGAAATAAAAGCGTTTAAAAAAAAAAATTTTTTTTAGGATTCAATTATTGTTGTAATATGACAAAAAATAGGTTCTTTCTCTAAGCGTTTCATAAACGACAGTCAAATTCGGGAAATGTTTTATTCAACTCAGACTTGAGACGTCAGGTCAGAGTCGTCAGTCTTCAGTACGATGCGTGGGACGTATTGACAGTCAAGACGAAACCTTAACTTGTTTAGTTAACAGCTATTTCTGTAAAGCTATGTAACAAAAAATGGAATAAAAGGAGTAAAATTACGAGATTTTTCAGTCATAAATTAATTAGCACGGAAGGCTCGGAATGCCTTATCAAGCTTTTTGTGTAAAGCTAGCTAAACACGAGCTTATTTAAGTTTAGCCCTTTGAAGATAGCTTAACTGATGCTCCAAGATAACTTTTGCTGGCGTCGCGTGGCCTTGCGTTTCAATGTAATGATTTTATAGTGTAGGTACTACTGTTAATGGATGAAATAAGAGAGTTACAATATTACAGTTATCTATTATCAACTACACTATCAGACAGATCAATCGGGTTTTGATTTTTTAATGTAAATCCGTTAAAACATTAAAATAAAATGTGAAATTTTTCACAGATTCACTGCTGGCATATACATATATTTTGTGACTATTGTTTCAAATTATAATTAGTATTTCTTTTAGCCTAAGACCCTACTATGGCTAAACCGATGTGGTTTTATAATGCGAGGTTTATTATTTGTGACACAAGAAAACTAAAGCGTCTGCATTAGCGGTTTTTTTTCCGCAAACGGATTTTAAAATTGCGTTACAAAAATGGCACTATACATGATGCATGGCCGGTTTTATGGCTAAGTAGTTTCCAAACGCGGTTTCGCCCCCTGATGAACGGTCTACTTCTTATTTAAAAATATAAAAGCCAACAATACATACTGCTCTCTTTAATAAATAGGTTTCGCGGTTTTTAATCGTAGTATGTGCGTTTCGAGCGAGCATTTAAACGCCAGCGGAGAAAAACCGTATGGCGGCTTTGATATAACTGTAATATTATAATTGCCGTAGCTGTGAATTCTATTCTTTAAAGATAATAATGATTCTTTAATAATGACAAAGTAGATTTTTACTGAAGAATTAAGAACTTATGTTACTTATGTGTAATAAATAATTGTATTCCTTATATAGTATTATTCGTCATATACATAGCAAAAATTAAAATTTTATAATGCTCTAGAGTCTAGCTGTAACTTTTTCTGAGTAAAGTTATTTTTAAATCGTGTTGTAAGTTCTAAGCGTCAATTACCACGTGCTTACCAAAGTTTTCTTACTTGGCAGTCTATAATTCTACACCGCGGCTAGCTTTAAACAAGGTACGGTATGACTAACAACTTAAATCACGCAAAATTCGATTTCCTTACATGTATAAAAGCACTTTCGGTTTTAATACTGTTAGTTCCGTAAATTCTATTTTTGTGTTGTTTTGTCAATGCTTTTATACAAAGTTTTCTTTTATTTGGAAATTTCTAAATATTTTTCAATGTTGAATATTACGATGTACTTTTAAAAGTAATAAATTACTTTTTTGATTATTCATGTTTACTAGTTAATTAATTTCTGAATCTACATAGAAGTTATACGTCTATTTATTATTTATTAATCTTTATTTACGTATTCATTACTTCTGTTAATCTTTCACGAAAACCAAAATATAAACTTCGTATAATAAATACGCATTTGCATTATATTTCACCGGTGCAATATGTTTTCACCCACACAAACATGCTACATAAACAGAGCGGCCTATACAATTTAAGATTGAAAGCTTAAAGTATTATTTCCTTATAAATAATTCTATGCTTTACCGCATTGAAGTAGACTATAGTTTCGCATTAAAATGAAGAAAGAAGACATTTTTGTGTGTGTTTAAATAATTTATTCTCATTTTAAAGACAACAGTCTCTTACATGAGAACTTAATCTATTTTGTTTATTCTTTATCCCACATGGAATAATGAAGCAATCGCTTTTTACGGTTCGTCGTGTCCGATCGTATGGGGCCTTACTTCAGGGATTCATTATTTAACACGCTGATATGATGATTAAACAAAATTAAAAAAAAATCTTTTTGACTCCCCCGCACGTTTTTTCTCATCTTCTTCATGGTATCGAGTATTGTCGGATATAAGGTCATTAAAAATCATGGGTTTGAAGACCATTTTTCGATTCAGCATTCTATTAACTATTAACTCAACACTGTAACTGTTGACATGTATACCTACTTATTTCAAGTACGTAATAAAAACTTTAATATTGCAACAAATTGGAGCCAAATGAATTTCTCCCTAAAAATATCTTAGTTTGAAATTTATTAAAATATATAAAATAAATCTCTACTTCAAGGGAGGGGGAAAGCAAACATCATTAATATACGAGAAAATTTCTTGATAAAGTTTTTCCAAAGTCTATTTTAACTCTGAAAAATTGTATTAAAATGAGCCGTTCTTGTTTAAGTGTTGAATAATTTGGTTCAATATCAAACAAGCTATTCGTTACTATAGTTACATCTGCACGACTTCAAAAGTACTAAAAGTACAAAAATAAATGAAAAAAAAATCACGTTTCACAGTACCAATAATGATTTACTTAGTATTTTTTTAATGTCCTTTACTTTACCAACCCGTGACAGCATATACATGCTGTCACATGTAGGGTTTAGTATGAGTTAACACCCTAATTACCCTTGCTACCCCAGTTTGAGTCATCCACGCAATAGGATTCCTTGTATTGATGAATCATTTATGACAAAAATTCTGGGATCGTGGACATCTAATCGCATGTGTATGCCGCCTTCGACGAACTTAAATTAATATAATTTCCTTCGCTCGGATGGGATATTACGAGCCATTCTACAGATTTTTTGTTATAACTATTACATATATCAAAGAACTATTACTGATACAAGTCGATGATAATTGATAAGTAAGGTACTGTCAATCAGAAATTCGGCCTTACCATAGGATTACTTACCTATTTATTTCTAAATGAATATCTAATTTTATAGTAATATATTCATATTGTTATATAATAAACTAAATAAATATTGTTATCTATACTAATATTATAAAGAGGAAAGATTTGATTGTTTGTTTGCATTGAATAGGCTCCGAAACTACCGAACCGATTTGAAAAATTCTTTCATTGTTGGGAAGCTACACTATCCCCGGGTGACATAGGCTATTTTTTTTTTTTTTACTATTTCTCCCGAAGCAAAGCGAGGGCGATTTCCTAGTGTTAAATAATTAAAATGTACTACTCTTTATAATGCATGTTAATTTTATTAATGTGGTTAAAGTTTCGTTCGACGTTTAAGTGAGTCATTTGTTTCTTTGATTAAATAAATAATTTGACTTTGACCATAGTCGTCACAATCTGTTGGACAGCATGCTTTATTTCCATTTCAATACGTTTTATAGAGAACGGAAATTAATTCCCGAATTAATACTGCGGCGGGTAACGAGAAGGCCGCAGCGTTGTGGCTACAGATAAATTGTTTTAACCGCGTTTAAAATAATCAATCAATCAATCAATCAGATATTTTATTTGTGAAATAAGGTACAAAATGATGGTAACATTAAGACATAGTTCGCTTACTCTGCCAATAATTGGCGTACAAAAAAAATTACGGTTAATTTCTATAGGTTAATTATTTATATTATCAATTAAATATATACATACATATACATATAAACATGTCAAGTAAATTACTATTAAAAATTTAAAATGTCAGTAGGTATAAAATTACATTAGTTAAGTCAAAGCACAATAAAATTGAAAAATATCACAGACATAGTAAAAATAACTTTATTGTGCATTTGTTTCGATATTAGCAACCATGGTAGTGAAATGACTCTTCGATTAAAGAGACCTGGCGTATCTATCACGCTGCTTCAGTGTTGAGAGGGGTAAGTTCTTAAATCTGACTCCTGTGTAACCTAAAAGCCTCCGACGGCTCCGACTATAATTAACGATAGGTAAACCGAATTAATGCGTCCTCCAAAGCACGTATGTGTTCAGGAAGTTTTACCATTTTAAAGACAGTTTTGAAATATACTTATCAATATGTCTATAAAGTGGTACAATTTCGGCCTTATTTACTCAAATAAACATTTTGGATTTGATTCGTCATTTTTAAAACAGAAGTAAGTTTGGTGTTCTTGGTTAGAATTTTTGCTTAAGACATAAATGTTTTTTTAAGCAATCTTTGAGACATACTCGTATTTTATTGCACGCATTACCTATATTTCGAACTTGAGTGAATATCATAAATAATTATAAGTTATTGTTATTACTACTTATAATATTTTTAATATCTATATATTCTAATTATTCAATCTTATTATTTTATTCGAGAATCTATGGTGAGTATATTATGTATGTCTGAACCTAAAATAAATTTTAAATTATTTTTTCATTTTATACAAATGAGTTATGCTTAATTTATATTATTATTTAAATTACCTTCGTTGATTAAAATTGTAGATGATAATAAATCTAAGCAAGATATCCAAAAGCAAGATTCCAAAGACGTTTAGCAAGATATTACGAGTAAAATATCCCAAAGAATTACGTTCAAGTTTTTCCGAGTTATATATCTTAAAACGTTTTATAAAACAAAACGACACCTAAAAACTCTAAAGCAAACACGAACAAAACCTATTGTTTAAATTTTTTCAAATCCTTACCTCGTTCAAGTCGGAAAATTGTGGTCGGAAGTACAGCGTAAAAAGTTTTCCATCGCGGCCGACACGCACTAGCCGCCCTCGACAGATCGCGACTGGCCGTCGCAGGGAAATCCGCGCCTTATATACCACCCAGGGGTAACGGCATGATTCAGAGCTTGGAATTGTAGTTAGAACTGGCATTGGAATTTTTTGCAGTATACACCCGCTTTTGGCTCGTGAATCTAGAAAGTTCCGCAGAGTTTTATATAAGTATACACGTCTAGATTGATAGTTCGGACAATGAAGATTCAATTGTTTTTAAACAATCCATCTGTCAATGACGTCCATGAACATGGACACCAAGTTAAATATAGAGCTTGAATTTCATGATTTGGTGACTAAAATTTTAGGATTTCATACAGAACTTGGTACCCTTTTAGATCTCAATTTTTTTTGGAACTTGGCTCTCATAACACATTTATGTTTTTGATGAGATACATATTTCTACAAACATGTCAAAGGGTGAACAAATATTAATTACATTTAATTTAAAATACGTAAACTCAGTTGAGAGACATTCAATTACAAGAACGTTGATCATAATTGTATTCTAGCTATGCATTGAATCATAATCACAAAAATATAACGTGCAAATAACTTAGGGGTTGAATCAACATCAATGAGACCACAGGAACTACTAGGCTATTACTAATTAAACCAATAGCACCATCAATAAATAATAATAATAATAAACAAACGCTACACACTCATAGGATTACACACACTAGGATTCCCTGTGTTGTGACAATGACAATAACACCGTATGTGTTGAGATAGTGAACCAGTCCCAGACCCAAAACAAAAATTCAAAACTCATTAAAATAGGACCCTTCCAACGGTGGTCCAGCATGGTAATAATTATGCGGTCCGTAAAATATATTTAGAAAAACCATTGAAATACTCGTATTATTAATAGCGTATAGAACCGACACCGCGAACACCATGTATATCCCAATTCATTGGTGCCACGTGGCTTCAATCTTCAATGGATTCGTTCGATTTTGAAAGGAGAACGGGAGCTCAATTTTGAAAATCGTACCTCCCGGACGGGACACACATTTTGTTTGTGATGTCTGTTCTATGACATTATACTTCAATGAAAAAAACAAAATTTTTACAAAATACGCTACAAAAATAACAAAAACTTCATTTATGAACATTTTCTTACAGAAGTAAGCATGCTTTTTTGAAACGGCGTTTCCCTTCATCGATATATTTTTACCGCCCGGTCAGAATCCCATAAATGAGAGCTAATCAGACCGCAAAATGCGGTCGAGAGATTGTTTTCTTTGCGTGATAAGTGCATGTTATGATTGCTTGGGGGTTAGCACGATGGGACTTAATGTGAGATCTCCACGCCAGCGTCAGCGCGCCAGAGAATATCGCACTATGGAAGTGATGCTACGGAGATGTCTACGAAAGCGCTACAAGGTTCTACGAGAACTTTAATTTTACATCAACTGTACAATCGGTTGAGATTTTTATTTTTTTATTATTGATTCTAAAAAAATAATAATCTTAAAATATTTATAGGAATAATTAGAGGTAAGGTTTACCCTTTGTTGCTTTATTTAAGAGGTGACATAAACATAAATAATTTTTTTTCAAATGCCGATAGAATCGCCACGCTGTTGCTAAACTAAACTATCTGCAGTAGACTTGTAACATCTTCTAATACCTACGCACAAAATTTTGAAAACATAGATACTTATTTAGTCGAGAGGGCCTCAAACCCGTTGAGAGCCCTACGTTCGGTCTACAAGACTATTATTACTATTATTTCTTTACTACTAGTTATTTTAATGGTTGCTTTAATTTTGATACCAATTAATGTTTATTTTTTTTATTTTCTTCATGTAACTGCGTAGAGAAATATTTTATAGCTATCCTTAATCTATACTAATATTATAAATGCGAAAGTAACTCTGTCTGCTACTCAATAACGCCTAAACCACTGAACCGATTTTGATGAAATTTGGTACAGACATATAATTGAGCTCGGGAATGAACATAGAATACTTTTTATCCCGGAAAATAGACCTGTTCCTGAGGGATAACTCTTCCACGCCAAAACCACTGAACCGATTTTGATGAAATTTGGTACAGATATAGAATTGAGCTTGCGAAAGGACATAGGATACTTTTTATCCCGGAAAATAGACCTGTTCCTGAGGGATAACTCTTTCAAGCCAAAACCACTGAACCGATTTTGATGAAATTTGGTACAGATATAGAATTGAGCTTGCGAAAGGACATAGGATACTTTTTATCCCGGAAAATAGACCTGTTCCTGAGGGATAACTCTTTCAAGCCACTAAACCGATTTTGATAAAATTTGGTACAGATATAGAATTGAGCTCGGGAATGGACATAGGATACTTTTTATCCCGGAAAATGGACCTGTTCCTGTGGGATAACTCTTTCAAGCCACTAAACCGATTTTGATGAAATTTGGTACAGCTATAGAATTGAGCTCGGGAAAGGACATAGGATACTTTTTATCCCGGAAAATAGACCTGTTCCTGTGGGATAACTCTTTCAAGCCACTAAACCGATTTTGATAAAATTTGGTACAGATATAGAATTGAGCTCGGGAAAGGACATAGGATACTTTTTATCCCGGAAAATAGACCTGTTCCTGTGGGATAACTCTTTCAAGCCACTAAACCGATTTTGATAAAATTTGGTACAGATATAGAATTGAGCTCGGGAAAGGACATAGGATACTTTTTATCACGGAAAACAGACCTGTTCCTGAGGGATAAGGTCAAATTTTGTTATATGTAGTTGATAGATTCGTTATTTATGAAGCGATTTTTATGACTCTTTTTAGGGTTCCGAAGTCAAAACAGAATTGTCATAGTTTCATCATGCCCGTCCATCCGTCCGTCCGTAGCATAGCGCAGAGGCCCTTAGTGCTAGAAAGCTGTAATTTAGCAAGGATATACATGTTTATTTAAACTTTAAACTGGTAGAATAACATTTTTAAAAATATGTTTTTAGGATACCTACCTTTCCTAGAGGTAATATGGGGATAATTTTTTTATTTATTTATTTATTTATTTTATTATTTATGTACACACAATAATCCGTTTTTTCCGTCACGCACGTGCGGGGTATCGTGAAAAAGGTCTCTCAAAAATAATATGGGTCTGCTAAGTCCATTTTTCGATTGAGGGGTCTGTTTGGGAAATATTCGTAAGTGTTGGACACGTAAAAAAAATAATGGCAATACCATTAAGATGAATTCAAAAGGAAAACTATCATGGCTATATTATTAGCATTAGGTACGTAGTTATTGAGTTCTATAAACTTAGAACTTCGGAACCCTATATTACCAGTGACCTGACACGCTATTAGCCGGTTTTTTAACCAACTTCAAAAAAGTAACAGGTTCTCAGTTCGACTGTTATAAACAAAAATTAACTTTAACATAATTTGAAAAATCAATCTTTAAAGGGTTAATTCAGGGAATGTTTATACGAAACTTCGTCATTTTTAGGGTTCTGAAGTAAAATCGTGACCCTAATATTGTAGCTTCGTCATATCCGTCCGTCAGTCTGTCCGTCTGTCCAAAGCAAAGCGCCGAGACCCTTAGTGCTAGAAAGCTATAATTTGGCATGGATATACATATTTATTAAAACTCCAAAATTGTAGAGTAAACTACTGAAAATAATTTTTTTTCGGGGTACCTCCACTACAGGTAACGTGAGGATTAATTTTTTATTTATCCCTATAGTGTGGGGTATCGTTGAAAAGTTTTTTCATAAATATTATGGGTCTTTTGAGACCATTTTTGGATGTAGGGCTCCGTTTGCGAAATACGTATATTGAAAGTGCTTGAAAGTGCTAATTTTGGGTACCCAAGTCAAGTCAAGTGTCCCCCCAACGGCTAAACGGTTGGAGTTGGACAAGTGAAAAAATTCTCAAAAATAGGTTATACGATGAATTTATAAGGAAAACTATCAAGGCTATGTTAGCATAAGTAGTTAATGAGTAATAGTCAATAAACTTACTACTTTGGAACCCTATATTGCACGTGGCCTGACACGCACTTGCCCGGTTTTTTAAGTTAAAACTGTGAAAGTTGGTAGTTAGTATGTAATCTTACATAAAACAAAAATAACTATAACATGATTGTTTGGTAATACATTCCCTAAGGGCTAAAACTAGAGCTTGTAAGTTTAGAGTAAGTTTGGAGTAAGAAGTTGTAAAACGAACAGATGAGTCACCTCATTTTAAGTGGTCACTTTCGCCAATGAATATTAGCAACGCTAAAGGAATCACTGATTTGCTGCTGCCCAAAAAGAAAAGAAAGATATGTTTTTTGTGTATTCTGTAAAATTACAATGTAAATTTAAAATTCAAAAACTCTCAGGCCCTGACTTAGATAAACCTCTAAATTCTAAAAAGTTCAATTATTTTGGGACCTTTCCTATGGGTGGGTCATTAATGGCTCACTACTGAGCACTCACTTTTGAGGATGCCTAGAGCATACTCCACCACTTTGCTCCAGTGTGGATTGATGGAGGGATTATAAATCAACCCAATTGTCGGAAGTCATTACGCCGGGCGAGGACCTTCAATATGTCATAACGACTGTTATCTTACGACAACAACCGGGACCGACAGCTTTACGTGCCCTCCGAAGCTCGGAGAGCTCAAGAATTTTGTGCCACTAGCGGTCACCTATCCAACTACCGACCGCGCTCGCTATTATTTAACTTCATCGATTACTATTAGAACCGACACAAGCCGCTGCGCCCGGGCTATGAATGCTTCTCCCGATGGGTAATTAATGGGTTCTAAGAACATGTCACTTTTGCTGTAATTTTGGTGAAGAGTTTAGTATCTTGCTGACTACCAATCACGCTACAATATCAGATCGTAGTTATCATTTCATTATCAACACTAAAGATTTGTTTAATATTTTACTCATTTACATAATACGATATATTATGTACTAAGTGTAGGTGTTTTAGCTTCAACCCATAATGGACTATTACAAGGCACGGGTCTCCTCTCTTCATAGTATGGACAAGTTTGCTGTCAATTTATGAAAAACATATTTTATAATGAAGGGATCTTTATTTTCGGCGTACGAAGTCGCGGGTAACAGCTAGTGACTGAATATTTTAATTAATATTTGTAATCGTTATTCTAATTTTAATTAGGTATATCATTCAGAAATATACAAGCTAAACACTAAAATTTGGCTTTCAGATAGACTTGAAGGCTACGGCCTTCATATCTGTTTCACTTGAATGTGAATAACAAATTAACTTTCCAGTCTGTTCCACGTTTTACCTTAATAAATAGAAAGTAAACGAATGTCTATTTTCATAGTATTCAATTTGAGCCTAATAAAAATAACTGAAATACTACAAGTCCTAAGTAACAGAGTTTTTGTGACCCACTTCTGATAGAACATTGTCTTTGAACAAATGTATCACATTATTTATTTAGTAAATAATGATTCTCTTCTATACAAAAGACCTAGTTTATGCCATGTATAGAACAAAATCAATATGGTACATTTGCGTGGGGGTAGATCGGTAGTACTCTCCTTGTAGATTAATCTTAAAATTGTTAATTATATAAATGTCATGAATATATAAAGGTTCCAAATCACTGTGTCAGATAGCTTCTTGTATCCAGGTTCCCCTTCTTACATACCAGTGCTTTGAAGGTATGTATGGAGAGCAGTGACCACTTGTGATCGGGCGGCGCATCTGCTGGTAGGTCAAAAGTATACGTAATTCACCATAGCGCACCATCATTGACATAAATAAGCGCAAAAGTCGCGTAGAACATTTGTGAAGCATCATTTAATAGCACTGATATTAATGTTTAACCGACTTCAGAAAAGAAGTTTTCAATTCAGCTTTTTTATTATATTTTACCTCAGATCTTTGACATTTTGCAGCCGATTTGCTAAATTCCGATTGCAAAAATTTTTAATAGTTATTACTTATTTCGGTCGTAGTGTCGGAGAGTTAGAAAATTAAATAATACAGGTCCTCCGCTTCCTCATTCGTGGGAACTATAGATGATGTCTTCGGTGTATCTGATCTGATGTCATTTAAGTACATGAAAAATAAGGGATACCTACCTATGTCATTGAGACTTAGCTTAGTTTTTTTAAAGTAAAATAAACGTTATAAGAACAATTTATTTATTTATGAGGCGTTGATATAACTGAGGTTGATAAATCCATAATATCCTAATTTTTAATATACTTTTGGGAATTAGTTATTATCTACTGCTTGCCTGAGTACAGAAAATAAGTTTAGTTTTTTTTATTTCTGAATAATGCAGTAATCATTTATAATAAAACTAAAGTGAAATTTATACTTAATGTTATTATAATCTCGGCTTATATCTCCACACAAATCACTTGTGACGTCACGGACCACGGTCCTACATTTATACAGCCAATTGAACCAATCAAGCTAAGTGAATACATATTTTTATGACTCAGTTTATTAAGCACAATCATCATAATCTGTATTACACAAGTATAAATGAGGAAAATGTAGATGGTAGGGGTTTTCTTTTACATGAAATAAGTTAGTTTGACAACCATCTCACCTGATAGTAATTGGCAATGAAGACGATGAAGGTTAAGATGGTGAAGGCTTTCCATCCATCCATCCATCAGCCCTTGGAGGTCCACTGCTGGACATAGGCCCCCTATAACTTGCGCCACTCTGATCGGTCCTGAGCCTTCTGAATCCAGCGGATGCCCGCTGTCCTCTTCAGGTCGTCAGTTCATCTGACCTTTCTTCCCCAACGGTTATCGGTCCTTCGCACTATGTGGTCAGCCCATCACCACTTCAGCCGGCTAATTCTTTGAATTATGTCGGTTACCCTTGTTTGTCTACGGATCTCCTCGTTTCTGATTCGATCACGTAGAGAAATACTGAGCATAGCCCTCTCCACAGCACGCTGTGCTAGGCCTGAGCTTGTGGCCAATAGTAAAGCACCACGTCTCGGAAGGCTTTACTTAGTAAAAACCTATTCACTCTTCGCCACGCAGATAAGAGCTAAGCCATCTCTCTTGGTTTTGTTGATCTTATGGTCCCACAAGTTAGTGATCGCAGTTCTCTGTTCAACCTAACTTAACACGTTGAGCGCCGCGTCAACCACCGCTGGCCGACACTGAAATTACATTTAGGCTGCGTCTGCCATTGCTGGCTGACACTGACCTTTCACATAGGCTGCGAAAAATAAAGATACGGCTCTCTATTACCAGCGTTTATAAGTGGCACGCGTGGCATGACGAAGACTGCCTTCAAAATGGGCGTGGCGCTCAACGATAGTCCTATTAAACACAGGGTGGTAGCACGTGTTTCAGTTATAGTATCGGGGAGTCTTGAATAATAACGAACGTCGGCTAATTGATGACTTTAAAAAAATTTTAAATACATAATTTTATGTAGAGATGCCGCCACTAATGATAAAACCCGTTCGTGTTATTATAAAAACTGTTTTTTTTCGGCAAAATACTTTATTTGGCGTAAACTGTTATGCTACTAATATTATTATATGTATAAATGTGAATTTTTAAGGTTGTTTCTCTTTCACGCAAAAATCACTTATAGGGTTTTTTATGAAATTTTGCTCACAGATAGACCAAGACCTGGAATAAAATATATTATCTGGAATAATATATTATTATACATTATCCCGGAAATCGCGTGCAAAGCCCTGGGCAGAGTGCTAGTGATAAATATGTAAGTAAGATGCATCCCAAACAGGAAACGTACACGACGTAATGGAGGCCATACACGATCAAGTGTACTTGTCAAGTTTGAAGTTTGACTTGATGCGGCATCTAGTGTGCATGAGATACAGATAGCCATACCGTGGCCATACACCGTCAAGTTTACTGGATGCAGCGGACTTGACGCAACAAACTTGACAAGTATACTTGATCGTATATGTAGACGTCTGTAGCCGTACGATAATACAGCCATAGCCCATAACACACTGATGACTGCAAACGTACCGAATGAAACTGAATTAAAGTTCGAGAAAGTCGCAACTTTTAGAAAAGCATTATAATTTGGCAGCAGCAGTTTGTAGTTCACGCAGGCTCTGGCGGCGCCGCCCTGTCGCCGGCCGCCTGGGATCATGCCAAGTTGCCGGCTGCTCTTAGATTGCGGAGGGCAAAAGATAGAGTCGACTTAACAGACATAGTATTTTTAATGCAATGCGTGCGAATCACGATAAAACCACGAAACGTGATACAGTGGGATTACAAAATCATTCATATGAAAAATTTACTCTTAGACGCTGCTACAAAAACACGTTTAAAGCATTTGACGCTTGATTTTAGAAGATTAGCGAGCCATACGAATAAAATACCCTGTCATAATGCGTAATTTTGTTTTTTTTTATGAAAATACTCGGCAAACGCGCTGACGATCCACCTGATGGTAAGTGACTATCGTCGCCCATGAACATTAGGAACACCAAAGGCGTCACTGATGCATTTCCAGCCAAGAAAAAGAGAAGAAAAAGAAAGAAAGAACTGGCTCTCAAGCCCCCAGCCGGAACACGACAAGTCATTTGGCGGCTGCCTCATGCTCAAGGGTCATATGGTAGCTATATGTATAAGCGAACCCAATGGAGAAATAAAAATATTGGTATTAATTTGCAATTAATATCAATATTACCAATATAATCCTTCCGAGGGGCCCTACCTGCTACCATCAGCAGGCCAGAATTAGTCAAACAAACAAACAATTTATTTATTTGCTCTCACAGAATAAAACAATACAGTACAATACAGATACACAATAAATACAATGCTACAACAGGAATACCTCTGTCAGTACACTTACTGATCTTGCTATGTGAGAGCCTGGTGCCTGATGTAGGTTAGATTACCTGTGTTACAGGTCACCAATACCCCCCCGCGGCTCGATTACATATAAAGTACAAGCTAGAAGTAAACTGATTGCAAGTGGTATTTACATATTATAACATTAAAATTATAATTATGTATGAATGCAGACCGTGTGTGTGTTTGTGTGTGTGCGTGTGTGTGTGTGTGTGTATGTGTGTGTGTGTGTGTGTGTGTGTGTGTGTATTAGTCGCCTCTTACAACACCCATCCGGCATGGGATTGAGGTTAGTCATCAAGGAACTCTCTTGCTACGAAGTCCTGCATGGAACGGGGCTCAAAACGAACTTACCCGGTTTTTTATTTTTGGAATAGTTACCTATAGCTGACAACTCCTACACCGAATTTCAGATAGTTTACTTTATTACCATTCTCTGTCATTTATTATATTGTAAAAAAACAGACCATCTTACACTCTAAAATCTAAGTACCGATAACCAATTGATTGAAACGCACATTCGCCAATGTGGCCATTGCCTACGTGACGGACGAGTGTGTCCGCAGCTTTAACCTCGTTCAAGATAGGATGTGTTGAAGATTGAAGCCACTTGGCGCCAATCCATTGGGACATACATGGTGTTCGCGGTGTCGGTTCTATACGCTAGTAATAATACTTCAATGATACGAGTATAAGTAGGCGGTCTTTTTTGTTCTTTGTTTTGAAGTTGAAGATGAAAATAACTTTGATGCTTTTAGTAGATAAAACTTACTTAACTTTACATTAGGCTTATCGATAATCTGATTTATGTTTGATATCTATCAGTGAACTTCACCGTCTGTACATGAGTATAAACCTGTAGGTAGGTTTATTTTAAGTAACAAACAGATCACCTGCCTTTTATAAGATCAAAAACAAAGAGCATGTACAATAGTAGGTACCTGTGTAGGATTATTACATAAGAACTTCCTATGTAAAATCATATTATAATATCAATCTGACAGCGCGTCTCGTCTCAGGCTTAGGGTGAGATCTAAAAACCGTAGGTACTTAGCTTTTAGGCTTAGACTTAAAATTATCAGATCGAAAATAATGGTCCAAAATCGATCTTAAAGTTGGCTATTTCATATGACTTTTATAATATAGCGACCGAAAACAGCGAATCCATTTGATCTAAACTAACCTCTAAGCTTAATTACCCATGAACAGCTTTGATTGACACTCAGATAATGTACGTGAGGAAAATCTAGTAACATATTTTGAGACCTAGATCTAATACGTACGTAATTTCACTTAACTAAGTATATTACTGGTATATTAGTTATTCCATTAAAATAAATCTTTTTTTTTCCTTTCAAAAAAAATCTTTTTTTTTTCTTGCCAACGATTTTTTTTGTACAGTCGTTTTTATTCCTATTTAAAGTATTTTGTATTATGTTTTACAGTTTTAGTAACGTTGAGTTGTATCGATTTATCGCTCCGCAGGCGCTTCAATAAAATCGCTGACTCCTTATTATTTTTGCGCAACTGAAATGGCGAGCCTCTGGCATTAAGCTGGAAATTTGCCATAATACGATACAGCCAGCGATTATTTTAATGTAGAGAAATGTTTTCCTATACCTTAAGGTTTTAACACCACGGTAACTGCAACATGGGTTATTGATTATATTCCTTAAATTAGTAGCTCATAAAAGACATTACATAGTAGCAATAAGATCAGTATCATAGTATCGATGCGTTGGCGGTCAAGAAGAAAGCGACTGACCGCATATGATTGGCTCTCAGACACTGCAACGAAAACATGTAATTTCAGGGCTTTATATTTCAGGTTTGATTCTAGAAGGGGAGGAAAGGAATTCTAGGCTGGTTATAAACAGGGATTAAAATGACTGGGGTAGAATCTACCCCAACACCCGTCAAACCAAAATATCACGTCTTTACGAGTAGGCTCATCCCTCATACCTATAACAGTTTGATGCAATGTGCATTAGAAGCGAAACTATGCTTGCAACTCCAGGATGGATAAGAACATTACACCACAACTTATTTACGTCATAATATGTGCTTAATATTACTTAGTACTACTTAATATATATTCAAGTAACTTTTGTTACATCAAATGTTTGCTTATATCAATCAAATAGGCATAGGTACTAATTCTTTAACCCTGGGCTTCAAACCATTAAAGTCCCACTACTAGGCACGGGTCTCTCCCCTTACCACGCTGCTCTAGTGCGGATTGGTGAAGATCTTTGATCTTGGTATTATGAAATAAAACATCAATATTTCAGTTTCATCGGTGTTATTTTTTATTTTATTTCGGTTGAACTTTAATAACATCTGTTGAACTAACACATTCATGTTTTTTAAGAATCGTATTACGTAGGTTATATATTTTTTTATTGATATCCATAAAAAAGGCCCTAACTGACCATCTTTTGTAGGTACTACTCTTATAATGTGGACACGTTAAGGCGGATTTTTGTTTAGTCCTACGGGATTACACGGTGATTCGGAGTACGAGAGATTTTTTAAGCACAAATAAGTTAATGCTTGACCACAATCCCACCTGATGGTAAGTGGAGATGTGGTCCAAGGTGGTGAGCATATTAACTTAGTAAAAGCCTATTCACTCTTTTCTTGAAGACATCCACGTCATAGGTAGGCGGGAACGCCGACGCAGGCAAGTTATTCCAATCCTTGGCGGTGCGTATAACGAAATAAATACAATTTTCAGGTATTTTGGAAATTTCCCCCTGAAAGAGGATTTTCATTTTTGCTTTTTAATTGCCTTTTTTCCGTAACCTTACTAGTCCACCTCGTAATTTTTGTTTTATGTGGCTACGAAAATTTGACGTCTAAAGTAGTACCCTACAGGCATTATTAGTAGTAACTCTACAGGTTGCAGGATCTATTAAAATGTCAATTTTCATTATAATATGTATATTGTAATACAAGTTTAATGTTAACACACTAAACTACAGTCTCTAAATATAATATTAATACTGTAAACACCCTACAAAAAGCGTTGTATATAACATGTACAGTAACTACTAGAATTTGTAAATTTATTTAGAAACTACAAAATATAAAAACAACTTTCAAGTATAAATATTTTTGCACAATTCAGAGTAAAATGCTATAAAATGTAAAAACATGGAAAAAATAATACGACAGTAATCAATGTCAGAACACCGATAGTAAAAATATAAATTTTTATTTTCCAATTAGTAAATATATGAATTGAATACATTTGTGTTTAATACATTTATTCGGTATTTTATTTTACTAACGATATTATATTTTATTTTAACAACGATACGATAATTCTACTTAATATTCGAGAGTAATGTTTTCTACGAATAAACATTCAGTAACATTTATTAACTTTCAAATTCTATGTCGCAAGTATTAAGGAAATATATCCATTTCCTTCTTCTCGCTTATTATTCTAAAACCTACTACTAGTTTCACATAGACAATACATTATACAATAAATAATACAACGCTGCATAGACTATATTGTATATATTATGTAGTTTCAGTATACTTTTAATACTATATTCCAACTGGTAGCCGAAATGAACATGGCTGAATAATTATTACACTTATATGCTTAGTTTGTCTATCGACACTTCTCACTATTTTATCTATTGGTAAAAGTGGTAAAATAATTAAATATTTAGAACGACCCATAGACAAATACTTTGCTACGCGTGTGCACGACGAATCTACCTCTTGAAATAATTTCTCCAGTCACAGATCTTCTGGAAAAATATCTCAAGGATTAAGCAGTACCTTTGTGCATCTTTACTTATATATAATTTCTCTGTTATATTCTATTGTGTGTACATAAATTAATAAATAAGTGAAATCAGCATTGATGTGGTCTGTGACATTTGAATAATAATTACCATGACTTTATTGATTTTATCATGATTTCATCATTGTAAATAAAATCAATGGTAATTTTATTTAAAATGTCCTTGATCTAATATCGGAACACCTTAATCAAAGTCTATAACGTAGTGAAAGATAATATTGTAACAAACTACTAGACATTGTTTCTAACGCTAATCGATTAAATATGAGTATTTTTATCAATCTGAATATACCTAGATATAATTTTATTACTCGTTATTTTGCTAGTATTCCTTACATATTATACGAGTATCGTGTTCATTAATATGTCAATTATAATGGTACAGAATGAAAATCACAGAAGCTTTGTGAGCATCTCTACTAATACTAACTTAACAGTGACATTCTTAGCAATAACGGATTTGTGCTTACTGGTAAGTTGGTAAGACGTTGATGAATAACGTAAAAAGTTTGCGCGAATATTAAAAAGTTCTGTCAAAGTATGACAAAATGCATTAACAATATTCAAATTATAGTGAGACAAATAGTTTCTCTACTTTCTTACATCACACAACACACACACACACACACACACACACACACATACACACACACACACACACACACACACACACACACACAATAGGAAATGGAAAATGGTAGACCATTAAGATGAATATTTCAGGAGAAAATCAATTCGCTGCATTCAACTTTTTGAATGAAAAGTTTTGTACTATAAAAAATCTTAAACATAAATTAGGTTTTCTTATTTTTGGCTTTCCTGACCAAATAACACAATCCATCACACATTTCGTATTCACCACGGCTTATTTTTCGTTCACTTTTTTTTTCTAAATTAATTTCCTCAATCAAGATCAGTACATCTATAATTTTAATGCTAAATAAAATTGAATATAATGCAAGTAATACATCCTTAATCATAACTAATAATATTTTTGTGCATACAACACTTATGTGTGTGAAATTCTTCACATCGACTTACAAATAAATTGTTACTTTTTGACATTTGCTGCTGTATAACATTTATAATAAGTACATTTATCATGTCGAAGTAAAAGTAATAATGAATAATTTCCACTTGGAATACTCTGATTACTACAAAATGTCAAGTTTACAATAATTTGGTTTTAAATGAGTCGGCAGTGATTGCGTATATCTTTCAATCGATGCTGTTGCCTTTTCTGTAGCGATTTGTAGAAGACTTACCTATCAACATACACTACAAGAGACATTATTACTTTTCATTTGCCATTTTTTACGCCTCTGATCTACGAGACTACGCCTGGTTCATTGTGTGTACTCCGTTACCGAGTCGTATTTATTTACTAAAACTAAAGTGCTGTTTAGTTCAGAGGTCATGAGTTATGGCTTCACAGCTGCAACACCATCACGGACAAGGCATCGTGAGGAGGTGGTACGTTGAAGACGGGGATTCCATCGTCATCGCAGTACTCGGAGTAGCGCACCTTGCGTAGAGTCTGCAGTCCCAAACTGCTGCAGATGCGTTGAGAATATGCACCTGTAGCGTCCACTTTGAACAGCTGGAAAAGATTGCGTTATTTTGTGAGTTATTTTCGACAATTTTGTGATGCGCCACTGCGGAAAGTTGCCAGGTGATGCGCTTGTTAAGATCTTGTTAAGTCGGTTAAAGATGGTCCTGATAATGATGTCTTAACTTGGGGTAAGAACCCGGGGAATAATGACATGATGGATAAGGCATCATTCAGCTATTACTTTATACGCATACATTATTTAATTATTCTTAATCTCAATCTAATCTACACGTAACACGTACTACATTATCTATTTTTAAAATGCTGTTAAAGTCTGCGGAAAGCTATGCAGACTCCATTTCCAGGACATTAAAAAAACCTCATTCGTTATTTGCTCTGTTACAACTTCGGAACAAAGAATCATTGCTTGAAGTTTGACACATTAAAACTACTTTAGCCCAGAAGTGAGCAGTTAGGAGATTGACCCCATTTAAGTTAAAGTTACCCAACCTTAAATCCGTGTTCCTTAGCAATCTCGATACTCCGTCTCATCAGCTCCTTGGCCAAGCCCTTGCCTCGCGCCCGGTCTGACACGGAGATGATCCTACACTCCAGAATGCTGTCTACGCCGAAGGTATTGAACAGATTGAGGTCCCGGCTGACGGTGTAGAGGATGGTGAATATCTTATTGAACTTGGCATCCGATGACTGCTGGATCTTCTCGATGGATTGCTCGATGTCTCCGGGTCACAAAATTCCGTTTAGGGCCACCCCCAAGACCTAGAATATAGCAGACATTCAATATTTAACAAAAGACAAATTAAGATCATTAATAATGCGAAGGCCATTAGGCCTTTCAGATTTTGTCAGTCAGTTTTGTTTTCAGTAATGTATCGCATTGATCAAAACACGCGAGTTAAGGCAAAAGTTAAGTATTTTGTGTATGATTTTATAAAGATCACGTTTTACAATAATTATGCCCGGTCGTTTAACCATTTTGTACGTATTTAGTAGACTTTAGCTTTGGATACCGTAACTAACTAATTAATTAAACATAACTAACTAATTAATTTAACAAATCGCTGTACCGAAGAGCGTATAACTCAGTCATTCAAGGAGGAGAGATGGATAATCCTTCGTATTATGCAGCTCCTACTACATACTTGCTACGTTCAAGGCTTATTAATTACTTACGCCCCAAATCAGAGTCACTAATGGTTACTTAAATCGCTCCTTAGTACAGAATTTGTATGGTGATTCTTTACTAAGGAGCAATTAAAGTAACCGTTAGTGACTTTGAGTTGGGGCGTTAAAGTTATATCTACGTATACATCAGAAGCTGATGCCACTCTTTGATAATCCTCACTTACAAAGTAGTGCGAATAAACTGATGAACACTGTTCTTTGCGCGGAGATTTATCCAAGGTAGCACATATCATTGTTCTAAAAGCTATGCACACACACTCGTCGTAAGTGGAAGATCTAAGCGTAGAGAGAAAGCTTTTAACATTTCAAGGTAACATAGTGTGTACGGTTCGTTTGATATATAGCTTTGATGTTATATTAACTCAAGTGGTCCTACAAAAGAAAAAAATGATAAATAAATAAATAATAAAAGAAATAAATAAACGCTAAAACACTCATATCCCCGCAGTAGGTTTTCATCTGTGTCGCGGGTAGCATAGACGACACATGTAACACATCACAATAACACCCTGCACCCGAGTACAAATATTTATCTGTCACATAAATATTTGCCCCGGCCGGGACTCGAACCCGGGACCACTGGGCACCTGTTGCCCTGGTAATACCTAACTCAGGCAGGGTCGCTACCAACTAGGCTACAGGGTCGTCAAATGATGAATCTTGGGTATGCTTCAAGAATGCTTTGGCTTTAGTGAGGGTTATTTAATGATGGCTTACCGTATCGTCCTCGATCGCCGCGATGGACAGTCCGTCGGCCATGGTGGCGGTACACAGGCGCTCCAACGCCCCGTGGGGCTGCCCGCGCTCGCAGAGCCCCACTGCTTTGTTTAGGGGCTCATCCGCGAAGAAACTGTCCCGCAGGTGGCTGATCACCGCCTCGCTCATCTCGGGGGAAATCGTCACGAAACGCGCCATCTCTGAAACTTAATTATGTACTAGTAGCGATCGGCCCAGGGGTTTGTACACACATATGATGTCTTTTTCCAAATCGTGGTCTAACTATGCGCTAAATTTAATGAAAATTCGTAAATAGTTTTTGCATGAAAGACTAACAAACAAACTCACAAATTTTTACACTTATAATATTAGAAGGATCCTACAATGTTTCTAACCTACACAGCTTCATTGCAGGTTTATAAAATAATACCTCGAATCATGGAGAATTAAAAAACAAGAAATGGTTCATTACAGCAAGTACATACACATCGTTTTATAGATGATCCTGTTGTCTGCGAGACAGCGCTGAATGCCATCGCCATAAAGGAATTCCAATATAGTGAGGGTTCGGGGTGAGACGAGCGAGGCATAGGCTTCAGGGCTTAATAAAGAACGCCTCGAGAGGCTGGCGACATGGCAGGTCAAGGGCAATAATAGATACACATGCGTATACTGGAATTAATTTTTTATTCATTCTATTTACAAATTACAGATTGCAACATAAAGTATAATAAATAGAATGCAAAATAAACTCTTGCTGTGCCAATAATCTCGGCAATGGCGGAACAAAATATGACCCATATTATATGTATAAGCCATTGAGTGGTCTGACTCACCTCGAGTAATATATTTAAATACTGTATACTAAAGTAGTTTAACAGCTAGATCTTTATTAAAGGTTGGTAGAAAAATATCTTTTATAGGCAATACGATACGACCTTGTCAACACCCGCTCTGGGATGTATTACTGATATAGAATAGGCAGGTAAGTAGGTACATGATGGAATTGATTTACGAGCTCTCAGGATGACAGCGAGGCTGGGGCCCGGGAGACGGGCTGGGTCAAGGCCGAATCCGAACGCGTCTGTCGGGTTTGGGATTCATAAGTAAAAGGTACCAATAGAAATCATTGTTACGATAATAATACAACACCTACAATAATTTCATTCCTTAAACACTACCAAAGATTACTCGAGCCCTTTCATATCTTCGGGGAGCATGTTAAGCCGTTGAACTTTATAGTCATTGTGAGATACTTAGGAAACGTTCAGTAATTTCATAGGACTTCAAGATTGCCTCGGATCGGATCAAGATCTTCGAACATCGGCACTACTAGAATCGGTGTTATACAACTGTACTTGTTAAGTTAATAATCGAAAAACTGAATCTAAATCGATCAAGCCACTTCAAACAATGGCATCTCACAGCCACCATATTTTTTATTTAATTTTACTTATGTTAGACCACTTGGGTTATACCTAACTATCTGTTCAGCGGTTTGGACTATGAGGTAATAAAGAATATTACACGCATACATACATACATACATACATACATACATACATACATACCTACATACATACATACATACATACAAGATACCCGCGAAAGATATAATCCTTCCTGGCAGTCGGGTAAAAACATTTCCAAATACAATGTTAAAATTAAACCAATCTTTATCTATATCAAACAAAAAATGTTTGTAGGTACGGATGTCCTTTATAGATTTTAAAACCATCCAACCGATATGCCTCAAAATAATTTCATTTCATAGGCAATAATCCGAAGGTGGTTTGAGAAAATACTAAAACAATGCTAGGCACATTCGGTGCATTGATAAAGTCGATTTTCCACTTTTCCCTCAGTTTCTTTAATCTGAGACTTTTCCCATACAACAATTTGAAGATAATATGTATAGATGGCGCATCAATGTCAACGTCAACACAAAAACACTAATCTGTTATTCACATCAGAAAAGTTTTTAGCGTAGTGGAACACGCCGGGTAATCACTAGTCTTTATTTATTATGTCATAAAACTTACAAATGTGTTAGCACTTTGAAACTCTAACTTGTTCTGCGTGACTCTCGTTACCGCTTCATTGATGTCAAGCGTGATCGAATTACAGAGTGAGTTAGGTACACAAGTTACAAAGCTTTCAAAAGGTCTATATTTACATTACTTATATGTTAAAATGCCACAACTCGTATTATGAGTATGCATTATATACTAAGCAACCTAGCGATACAAGTTAAAAGTTTCAAGCTCGTAAGTATTGAAAGTTTTATACTTTGATGCCTTCTCGTCTTCGCTTCGCTTCGGATATTTAAGTATTCTTAATATGCGTACCACTGAAACAACTCCTTTTTATCAGAATCTAAAAACTGTTGCCTTTTCTCGGTAATGTGGTAAGTGTACTTTCCTAAGATTTTTCAAACACAACGTCTTGATTCACTCAATGGTATATTATCTAGTAAAATATGTATAAAATACCTACGTAAATATTAACATCTTTCATAAACTAATAATAATCCCCGTTCTACAATAAATTAAATGATTGCGAATGGTAAGCGTCATTTCAAAACTATACTGCTAGTGCATTAAATGAGTTCCTCACGTGATTGAAACTCAACAGTAATTTTATTACTATGCCAACTGGTACGCTCCGGCGTAGAATAGACGGCTAACTCGAGTTAAACTTGTAATTAATGAATTTCTACATCGCATCGTCGCCAGCATAATAAGTACACGGATCGAAGGTGTACTAGGATGAGGCACTTTGTACTTATTAATGAGAACATTTCCATAAGTAAGTATATTGACATAAAAATTGGGGATCAGCGAAACTTCCGACACTTGGGTTGGCCACTAATCCTCACTGGAGCAGCGTGGTGGAGTATGCTCTACGCCTCCTTAAGGAGAGAGATCCATGCTAACTAGTGGGCTGTTAATGGGTTGAAGCCAATTGAATAAGACAAGCGTACAATGATACAATTCGGCCTAATAAAATCTAAAGTTTAGATTATCTCTACATTTTCTCATTTCATCTATAGAACATTTAATTTGATGAAATTTACCGCAAACAATCCTCTTAATGAATAAAGTATTATCATTGAATTAACGAACCTTATCCCATCCATATCCTCTTAACGACATGGGAGGGAGGGGGAAGGCGGCATTTATCTTCGGGTGGGAAAATAGGACGCCAATATTACACGCTAGACAGCTGCGCCGAGTCTTTAGAACTACGCCCGATGACTTGTGTTACACTTACCTCGAAAGAATGAATTAATTTTATTCTTCTCTTTTCGCTCTAAGCCGGCAACGCATCAGTGATGCTTGTGGTGTTATTACCATTTACTGACCATTTACCAACAGATGGTTTTTCTACTAGTTTGTCGATTACACGATTACTTTAAAAAACACCACCGAGGTCGTATGAAATTCCGATGTCAATATGAATAATAATCGTTATTTTGGAAAATCTGGGACCATTGATTGATACCATAAATATAATATTATTATGTCGTAGCAAAGAAGAGTTTGTATAATATACCAGCCAACCACCCCACCATCCCCGACAATGTTGATAACCTCAGTCGATCTTTTACGCTTTTACGATTGCTCGCAAGTTTCACTTTAATATATATTTTAAAGCTTCTATTCTTCTGCTCGATTGAGCGAGGTCACAATTGATTTATCAAACAAATTCATACATCCTCTGAGGCGTTTAAGGGTGTTTAAAGAACCCGGGCGCCTTTCTCCTAGGAGAGGGGAGGGGGGAGTGCCATTAGCATGCGCCTTTGATGACCCGAGATTCTCCGCTCTATAAAACAATGAGGCTAACACAAGTTCTTGTGCGTTTGCACACAGCCACACAACGTCCTACTATTATAAGTAAATGTGCGAGTTTCTGAGGATGTAGTTGTAGGTATGGATATTTGTTTCATGCATAAACTACTGAAGAGATTTTCATGAAATTTAGAACACATATAGAGCGAGATCTGAAACTTATTCCAGATATATTTTTAGGTCGAAAATGGTCTGAATTGCTTCGAGAAAAGGATCGTCCGTGCCGCTTTTTTGGTCGACTTGGCGGAGGCACTTCCGTGCCCCCAGATATAGGACGTAAATTCAATTGTAATAAGAAGTAGGATTAAGTATAATAGCGTTTGGTATAATGTTCTTCCCACGGAGTTAGCCGTAAACATTCGTCAGAATTATCCCGCTTACTGTAGACATTAAGTAAATAGTAAAAACTAGATAAGCGTAATAGTTACAATGTGCTAAATGTTAATGGTTTCAATTTCGCCGTAATAAATCCCACATACACTATATTAGATTTATACATAATGGAATGCTATGAATCATAAATGGATGCTATGACCAGGAATCAAACTAGGGACTCCGCGCTCGAAAAACGGGTTCACAAATGACAAACTACCAAATGGGTTACAGAATTGTCGCTGGTCGTTTAATGCACTATATTAAAGTTGTCTATTATGCCACAAGTTAAGTAAACAGGAATACATAATTATTACACTACTTAATATCTTCGTGTTTTGACGATCGTTGTATTTTTGTATGAAGGAGATCGATTTCATTAACATCAATAATAATAAAATAAATACTGTAATGTGCGTCTATTTCCCAACACAACAAGAATCCATGCAAAGAAAAACTAAGATTGTGAAGACATTAATTAAATTGACATAATAAGGCGTGCATTTCTCTTCACAATACGACGAAAAGATATGCATGAAGAAAAAGAAAGATTATTCATCAGAGAGAAACAAACATAGACATCTATAAGAACTAAAGAAATAAAATCACTATGAAAAGAAGGCGCAAATACTGCCTGAGAGTCTACAAAGACTAAACTAAGTACGCTTCACTCAATAAAAAATACTCCTCTTATAAATAATAGCTACAAATTCACTTACTTCGACAAAGAAATCATATACAAAGAAATCGAGCCGAAGAACAACCTTCGAACAGCCCCTCCTACTAAATTGATTTGTTGCTTCAAACTTTTCCTTTATCGTATAGAGAAATGAAGTTATTGACGGCGGTATACTCAACTGGGGGGTATTGGTGTGAGACATTCGACCATCGCAATCGATACCTGCCTCATTAATTTTAAAAGGTCAGGTCTAGCTTGATTGCAATAGTTTCGTTACAAGGTATGTATATTGGATCATTAAGGAACAGTTAAACTATTATTACGAACTATTATTATGTGATTTATTATCAAAGCTTTATTTTGACTATGTTTATAAGGGAACTTAATAAGAAGTAAAGTATTAATCTTATTGTTTGATGAAATAATCCTATTCAAATGTACCTAATTAAAATAATGTTAATCGTATGTATAATGTAGTACTAATACTTCTTTTAAGAAAACTTTAATAAAAGTCAATAAATCTGTATAGATACTCAAACTAAATAAAGTTTAATCACAAACAGACAACGAAATAATAAGTAATATCCCCCAATATCTTTTACGAGTAATGAAGCGAGAAGATTTATCAGTGCGAATGAATCAAATCAGCAAATTGTGAAGGGAACCATCCGTACTTATGAAAGTAGGTATTGGTGATAAAAAAAAATTACTAAATTTACGCTAAACATGTTGCATGATAATATAGATAATAAAGGGTATTGATAATGATAAAGGTGGAAGGTAATGTGCTAAGTATTATGGTAAGGCTTACCTCGTGCGCCGCCCACGGTTGTTCCCTGCGCACTGATAAGGGAACGCGCCCCGACTCCCGCCTCGGGCGACTCCGCTCTCATAGACTAACTACGTTAAGAGCTCACAAGGCAGAATCTACCTTTTTATTGTATACTAAAGTATACCTATTAACTACTAACAACAATCAATAGCATAGTCTTATTGAATGTATGATAAAATTACGGCACCAAAAAGTAATTTATAAAAATAATTTTTGTTATAATTATTAAAAACATTTAATAGACATATTTATTATTTAATATCTGAATAAATACATAATAACAACAGATGATTCAAACACAATCACCAGGAAAATATGACTGTAGTTAAATAGTTCTTGGTCTAGTGCTACGGCGTAGACCGTAGCCGCGTAGAAACCGTAGATCCAGCGAAGTTTTATAATGTTGGTAGTACTAATATATTTAACGTCATGGGATTAAATGTAGATCAAAACAATTTTGTAACTCAATTAAAAACAACAGAGAGGAGCAGTAAATAGGGATGTTTACACTAATTATAAATTAATATAAATTTATGTGTAAAATATTAGTGGTAACATTTAAAGGCCTAATAATATGATTATTTTGTTGAAATCAATCACAATAAATTAAATATCATTAATTTAAAATGTTAAAAATTGTACTCACTGTCACGTGACTTCAAACGCCATTTTGAGAATATGACGTCATTGGAACAATTTTATATGGAAATTCAACAAACTTAGTAGACAGATAGTATTGAATATAGTTTAGTGACGTCACGTGACGTTTTTGGTGGGAAATTTGATAGTGATTTTTATTTATCAATTTTTGTTTTTAAATTGAAGATTATTATTTCTATAATATTTTTTTCGTGAATATTGAGGTTCTATCTATAAAATAAAATTGAATCCTAAAATTATTCAACATCCCTATTACTAGATGAGATGCAATGACATAAGTGAGGTGAGGTGGGCTGTGAGGTGAGGAGAGTGTAGACGAGTTTAAAATATGTTATGCAGAAATATGTTATAGAATTAAAATATTTTTACGTAACTGTATATCCTCGGTATCGCCACGACACGTCTGTAAAGTTATATCATCTCACTGTAGGAGCTGTCTTTCCTCCCTGCCTTTCAGGGACATTCACAGCACGACAAATGGACCGAATCAATTGAAATACAAAATACACTATATTTATTACGCACGAGGCTATGATCTTGTATTCAATTAATTTGTGTACTACGAGTATTCATAAAAGCCAATATCTTTATTTAGACAGATGTTAATATGTTGGACATCTGAGTACTCGGAATTCTTACTTGTTGATTGTACTCACAATCAGTAGTAAACTGTTTTATATTTATTTGCATGGTGGGTACAAAAATGTGTCTGCACTAGCCAAAATTTAACCAAAATTGGTCCTGACCCTTCGCTTAGTATCCCCCTTATAACAAAGTTGGTACGTGGCTACAGGGCCGACTTTTAAAGTAGATAATTAACCCACCCACCAAATAAGTAGAAAGAACTGATAGGAATGTTTGCACTAATATTATTAGTAATTTGGTAAACGATACGTTGGTAGATAGTACATCGTTAACACGTATGATCTATACTATAATAAAAAGTGTCTGTTTGTCTGTCCGGGCATCACATAAAAACCCTTGAACGGATTTCGATGAAAATTGGTAAAGTTGTTACTGATACCCTGGTCATATTTTAGACAACTTTTCATTCCGGAAAATTAAAAGGTTTCCTTGGAAAACATGATAAAAGTTTGAAAAAGTTAAAACAATTTTCGTATGCAAAGCTGCGGGCCACAGCTAGTTCTAAAATATAATTATGTACAGAATTCGGACCCAGACCATCATTTTCAATACAAAATTTTGTAAATCATACCTACTGCTATCAGATATTATTACGTTCCAGTAAATTTTTAATATGTCAAAATATAATTCTGAAATCCTACCCTCAGTGGAAAAAAGGCATAAGATGAAAATTGCAATTTTACAGGCTGTTAAAATATCAGTAACTAGTCAAAGGAATTTACATTACGATTTCTTGCACAAAACCCTCAAGATTAATGATAAAAATTTGAAAAAAATTGAGCTTATGCAACTTTTTTCCCTCTGTCCAATCATCTTACGAGTAATGACTAAAAATCAAAGTAACACGACTTATGTTTTTTTTCCTCTCAGGGTGTGAAGTAAGCCAGATACTTAAATCTATATGCCTTTTCTACGCTACGAAACTAATTTCTACTAGAAAAAAAGTGTTCTAAGCGGTGTTTTCACTGTAACATGTACATAGGTATTATGAACTATTGTTCGTGTTACTTCGTGTAGCATCCTTACGGGCAGTTGAGTGAAGAGCCACTCGCGTTTCAAAGAGGCAGACGCCCGGCGCCTGTGAAGACAACCGCATAATTAAAATAGAGCCAAGGCTTATATCTTATCGTATCCTCATAGTCGTATGTCAAGCTTGTTAAGCTTGTTTTTGTACGCTGTAAAATACAATAAATTCATTTAAACGCATGATAATCAATAATTAAGAATTAAGATACCCTTTTTGTCGTCATTGTCGTCTATCTAGAGCAACAACACTGATTGTATTTGTGGTAGAAATAAACGATTTAATTATTATTATTATTATCTAGAGCAACACATCTCCAACGCAATGTTTATTAAAGTAAAATATTTTAAGAAGAATAAATCGACGTGCCCGGGGAATAAAATGGTAATAGAGAAAAGTAAATTTTACAGCAGAAGCAAAAAACCAGTTTTATTTTATCGTAGGCAGTATAATGATTGGGTATCTTTGAATTATACATCAAAACGTGCGTTATTTTTTCTGGAATTACATTCCATAAAAATAATAATAAAATAATATATCTTTTTAATTATCACCAAAAAACAATAATACTGTTATCGTATTTAATTGTGTAGCACGTAAGTGTATATAACAATTTTATTCCCGTAAAACTATCATGCTATCGACAGTTTTCATCACTTACGATACAATTTTATTGAACTTTTATGAATTAATTGTAAATGTATTAAACTATTACAATTTTCTTCCGGTCAAAGTTAATACTCATCTTTGAAGTATTGAAATGTAACAACTTTATTTAGAGAAGAATAAAATGGTATACGCGTCTTACTGTTCTTAAGAGACTAGTAGTTTTTCAGTAATATAAGGTTACGACTTTATTATGGGCTATAATTTGTACATGACTTCCGAGGAATAAAAATAAAATGGCTCTAATTTTATGAAATTCAAAGATAAAAATCTAAATAATATTTAGCAGATGTACTCGTAGATGCCAAAAATGAAAAAAAAATTTTTTTCGGTAACCGTCGATTCCATTTTATTCCCCGGGGGCGTCGAAATAATCTATGTATTGTATGTATATCAAACAAAAAATGTTTGTACGGATGTCCTTTATAGACTCTGAAACCATCCAACCGACATGCCTCAAAAAGGTTTCATTTGAAAGGCAATAATCCGAAGGTGGCTTGAGAGCCAGTTCTTTCTCTCTTTTTTGACCGGCAACGCATCACTGATGCATTTGGTGTTGCTCTTCTTTATGAGCGACGATAGGTGGATCGTCAGGTCGTTTTGTAATAGGTATTTTAGAAAAAGGCATGAAAACAAATGACAGCTTAAGATTTAATTTATTCACTCAAAGATACTCGCCGACTAGTAACTTTTGTAATTCTCTCGTGGTGTGACGCCCAACTAAACTACAGCTGAAAGGGAGTGGCCCTGCCTGCGAAACCAGGGGTCCTGGGTTCGATTCCCGACTGGTGTAGATATTTATGTGACTGAGAAATGTTTGTATTCGACTCGTGTGGCGTGGTTCTCCGTCAGTGATGTCTATTTGTGTTGTCCATGCAACACATTAACAGTAGAAATCTTAGTGCGAGGATTTACGGCCAAGACAGAGTTTTGATTTTTTATGGAGTTTGCTAAGTGTATGTAAACGTTTATTTGATCGTAATCTTATCTCTTCTCTTCGTTACACAACTTTCTGATTAACTCTGTTATTCATAATATAAAATTCCTTTGTTACTACAAACGCATAGTAGCTATAAAACAATCTGTGTCTGTCTAACCGCGACAATTTCAACTTACTCCACGGTTTTTGTCGTATATTTAGGGATGTAGTGAATCTAAGGATCTTGTCCCCGATCGGTAATTAATAATAATAATTTTAATAGTGTTTATATTTAATAGTTTCACATCGTGTCATCCATCCTTCCTTGAGTTGACAGTAATCTCCCATGCCCGTGGCACTTAATTCTGAACAACATAGCTTACCTAGTTACGATATCAGGTCCCTCATGTACCTACATGTGCGTTCCACGCTTCTGGGCCAAGGAGGAGGATCAAATCAGGTTTTTTGGTCCAGGGAAGGCAAATCAGATTCTCTCCAGAAGGTTACCCATAAAATTTATGGACGATAGTAGGTACCCCCTCGGTATTAAATTATTATACTATGGAAATGAATAAAAAACACTTGTAGGAGAGTTGAATAAATAATATTTTATTCAAAGTTTAATCTAGCGTACAACAATATAAGTTGTATATTGGTGGGCATTTTGTTTAAACATTTAGGACTGTTTAATAAATACAAACAAACAACAATACAGTAATTACTCACAATGCCTGAGAAATTAAATTCCAAAATAACATATAAGGGGATCTTTTAATTATATTATTGATAGATACAAATAAAAGTAGGTGAAGAATGTTGTCAAATTATCAATGTTTTCTATCATATATTATAAAAACAAAGTATGTATATCCGTATGATACGAATCAGCTAACAAGACGCTTACAAACTTATCTATCTGTCTATACAGTACAGTCTATGTCTAGAGAGCGGTCAAGATAAGGCATTTTATCACTGCCGGTATTCGGCACTACACTAATATCACCAATATGTCTATACGTGATTATTCTTACAAAATTAAAGTGATCCTTTGATATAAATTGGGGCGGAATTCTATTTTTCTTTTGTTTTCTGCAAAGCAAAGCTGTACTTCGTGTTGGTAAAAACGGAATGATAATGTGTGTATCACATTATAATAGTAGACTTGTTACACATAAGAGCATGGCTCTATAAATGATTATTTTCGGAAAACAAATGTGCAATTTACAAAAATGTAAAACAAAATAGAATTTGGCGGGAATGTCAAATCACTTATGGTCTTTGCTCTCTGACTTGTATTTGAAATGGTTATGTATATGTGGCAGCCAACTAGCTTAATTAGCCGTTCAATCAGCAGCTTAGCCTCCTTACTAAACAGCACCGTTCAACTAGCGGCCTGAAGGATATTAAGTCGTAGTGTCTGTTACGACATTTATTAAACTGGCTGGCTAATACTTAGGCCATATGTACATATACAATTGAACTCAAATCGAAAGAAGGATAGGTTAGGTTAATGTTGCCTGATTTTATTAACGAAAAAAATAGGAACCCTGAAAAGCGGGGTTCCGTCGACATCTATGACAAAGTCCCCCACTATGAAAAAACAACTGAAATCAAATCTAAAGAAGGATATGTTAGCTTATGGTTGTCTGATTTTATTTATGAGAAAAATAAAAGGAACCTCTCAAAGTGGGGTTCCGTCGACATCTATGGCGAAGCCCCCCACTATGAAAAAACAACTGAACTCAAATTCAAAGCAGGATAAGTTAGGTTATGAATGAACAGGCTAGGCAAGTAGTTTAATGTTATCGATCCAAGCCTGACTGTTTGATCAAATGGGTGAATATCATTCAGGCCGCTAGTTTAACGGCGCTGCTTAGTAAAGAGGCTGTTGACTGAACGAATAATTAAGCTAGTTGAATGCCACATATACACAAAGCTTCTTGCCATGACACTGTTATTGTGGATTCTCGTATAGTACTGTTATAGTAACTAAAGATCCCATAATTTGTTATATGGTCACGGACTACAGTCATATTATAATTTGGCGTAGAGCAAAGACCCTTTATCAAACGTCAAAATCACAAACAAAATAGCCTCAAAATATAATTAGAAATTAAATATTTTGTAATCATCTTAAAAATAAACATTAAATAGCAAACAATGTAATACCATTTTCAATAGCACGTTTCATTAAAATTTACCTTTAATATTCAGAAAAACAATAGATACATTTGTTTAAATTAATATTAAACTAGCAGCACAGAAGAAATAATAGTACATACATATATACTCGTAATAGTGCTAAGAGTAAAAGATTATTTATAATTAAATCTTTGTAAATGAGTATTCTAATTATCATTATAACTAATAATTAACTCATAAAGCATCAGTAATAAAATTATATAGTGTAATATTAATAAAAGATTTGTTGAAGTATTTTGGGTTTCATTCTGTGGTCTCATTTAAAGAGCTCACCAACGATGTTATTACATTAAATCCAGATATTATCACGTTGTCGAAACGGCCCTAGTTTAAATGAAGTTTGATAAATACGGGGTAAAGAATGGAACTAATTTTATTTTTTATCAGCACAAAAAGGTATATCTCATACCTTTTTGTGCTTGATTTGATTGTCATAATAATATCATTTATATGTGAAAACCGAACGAACGAAGTAAAATAATAAATAAAATTTAAAGTTACATTATTTTGTATCAAACTACTTTAGTTCCCTCCAAAGCTACGTTTTAGTCGGCGATATATTAATAGTAATGTCCCCGGCCATGTTTTTGTCCAACACATTACTATTGAACGTTATTGTGATCTGATTGTCGGTGTGTTTGTCCATCGCGATGTCTTGCGGCAGCTTGTTCAGTAACGCCTCCTCTCCCATTAACTGAATGGACTGATTCGAAGCCAGCTCATTGATATTATTGCCGTTAACGTAGTGCGTTGGATAGTGACGTTTCAGCTCGCTAAGAAGCCGGAACTTCAGTTCACACATGGTGCATCTGTAACAAAAAATGGAATATTAAAAATACATCGTACTTTTATTTAGGTCCTTCGAAGATCGAATGTTTTGGTCCTTCGAGCCGGATATAAATGGATGGATAACAAGGTTTTCTGCTCAATTCAGAAATAATTCCACAAGGAGTAAGGGATCATAATAAGGGACATAATGTCTCAAGTTTTTTTGCATGCATTATAAGGTAATTTTTTAACAAAAACACAGAAGACATAATAGTACCTATTGGTACAGAGAGTCACTCCGCAAAATCATTTAATGACGTTTCAAATACACATGTCATTACACAAAAAAGACTACCCTGATGTTGTCAGAAACGGTAACAGTTATGATTAGAAAGAGAGGCAACGTCTAGATGTCAACGTCTATTGACGATTAGCGCTATGAGACCTGAATTACACTTTATCGTGTCGGAGCAAGAGTCGCTATTTATTTAAATGCTTTTGGAGTGACTCTTCTGTACAAATAGGTACAGTACGGCTGACGTATCTTGGCGCGTCTGTAGTATTAAGTATTGTGTGGTATAAGTAAGCAGTAAGCAGCAAGCAGCACTTTTTTTTGGTATTAGAGCTATTTTTAGTTTAGATGTTTTGCTTGTGATTTTAGCCATATTATATTAGGTACTATAGAATTTAAGTATAATATGATATAGTGGCACGAACTGCACTCCAAAACTGGTTCGCACAGAATATCAGTGCTGTGGTTCTCCATAGCAATTACTGAGTGCGATCCATTTCCTTAGTGCTTACAGCAGAGAGCTTGACTGTAATTTTAATGTTTTAGTTTTTTATTATACCCATATCTGTTATCTGTAGTAAGTAACTGTTGGAATAAAGTATTTTTTTCTTTCTTTCTTTTTTTCACTCACTGGTAGATGTTCTGTCCGACGTGCGAGCGCACGTGCTTGACGAGGTCGTTGCTCTGTGAGAACGCGCGCTCGCAGTGCGCGCAGCGGTACGGCTTCTCGCCCGTGTGGATGCGCTGGTGACGCTTCAGGTGGTCCTTGCAGGTGAACCTGACAAACAAAAAATATCCGACTTCAAATTAAGTACATCCAATAAAAAAACAATCATCGAAATCGGTTGGCGCGATATTGACTTATTCGTCCATTTATCGCGCACACACTTAATGCAAAGGAGAATGCCCATTTAGTTTAATTTACTTTAACATTTTTGTGTCTTGATAAAAATAACTTTATTTGATTATGTTATCTTAATAAATTACACATACTAACTTTAGTCAATGATAATATTAGGAAATAAGAGATTTTAAACAAAGTTAATTTGTATTTAGGTTATAGTAAACTCACAGTAATATGGACTCTATGCAGGCGTATTAAAGTCGATTGCGTATGTAATATCGATCTTTTAAGTTTCAAATTCATTTGACAGTCCCTTAACACCATGTAGTTTGTAATGTATTATAATCACAGAACACTATTACTCCTGGCTGATTATAATAATTTTCTAATTCATTTGACAGTCCCCTTACGTCATCTAGTTTGTTGTCATGGATACTATAAACTATAACTGTTGTTATCATAATTATAATCTAATCAATGCAACCTATTGGCCCGAAGGATCTTAAAAGATTCTTGATTGGCCCTTATCCAAACATAAATGGCCCAATGGTTTTCTTTTGTAAAACGGAAGTAAAGTTACTTATTAATTTCAGAAAATTATTCCCAATAAGGATTTTTTAGGAAATAGGGTAAAATACTTGAAATATTTTAGTTAAATTTTTTGTCCAAAAATCATTGTGACACAATTATTTTTTAAGAGTACTGGCAATGGGCATTCCCCTTTAAGACTTATATGCTTTTCACATGGATGCCATTGTCAGATCTCGTTCAAATTTATGTGGGACCACACAACAAGCACCAGCTTTCGATTAAAAAGAGAATCATCCAAATCGGTTCACCCAGTCCAAAGTTCTGAGGTAACAAACATAATAAAAAAAATACAGTCGAATTGAGAACCTCCTCCTTTTTTTGAAGTCTGTTAATTATTAGGACATTTAAAAAGCAAAGCAACAACCCATAATTGTCCCATCTCTGGGCTCGAGGTCTCCTCTCACAATGCGAGGGGTAAAGGCCATAGTCTACCACGCCGGCCTGGTAGACTTCACACACCTTTCTAGAACATTATGGAGAACTTATAGTCCCCACGAACTAAGAATGCATATTTGTCGTTTGTCATCGCAGTGACACTAGAGATGTACAAAAAAAATCGATTCACGAAAGAACCAATTTTTGCAACAAATCGATTCAAAATTGTAAGACTTTCTAATCGATTCAATAATTAAATTGTAAATTCTAAAAACCGAAACATTTAGATATCCACAAGTAACTGGAATGATACTGCCTCCATTGAGCTACTTAAGTTACTTTACCAAACGTATACGCTCAATAATTATGTATTTACGACTATAATAAAATATTTTTTTCCTAAAAAACTCAATGTTAATTCGTCCGCGCCGCATCCAGCGTATGAAATTTGGGTTTCGGTTGAATAATGAATATTCTAACCGTATTTTAATCAGTTCAAATGGCTGCGGTTAGAGATTATCGTAATAAATACTTTTGGTCATGTTCTTATAGAAGAGAAGAAATTACATTGTTTAATTGTTAAACACAAAGAAAGAAATAAAATAAATTCATTTTTATTTTAAGTTTCGATTATAGTAATGTATCGATTATTATGGTTTTATAAGTGATTTCATGCCGTCACATCACTTAACGTCAGTGTAGATTTTGTCATCTTCAAATAACATTGATTCGACGCCTTATTTTTTTATTCAATTTTGCATAAATTATGATGTGATGGGATTTTACATTACATTATTACATTACTACATTATAACGTTTAATATGATTTATAAATAACGTCAATACGAATACGATACAATACGAATAGGGATTTTTAACAAATTTTGCCAAAATCCTTTGTTCGTAAGTATCCAACTATTTATTTATTTATTTATTTATTCTTTTGCAACACCTTAAACTAGAGGTTACAAGGGCGAACTTAATGCCTAATGGCATTCTCTGCCAGTTGACCCTGGGTGATGGTGAAAATGTGAGGTAGGCAAAGAAAACAAAAAAAAAAAGATTAGAAAGAAAAAAAAACGGGAAGAATTAACACAATAAACAACATAAAGAAATACTAATATCCAGATAACCATAGTATTTATATATATATATATTATATAAATATATATTGAACATAAATAAGAATTATATTGTCTATGCACACAATATTTTAATAACAGCAGCAACACTCACGAGCGGGCAACACCAACGCGTGGGCGACCAATCGGAAGACAGAAAATCAAACCGTCATTCGTTACTATTCGTTCAGTGCATTCGTCTTGAAAACTTTCCACTGTATACGTTATTCGCTTCATATTTTTGTAAAATTCGAAATCGTAATTACAAGTATCATCAAGAAATCCAGTATTTTTCTTCATCAAAACCAGCGAAAACACATCACAAACATTTGGACCTTCAGCGCCGGAGCAAATACGAAGAATCGTCGCTGCATAAATAAATTGGATGTTCGACCAGGAGCCAGCACAAGTCAGGTCAGGCCAATCATTCCTTCTTTACCTTTCCTTACCTTAATTATATCCCGCGAGTGCTTAATTTGTGTCAATAGTGTCTTAAATACTTACGTGAATTATCATTTACGCGCCGCGAACATCGCAAGTGTCCGCACGCAACCTACCTACATTTCAACAGTAATACAAATTCTTGCCGTTGCCTTCCTTAAAACCGTTCGAATATGACTAAAAAGAGACAGTCTATAACAGATTTTGCTTTCACAGATGAGGATATCGTTAAAGATTTAAATAAAAGACGGGGAATTATTCGGGGTAAATTCACGTTATTTAGTAAATATGTAGAATCTATCGATAACGGTTCCGTAACCGAAGTATTGCGAACGGAATTACAAACGCGTCTACAAAAGGCGGAGACGTTGTTACAACAGTTTTCTGAAATCCAGGATGATAATTATTGACTTCAAAGTTCCGGATAGTCAATTAGAGAAAGAATTAGTGGAGAGAGAAACCTTCGAAAATCAGTATTATGCATGTGTAGCTAAAGCTAAATGTATCCTTAACGTAACGGACGGTCAAAGTCAAACTCAAAATTCTAATAAAAATTCTGGAGCAGTCAAATTACCTACCATTTCATTACCTTCCTTTGACGGTTCATACGATCATTGGCTTGAATTTCGTGACACTTATTTATCCCTAATTCATAATTCGAAGGAAATAGATAATGTGCAAAAATTTCATTATTTACGTTCTTCTCTCACTGGTAACGCATTAATGGTCATTAAGTCGTTAGAGTTTTCATCCGAGAATTATACTATTGCCTGGGATTTATTAGAGAATAGATTTAATAATAACCGTTTGCTTGTACAAAATCACGTAAAAGCATTGTTTACTACTGCGTCGGTAAATAAAGAATCGCCAGTTCAAATCCGTAAATTAATTGATACCGTCTTGAAAAATATGCGAGCACTAAAAACCCTAGGAGAACCAACCGAGGCCTGGGACACTTTAATCATTTATTTAATTACTTCGAAATTAGATTCGGCTACCGAACGAGAATGGGAAAATTATAAAGGCACGGTTATTGATACGCAAAATAATGGTTCTGTACGATTGACTCTTAACGATTTATTTAAATTTCTTAAAAATAGGGCCGACGTACTAGAAACAATTCATATGTCGCATAGTAAACAAACACCTGAAATAAATAATTTTAAAAAGGTAGGGAATCCACAACATCACAAAACAAACAGTTTTATATCTACTCAACATAAACAATCGAACGCGCCTAATTCTAAACGTCAACTTAATTGCCCCAAGTGTAACTCAAATCATCCACTATATGCATGCAACTCGTTTTTAAATTTATCACTCAAAGACAAATTAAAATTCGTTAGTGAGAAGGGGCTCTGTCGTAATTGTTTACGCGCAGGTCACACTGTGTCTGACTGCTGGTTCGGTCCATGCAAGTCTTGTAGTTCGAAGCACAATACCTTACTACATAATGACGACAGTTCAAACACCTTCACATCATCAGCTGTGCATGACTCGCAAGTAGCGAAGCATGACGCGATTCACACCACGACCCTACACTCCGCAACTCACAACTCATATTCGCCTCAGACGGAGATTAGCAGTAGGTCTCATTCATTATTAGAGACTGTATTGTTGTCGACAGCGTTAGTGGAGGTCGCGGACAAGCATAACAATTATCATACTACACGCGCCTTAATAGATAACGGTAGTCAGCACTGTTTCATTACCGCTTCATTATGCAAAAAACTAAACATACCATTAATACAGTCCACTGTTCACGTCACGGGAGTAGGTAATTCCGTGACTCATTCGTCACAGGCATGCGAGATAAGTTTAAGGTCTAAAACCACAAGTTATAATACGCGCTTAAAATGTTTGGTTTTACCTCAAATTACAGCTCAACTACCATCTTTATGTACGGAATCGATTGTTGACATTCCTCATAATGTACAACTTGCGGATCCCAATTTTTATTCACCATCAAAAATCGAATTATTAATCGGGGCAGATAAATTTTGGGAGTTGTTAAACGACGGGTTAATTCGCTTAAGTTGTGGCCCGTACTTACAAAACACAAAGTTAGGGTGGATCATATCCGGTACAGTGACCACTAACAAACACTCGCGCATTAATCGGGTTCAATGCAATTATTCACAAACACTAGATATTCAACTTAGAAAATTCTGGGAGTTGGAAGAAATCCTTCCGCAGAATAATCTATCTAAAGCCGAAGCGTTATGCGAAAATTCTTATAAACAAACTACATATCGTGATAATACTGGTCGTTTTTGCGTGCGCATTCCATTAGTGCAGCCGAGCGCAAGCGAATAGCGATACATTGGGTGACTCATACGCACTCGCACATAGTAGGTTTGTAGCATTTGAACGTAAGTTTGAACGATGCACACCTGAATACAAAAAGTTATTTTCCGATTTTATGAAAGAGTATTTAAGTATGGGTCACATGAGTCGTGTTAATAAATATCCAACACCAAATTACTTTTTACCTCACCATGGTGTTATGCGGGAGCATAGCACTACAACTAAGCTACGAGTTGTATTCGACGGAAGCGCGAAAACAACATCGGGTAAGTCGCTTAACGACATTCAATTAATCGGTCCTAGTTTACACAATGATATTTTTTCTATATTGTTACGGTTTCGACAATTCAAATACGTCGCATGCGCAGATGTCGAGAAGATGTACCGGCAAATTAACATTCATCCCGAACAAAGGCACCTACAACTTATTCTTTGGCGAGAAAATAAATCGGATGAGCTCGGTGTGTACCAGTTGAATACGGTGACGTATGGCACGGCGTCCGCGCCATATCTAAGCATCCGATGCCTCAAGCAGCTCGCATCGGAGTGCAATGATGACGTCATCGCTCGCGTTATAAACGAGGATTTTTTCGTAGACGATTTAATTACGGGACACGATGATAAGAATGCGTTATTGAACATTTGCAACAAGGTCAAGGACGTATTAAAGTCAGGTTGCTTTCCGTTACGTAAGTGGATGTTCAACTCGCAAGACAGTGTTAACGATCAAGCAAAGGAATTATCATTGGGCGATGATTGTTTAACAAAAACATTAGGATTAGGCTGGTTTCCATCTGCGGATCTATTACATTTCACTACAAGGATTGATCAAAACGTAACTCATATTACTAAACGCGTTATATTATCCGTTATTTCAGAAATCTTTGACCCATTGGGATTATTAGGACCTTCGGTTGTACTCGCTAAAATAATATTACAAAAATTGTGGGAATGTAAATTGTCCTAGGACGACCCAGTACCGGATCGAATCGTTATAATTTGGCAAAAATTCTTAACCACGCTTCAATGTTTAAAGAATATTCGAATTCCTCGCCATGTTATGGGACCTCACAATCGTTATACCGACTTACATATATTTACGGATGCATCACAAGATGCATACGGGGCGTGCGCCTACATACGTACCTACGACGACAACTCGCCGGTAACCGTCAGACTACTTTGCGCTAAGAGCACGGTGGCACCCCTGAAACCCGTTACGATGCCGCGACTAGAGCTGTGTGGAGCATTAGTCGGCGCGAAACTTTATGAAAAAATTACAAAGTCATTTCGATTAACTTTTAATAATATTTATTTGTGGTCTGACTCCACCATAGCTATTAGTTGGATCAAAACGGCTCCGAATTTATTAAAACAATTCGTTCAGAACAGAGTGGTGCAGATTAACGAGTTAACCGGTGAGCTGCCGTGGCTGCACGTCGCGGGCGCCGACAACCCTGCCGACCTGCTGTCGCGCGGGCTCGCGCTCGACGCGCTTCAACATTCAGATCTCTGGTGGCACGGGCCTCCGTTCCTACGCGAAATAAATTCTAATTTTAATCAATATAGTATTCATGAAGAATTAAATTTTAATAATTTGCCTGAAATTAAATCAAATGTAACTTCTTTAGTATCACAATCAAATGTAATTAGTATTTTTAATTTTGAACATTTTTCTAATTTTAATCGTTTGAGACGTTCCACAGCTTATGTGTTACGGTTTATTAATAATTTGCGCATTAAGGTTAAATCAAATCGTAATACTGGTCCGCTCACATCGGATGAATTAAATAATGCGGTTTTAATATTGTCCCGCCACTCTCAACAGATGTCGTTCCCTGATATTTATAACGCATTATCTAAGAAGTTACCTCTTAAGGCAGACAGACATATATCTAGTCTTGACATATTTTTGGATGATAGCCATCTGATAAGAGTGGGGGTGCGTTTGCAGAATTCGGATACGTTTTCATATAACAAAAAACACCCCATATTATTAAGTTCGAAACATCATTTCACGCGACTTTTATTTAACTTCGAGCATAAACGTTTACTCCATGCTGGTCCACAGCTACTCCTAGCCACTATTAGGGAGAGCTGGTGGCCACTTAGAGGTCGTGATTTGGCCAAGCAAACCGTACACAAATGCGTTACCTGTGTTCGACAGAACGGAAGGTCCCCACAAATAAAAATGGGTAACTTACCTACTGAAAGGTTAGAACCGGGATATCCATTCCAACGTTGTGGTGTGGACTACGCCGGGCCTATGTTCATTTTGAACCGCAAAGGGAGAGGGGCAAAACTTGAAAAATGTTACGTTTGCTTATTCATATGTTTCACTACGCGTGCGGTTCATTTAGAGTTAGTTACGAGCCTCAGCTCAGATGCGTATTTACTGGCTTTGAGGAGGTTTCTTTCTCGCCGAGGAAAACCGGCACAAATATTTTCCGATAACGGAAAAACTTTTGTAGGCGCTTTAAAAGAATTTTCACAATTTTTAAATTCTCACAAAGATGATATAATTAATTTCGCTACTGGCGAAAATATTAAATTCGAATTTATACCGCCATATTCAGCCCACTTCGGAGGTTTGTGGGAGGCAGGGGTCAAGTCCTGTAAGTACCATCTACGTCGCATGGGGAACGCGAACCTTACTTACGAGGAGTATTCCACATTATTGGCACAAATTGAGGCTATCCTCAATTCCAGACCCATGTATCCTATGTCCACAGACCCCAACGATCTCCTTCCTCTAACTCCAGCCCATTTCCTGGTTGGCCGGCCTCTCGTCGCACCTCCATACGAAGACCTAACCACAACATCCACATCACGTCTGAATCGCTACGAGCGCGTTGAACAAATGAGACAGAACTTCTGGAGTCGTTGGTCCAAGGAATATGTTGCGGAGCTGCAGACGAGAACCAAGTGGCAGACCAACAAGGACAACTTATTACCCAACACGTTGGTGCTCATTAAGGATGACAATTTACCACCCTTGAAATGGCGTTTGGGAAGAATCATACGCACTATACCTGGGAAGGATGGGCTCGCACGAGTGGCTGATATACAAACCTCTACTGGAGTTATACAACGGTCATATCCAAAATTATGCCCACTACTGGAGGAGAAGGACAATGATGATGTCGACTGCTTCTGATGTCTACTATTCGTTGGAAGCTGTTGCTCCAAGGCGGGGGGCATGTCTATGCACACAATATTTTAATAACAGCAGCAACACTCACGAGCGGGCAACACCAACGCGTGGGCGACCAATCGGAAGACAGAAAATCAAACCGTCATTCGTTACTATTCGTTCAGTGCATTCGTCTTGAAAACTTTCCACTGTATACGTTATTCGCTTCATATTTTTGTAAAATTCGAAATCGTAATTACAAGTATCATCAAGAAATCCAGTATTTTTCTTCATCAAAACCAGCGAAAACACATCACAAACATATATAAATACACTTTTATAAGATATACATATATATATATATATAACAATATAAATAAGCACCAAATATACATATACATACTTATACTTATAGTATTTTAAAAGGTTGAATTTAAAGAAAAACTCATCCACTAATCGTCTTTTTGAGCAAGTGGTCCTGGACTAGCTTTTTAAAAATACCTCTGCTTCTCGCCCTCCTAATGTTTACGGGTAAGGTATTCCAGAGTAGTATAGCCTGAATAGTAAAGGAATAATGGAAAAAGTCACTACTATGTGACGGAAGAAGAAGCTTTAGATTATTAGAAGAACGTAGGTGTTTGTCGTGCGTGGTACAGACATACCGAAATTTTTCCTTAAGATACGAAGGAGAAGTAGGTTCGTTTAAAATAGCAAACAAAACCAAGAGAATCCTAGAGTTACGCCTTTCACGAATGGTGAGCCATTTAAGCTGACTCCGATAACTCGAGACATGATCATACTTGCGAAGATTAAAAATGAAACGGATACAGTTATTCAGTAGGCGCTCTAGTTTATCTAGAAGCTCTTCGTTTAGGTCCGGGTAGCACACATCAGCATAATCAATTATGGGAAGCACTAGGCTATGCACTAACGTAATTTTGGTACTATACGGCAAGAATTTTCTTAAACGGTAAAAGGATTGCAAAGTACCATTAACTTTCCGGCATATCTCCGTTATTTGCACTCTCCAGTTTAAACAGCTGTCGAGGTGTAGCCCGAGGTTTTTTACAGAATTAGAAAAAGGTATAATGCTATCATGGTACATAATCTTCGGCAAATTTACCAAGTCAAGCTTCGCTAGTAGCCTCGTGCTACCCACTAAAATTGCCTGGCACTTAGAGGGATTAACGCTTATTCCATATTGTTTAGACCACCTATTCACAGACTCAAGGTTACGGTTAAGCTGAGAAATCACACTGTCAAGTTCAGAAACACTACCTTGTGCATAAAGTTGGAGGTCATCAGCATAAAGATGGTACGAACAATCAAGAAGAGAAGTGATAAAGTTGATGAACAACGAAAAAAGTAAAGGAGATAATATACCGCCTTGCGGAACGCCAGTGCTTAGTTCAGTCCAGTCTGAGCACTCATTCTCTAGGCGGACTGACTGCTGACGACCGCGAAGATAAGATGTAAACCACTCGAGAGAAGATGAGGCAAAGTTAAGGTGGGACAAGATGGAAACAAGGATAACGTGGTCGACTGTGTTAAAAGCATTTGAAAAGTCAATGAGCACCACTACAGTTATTAGCCTATCATCCATACCCATTCTTATATCATCAGTTACCTTAATGAGAGTAGTAGTGGTGCTATGACCCGAGCGGAATCCAGACTGAAACGTGCTCAGTAGATTATGTTTACATACGAAGGAGGAAAGTTGCTTATGTACACAGGCTTCCAGAACTTTAGAAAGGAAAGGAAGAATAGAAATTGGGCGAAAGTGATTCGGGAGTGTAGGGTTTGAAGTTTTAGGGAGAGGTCTTACTAGTGCCTTTTTCCAAAGAGCAGGATATTGGCCTGATAGCAGAGAAAAATTAATAATATGAGTGACTGCCGGTAAAATGCAATCCACTATTGGAAATATCATAGCTCTGCCAATTTCATCAACTCCAACTGCTCTTGATTTAATGACTGAAATAGTCTTTTTTACATCTACTTGAGTCACAGGACAGAATTGGAAGGCAGGAACAGATGGCGACTGCATGAGAGCAATAGCACCTATGGTTTGACATCTAATTGTAGGGTCAATTAAAGAGGAAGAGACAAAATGTTTATTTAGGGAATCAGGTGACAGAGAAGGACCGCAGGATGGTACTTGTGGCTTACAGAATCCAAGTGAACGAAGAAACTTCCACACGTCTGCGGGTGAAGAATTGCAAATATTGTTATGAATATATCGGCGTTTGGCTGTTCGTACCATCTGATTGCAACGGTTCCTAGCTATCTTAAATGCTGACCAGTTTTCATCAGTGCGATTGTTTTTGAATTTTCGGAACGCCCGGTCTCGCCTCCTCATCGCCATCTGAACCCCCCGCGTCATCCATGGGGCAGGACCGCGTCTCAGCCTGACTCCATGTACAGGAGCGTGGGTGTTATACAGATTGAGTACAAATTGATTAAGAAATGATACTTTACTGTCTATCGTAGACGCCTCCTCAATCTGGCCAACATCAATTTTGGATGCATCTAGTCTGAGTTTTTCAACATCAATACGACTAAAATTTCTCATCTGAACTATTGTGGGCTTATGCCTCATGGGTTTGATCTTATAGGACGCGTAGATGAGGTCATGGCGTGAGAAGCCGGGAGCCGGGAGTTGCCCGAACGTGCTAATCTGATCAGGTGAGGAAGTCAAGATTAAATCAAGCCATGAAGGCTCAGCGTTAATATTATGATGAGTGCACGATAACGGTAGTATCTTGAAGTTCACTGAATCAACTATAGAATTAAACTTATGTGTACGGGTCGAGTTGTGTGACAAATCCGTATTAAAATCGCCCATGATAATGTGATGTGCATACTCGGACGCAATACGATCAAAAACATTCTCAAGAGAGTTGAAATAATCAGTGGAAGGAGGACAATATACTACTCCTAGCAATATCTTGGTACCCTTTAAATCTAACTCGAGGAATAGGTACTCAGCGGAAGCAGAATAAGTGGAAGGGGAAGCTAATAAAACTTTATACGCAATAGTCGAACGCAGATAAATGGCTACACCTCCACCACCTTTACCCAAACGGTCGTTTCGAAGTAATACAAAACCGGGTAGGGGATATAAAGTAGAGGCAAGTGAAGGTTTTAGCCAGCTTTCCGAAATAAGCAGTGCATGAATGTAGTCACCAGAAAAAACACTTTCCAACTCTGAAAAGTGACTTGGAACACTTTGTGCATTAATGTGACATACATTCAAGCATTTATTATCAGTAAAAATTGAATTAAGTTGAGTACTTAGTAGGTTGTTGTTCAAGGCATCATCGCAGGACACATATGAATTATCAGAAGAGCAATAGGTAGAATGGAATGAGTCATCGTCTGACATATTATAATTGAGAAAGCAAATAAATATTGTAAGAATAAAATAAATATAAATATAAAATTATTGTAAATATAAATATAAAAATTATTTATAAATGAAGTACTTATAATAGTAAAATAATTTTACTAAGTGTTATAGTGTAAATAAGCAAGAAAAAAAAAAGATATAATAATAAAAGGTGGAAATCAAAACAGTACGCACATTTATAGCACCAACCCGCGAGCCAAGCAGCCGAAATGAATGCAATACAACCAGATATTAAAAAAAAATAAAAAAATAAAAATTATAATAAAAATACATGCTTATACAATATCTATAAAAATAATTCATCAAACACAATGGTTGTATTATGCAATATGTTAAGCTTACATAGACAACATAAAAAAAAAAAAGAAAAGAAATTATCTAATGAGTCACATCATTTAAGTAGGTAACAGAGTAACAATTAAAAACATAAAAATATTTATGTAACTAGGTACAATAAAAATAGCAAGCATTTGAAATTAGAAAATCAGATACATGGTTCTAGCATGTAGGTATGTAAGATATGCCCATTTATACATTACTTCCGTTAAAACAATGCAGACGAAGTAGGAAAACGAGAAAAATAAAAATAAAAAAATAATAAAGAAATAAAATTTATTACAGGATAACGGAAAATTCACTCGTCATGACTTTGTATTAAGTATTGAAAGTTTTATCCGGTAATTACCCAATTTTATTGGCGTCATACGCTCCCTACTTGCCCACATTGCTAGGTAAGTATAATAAGTGCACACAGAAATTTATAGTAGGAATAGAAAAAGGATTTTAAATTTTAAACCCAATAAGTAGTTTACCAATACATTATAGGCACCTACTTTCAAACTAATTACAGGCTGTTGGGTACAAACGATGAATTACTAGCGGATAAGTAATTTATGAAAGAGTAGGTAGTTATTATAAGATACAAACAGGATTACTGTAGGCTTATATTAATTAAACAATTACAATGAAGCAATTAAACAAGATGGTTAAAACTTAAAAATATGACATTAAGTACTAACTGTAACTGGTAGGTAAATGTTCAGATAAAAAATAACAATTCATATATACCTATTTACCTACGATGCAATGGAGAAAAAAAAAAACTATAATTATTTAGCTACAAGTATACAATTCAAAGAAATACTAAGTTAATTCAACCTGAAATTGTTAAGAGTGGGTAGGTACCTTAACCTTAAATCATTGACACACATCTAGCACTATATCTACTAGTTACAACAATAACACAGAAACCTATACATTACCTTTAATTAACAGGATCACAAAACATCACACATCTTAAACAAAAAAGGAAAAAGGGCTTCATTCCCTGTTTATTATACATTTATAGAATAAGGGTTAAAAACTGCATCTTTCAAAAAAAAAAAAAAAAAAACAATAGAACAAAAATGAAACCCTTCGTTGTCACGAGGAATTAGTTCACTTTTTAGAAACCACACGCCTAGACCTTTTATCATCATCGGGTTGAATATTTTTATTCCGCGACGACTTCGGTATGCGATTGGTATTCTGCCCATCCGACGCAGATGTACCTTGTGCACCAGTGGCTGCAGACTCCTCGTGTAGGCTCACAATGGGGTGCTTCACAATGAGAGACTCCAGCTCCTCATCACTCACGATTTTTGCACGACCACCACCTGGCAATCTAATATAAATGGAACCATCCAATGTCCACACATTCCGCAGGCCAAAATAGCTTCGAGCTTTCTTATGAACAGACTGTCGTATCTTCGTAAGAAATTCAGACACAGATACAGGGGACCCCTTTAACTTGGCCTTTAGATTCCAGACTTCAGCTTTGGTTTTATGCTCTTGGAACTGAACGAGAACGGAACGAGTATTATCTTTTCCTTTTATACCAAGGCGATGACACCGCTTAAGGGACGTTTTGTCTATATTTGTGAGTCCCATGCTAGTGTGAAGGAGGTCGAGAACCTTCTGCTCGAGCTCGATATCATCATCATCAGGTATTCCATTAAAAAGCAGCACTTTACGCCGACTACGCATATCGATAGCATCGGTGGTCTTAATGATGTCACGAACTTGCTGGCCCAGAAGATTAATAGCTTCACGTACCGTATTTTTAAATTCTTGAAATTCCTCCAGGAGCTGTAGCACGGACGGATTACTTGACGTCGGCGTCGTCGACACGGCATGTAGCCGCTTTTCAAAATCCGCTAGTCTTTGTGACCAGCTTAATTCCAAGTGTTTATGAATGCTCTCCATGTCAGATATCACTAGTCACAGGTGACTTCACACTCGGCGCAATAAGCAAATAAGTGCAAAATACGTGGTTATGGTTCTATGTAAACAGGTTATGTTGAACGGCAGGCGCGATTAAGTGCTATAAGTCGTACCCTAGCTCATTACTATTTAACGCATCACTGTTGGTAATCGTTTAGACCAAAAACCTATACTTTTTACTAATAAGAATGTAATTAAACGTATTAAAAGCAAAATTAAAGTCGCAGATTACGAAACAGATGTTATCTTTACGCCTACCCTCAAATTTTTTTTCTATTAACTATTCATGTCAATTAAATAATTATTCCATTTTGCTCAAAGACGTACGTACAAGGTTGGTTCATATTAATAAATGGCAGCTATCATTTATGCGCTCTTAGATAATTTTGAGTATAGGACATTTATTATGTCAGAATAATTTTATCCATATACTATAATAGGGATGTTGACACTAATTATAAATTAATATAAATTTATGTCTAAAATATTAGTGGTAACATTTAAAGACCTAAAATATGATTATTTTATTGAAATCAATCACAATAAATTAAATATCATTAATTTAAAATGTTAAAAATTGTACTCACTGTCACGTGACCTCAAACGCCATTTTGAGAATATAACGTCATTGGAACAATTTTATATGGAAATTCAACAAACTTAGTAGACAGATAGTATTGAATATAGTTTAGTGACATCACGTGACATTTTTGGTGGGAAATTTGATAGTGATTTTTATTTAACAATTTTTGTTTTTAAATTGAAGACTATTATTTTTATAATATTTTTTTCGTGAATATTGAGGTTCTATCTATAAAATAAAATTGAATCCTAAAATTAGTCAACATCCCTATAGTAACAGTAGTAACCGCTTGCTTTGCTTCGATTTTCGTAAAGAAGACCCAGTTTTTAAATAAAATATTGCTTATGTTACGTTACTTGTTAAAAGAGATTTCCGAGTTTGTTACAAAAAAAAAACAAAAAAAAATGCTGTTTATAATATTAGTATAGATTAATGGGTTATGATTAGGCCTAGAGCATACTCCACCAAGCTGCTCCAGTGCTGATTGGTTGAGGGTTAGTGGCCAAATTGAGTGCCGGAAGTTCTTATGCTGCCCGAAGTCCTCCAGCATGGCTTAACGACTAAGTAACAACCGGGACCGATGGCTGTAAGTACCATACTGGATCGCCGTGCGAAGGGTTCTGGGTTGATTCCCAGGAATTTGAATGTTGAATTTGAATTTCTGTTTTCGGTCTGGCTGTGTGTTCTTGTCTGTGTAGTCTATGGTACCCATGACACGGGGATCCTAAGTGTGGGCAATGCCGGCGTGGTGGGGCGACGCCCCAGGTCACAAAATTCGAAGGGGCGCCACATTTGGGGAGGAGCAAAAAAAGGAAAGTATTTCTTAATAAACCTTGACATTGGTTCAGCAAACAATTTTTCGATCAAAAAAGCTCGATTTTGATTTTCTTATGTGGGCGCCACAATATCCTTGCCCGGGGTGTTAGTGGCTCTAACGCGGCTACCTGCTCATCAGGCTGATAAGCTATTAAATTAAACTGAAGTCACAAGTCAGAAGTCACAAACATTAAAGTATAATGTACTAAAGTACCAGATCAAACGTCACGAACAAAATTTGCGTCGCGCCGGGAGGTAATATATCCACATCAAGCCCCCATTCTCTTTTCAAAATCGACTGAATCCACTGAAAACTGTAGCCGATTGGCTACAGTTCATTGCGCAAACATCTGGTTCGCGATGTCCGTTCTAATAGTTAATTAACTGAATAATAGTTAAGAGCACGCGCAGACAGAAAGAATTCAACCATTCTGAGTTCTTCGTTCTGCGTTTCGCGTCCTTTATATTTCTGGGAATAGAACACAACCGTTCACTCAGACCGTCGCGTTCTGACTGCCTGCCGTCTGTGCGGCGCTATACAGTTGCAACCGTTACAAAGAACACGGACCGCAGAACGAAGAACTCAGAACGGCTGAACTCTCTCAGCGGCTCTAAATGGTCACAACATACTTGTAGTTGCAGGTGTCGCAAGAGTACGGCTTGAGCCCCAGGTGTATGAGCCGGTGCTTCTTGAGCGAGCTGGGCGTGGTGAGCGCCGCGCCACACTCCGGACACTCGTAGCGGTGCGCGCCCGTGTGCGTGCCCATGTGCGTCTTCATCTGACCTGAGAACATATATGCTAGTATAAGAACCAGAAGAAAGTATCTACAAAAAATGGTTGTCTGTAAAGTCGGTTTACGGACGGTCGTTTAATGTGACAATGTCATAACAAAACATTGATGAAATGATTGCATACTTTTATAGATAAGATACTTTTATCTTTATACTTCAACGCCATCTAGAACTCCTGAGCTAAACTATTTTTTCAGCAAGTTCCTTTCTAACTTAATTGTGTATATAGTTTTCTTCATAGATGGCGCTTTCTCCATTGTTCGCTTGCTCGCGGAACACGACAAATGAGTCATGCTTTTTCGTGCGTGCAGCCAGCGTTCATCGTTTTAATAGACGTTATCACGTCAAAAAATCAAAAATTTTTTTTTTTTATATAAAATGGGTTATATTTACCTTTTGTGAAAAATGTCTTAGGACAGAAGTTGCAAGAGAATGGCTTATTGCCAGAATGCCGCAACAGATGTTGACGCAAGTTGGAGCTATTTGTGAACCCCTTGCCACACTGAGGACAGAGGAATGGTGTTTCCTTCGTGTGGGTTCTGATGTGATCCTTCAGACTGCATAATTGGGAGAAAGCTGAAATAAATTATTCACAATATAAAACTCTATATTAGTATGTTTTGTTTTTGTTTTTAAAAGATCTTTATTTATAACAATAGTTACAGGATATATTTACAATAACTTATAAATATTGCAAATACAATCGTAAGAATTATAAACGTTTAAGAATTATAAACGTAGGCTAATAGCGCCTCTTTAAACAAAAACAATACTTATTAATTAATTCATTTTGATCTTACACTATGTAGATCTACATTTATGTAGTTACTATATTAGTATGGGTTATTATTTAAATAGCCAATTCTTAAAAATGTAACTTCATAAAACAGCCAAGTAGATGCATATTTATTTTACTTTTTTTATGGAAAAACAAACGAGCTGACGATTCACCTGATGGTAAGTGACTATCGTTGCCTATGGACATCAGTGATACTTCCAAAAACATCACTGAAGTGTCCAAAAGCATCACTGATATATAGCGACTGGATCAAACAAGAGGGCTATCCAGGCAGGCCCCACCTAGATATATTAATAGTAATAATGGTATTAATGAACTCAATATTGTCACTATAATCCCTACCACCAGCAGGCCAGATCCAGTCCCTTAATCTTATTTATATATTACTAATACAGACTGGGATTGGTATTCTAAGCCATCCCAAAACAGCAAATATTATATGAACAAACCTTTATCACAGTGAGGGCAGGGATGTGGCTTGAGTCCAGTATGTCTCCTCATGTGCTCCTCTAACTGGTCCTGTCTCGAATACTTCTTTGAACACAACGTACACTGATAAGCCTGGTTCGACGAGTGCAACTTAACATGTCTTTTGAGAGCCGATTTCATAGTAAATTCCTTGTTACAATAATCACATCTGTACAAAACTGCAGGTTTATGTTTCGTTTTGTGTTTCTTCAAATGTGACGCAAGAGATCTGTGTTTAGTAAACGTTAGCGGACAAAATGAACATCTGATTACTTCGTCGTCAGTTTCAGTCTTCACCGTTACTGTGTTTTCTTGAGCACCAAATATTGACGCACCTTTGCATTTTTTTTCCATATGCCTGTTAAGTGAGCTCTGTTTGTGGAATGCTTTGTTGCAGGAGTTACATAGGAACTTAGGTTCTAAATGAGTGGACAGATGTTTCATGTAACGATTCTGGTTTGTATAAGATTTCTGGCAAATGTTACAAACATGAATCACCTGATCTTCTATCTTGATATCAGTCTCTTTAGCCTCTTCTTTGGGAATAACATCATCTGTATAGTCATTAAAATCATCCATGTCATTGGTACTATCTTCAAATTTTAATTCTATTTCATTTTTGACCTCTGATTGTGAGAGGAACAACTTTTTAAGCTCACAATCAACTGATAAGACTTTGTTGCGGAACATGTGTACAGACTCAAGGAAGCATACACATTTTTTACACATCTTTTGAGGCAATCCATCTTCCTTTCTGACCTGTAATACATCATTCTAATTTATTATTACAATACACACATACTCAATTATATGTTTGAAAACGTTTTTTCAAATTTCGGTCGCCGAATTGGGAGTCAAGTTGTCATCAACTGAAGAACCTCCTGTACCGTAACCGTACGTGTATCCAACCCGATTGAATATCCTCTGTCCACCGCTAAACTACACTACTGAATAATAGTGGCACATTCTGCTAACCGAAATCCCAAATTTATTTTAGGTAAATCGTAATAGATCTGTAAATTCACATACATAGGCAACAGCTTTTTGAATTAATTACCTACCTGAATAGAAACCGTCATCATAAGCAAATCAGCTAACTGCAGATTGCAATTATCATTCAGAGGGACAAACAAATCAAATAATTCTATATCGCTCTTCATACAACTTCGACAAGTTGTTGATAATTCCAACATTTTCGTAAAACGTTTTAGCCACAATTAAAAGCAGATACAGGACAAATATAATTTACAAATACAACTTCTTATCAGAGAACAGAAAACTACATTTTGTTTTTAACAAAAATATTCTGAAATAACAATTAAGAAGACATTTGACAATCTTATAGGTAATCCTGTCATTTGTCTGTCAAAAGTCAAACAAGACATACTGTAGGTACTTAAGCAACTGCTTTGGATTGGACATGACCATGAATATATTATTCTAACTGGATACATAGCTTCGACGAGGTACTTGAACAACGGAATGGGGAGAATTCGCTTTTTTGATATATTTTGTTGATTTTTTAAAAAGTATGTGGAAATGCGTGCAAAACCTTGATAAAAATTAGCACATAAAATGTCCTTTCTAAACCTTCAAAAGTCCTCAAAATTCGCTAAGCAAATCAAAAGTAATTGGGTCGTATCCAGTTGGAGTAATATATCTATGAGGTAGTCCTTAATTGTAGGGTGTCCACACTTAGAAAAATTATGTCCTATTTTGATATGGTTCTTCAAAATGTTTTCTAACAATTTTTCTGTGGTAAAAAATTATAATATTGAATTAACATATTGGAACGAAGTTCCTTATCGCGCGTTGTGAAAGGGGGCTAGACGGAAAATTTCGACACTTTTTGATTTTACGAATGACGACACTTTTTTTGAAGTGATTCAGTAAGTTTTACAGAGATGGCGCTGTACTGTACAACTTTCTGAATCACGCTAGCGTGATTCAGAAACTTTTACAGAGATGGCGCTGTACAAACTGCGTAACTATATAAGGTAAATGAAACTAAGTATCCAGAGCGAATTCAAAAAAATTAATAGTTTCCTTGAACTTACGTATGTTACAAGTATAAGTTGATAGCGTGATTCAGAATTAATTTACTAACGCCATCTATCCGCAACTAATCAAAGTAAATATCTTAAGTCTGAACAGGCGCTGTACAACAATACAATACTTAAATCGAAAGGAAATTCGTTCCATCCGGGTGTCCCTTGACACCTCTCATGTTTTTTATTTTATTATAATTTCTTTCTAAACTGACATGAAAATTGATGTTTTTATATGATTATTTTTCTACAAGGTGATACTGAAATGAAACAATATTATTTATTACGGTACATTTCTTTTATTTTAAGTTCACAACACTTATAAAAATATTTTAACACATTCGAATGATATATCCTGGGACTATAGATAACATGGGCACAATACAAAAATGGTCATTCTGTTGTGACGTTATTCGTCTTTATGTATTATTATTATTATATGTAGGTATTCTTATTAGTTATGTATCCAGTTAGAGTAATATATCAATGGACGTGACCCTTTCAGTGTACAACTGTGCAGGCCGAAAAGCCGATATCCAAGACAGTTGAAAGTGTATAATCTATGCGTGTTGAACTTTTTATATAAGTGACATTGTCATTTGTCATTGAATTGAAGTATCAAAGTGGGTTGGCAATTGGCAAATTTATATTTTTTTTTCCTCCTAATTTTCTTTATCTACATAAAATAACTTTTTAGTACGATACAATACAATATTGTACCGTAGCCCGTGCCTTTGACTTACGAAGAACATTATGTGGTGCAAAATTTACTTATTATAAACTGCAATGGAGGATATCGTTTTCATCGGCGATTGGATTAAAGATCGAGTGTTGGGCTCAGGAAGCTTCGGTATAGTAGTGCTTTGGCGACATAAAGAAACTGATGAGAAGCTCGCGATTAAAACGTGCAAGTGGGACGATGAGCTCACAGCGAAACATCGGGAACGGTGGACGAAGGAGGTTGAAATGTTGCAGTGTTGCAACAACCCCAATATAGTGCGGACTAAGGAGCTGCCGCCAGAATTCGTCGCGGGATTAGCGCGCGCCAATCCTTCCAAACTCCCAATTTTGTGTATGGAGTACTGTAGCGGTGGAGACTTGCGACAAGTCTTGAACAAACCAGATTCCTGTTGCGGGTTGAAGGAGGCTCAGGTGCGTAAGATACTTACCGACGTTGGCGGTGCGATGCAGTTTCTTCACAATAATAAGATTACCCATCGTGATCTTAAGCCAGAGAACATTGTGTTACATGTTCCAGATGATCCTCAGAACCAAGCAAATATCACTTACAAGTTGATTGATCTTGGGTACGCTAAAGAAATCGATTCGAATTCCGTGTGTGCCAGTTTTGTTGGCACATTGCAGTACCTTGCCCCAGAGTTGCTGTACAGTAAAACATACAGTAATTCAGTAGATTTTTGGTCTCTGGGACTTTTGGCATTTGAGATTATTTGTGGAACGAGGCCTTTTTTGCCATTCATGGCTCCTGTACAGTGGATGCCCCATGTTAAGAAGAAGGCACATGACAACATTTGTGTGTATGAAACTTTTCATGGAGACATAGAATATTCTAATGAAATCTTCCCTGAAAACCGTATATCTAAGCCTTTGAAACAGCTCATGGAACAATGGTTACGGGTTGCACTGGAATGGGATCCCCGACTGAGAGGTAGAGACGCACCGTCCAAAGTAACATTCAATATACCTACTGAAGACAAAAGCACAGGAAGCAAAGTTGTGTTATTTAGTATGCTACAAGACATCCTATCCCGAAAAATAATTAAGATTTTTTCAATAACAACATTGGCTCACCTTGCATATGAGATTGATGATACGACAAGAATTTCAACATTAAAATCATGGATTCACAAGGAGACCAATATTCTTCCCCAAGATCAAGTCATTTTGTCGCAGCTAAGTTATTTAGATATAGGTGATGAAGACTTGGTGTGCAAGTACTGGAACGAAAGCAGTAGTACTATGTTGTATTTGTACAACAAGAATCAAATCCTTGAAGATAATATTGCTCCTGTGGTGCCTAAAGCAGTACAAAGATGTTTAGAACATCACAAAGCATTATATAACTTTAAAAACTGCCTAAATTTATATAGAAATGGATTATACTTTGTTCTATCGCAGATGGATAACTATGATTCTCTCGTCAATGCCCTTTTTGCTGTTGCTGAGTCATTGAAGAATAAAAGTACACAATTACTTTTGAAACACAACTCAGTAGATAAAGCCACTGGAAAACTTTTGGCTAAACAAGAGGTTATTGTTACAATGATAGAATTAACCAAAAAAAATGTTGAACAGTTGAAGAATGATAATAGTGCCTCCAGTCTAATAGGTTTTGATAAAATATTTAATGATTTTGCTGATATTTCTGATAAAATTTCAATATTGCAAACTGCATGGACACAACTCTCTGTGAGAATGCAGTCGGCAGTCAGACGTTGCAATGAAGGGATATCCAATGACCTTAATGCTTTTATTGCAAGGAACAACTATCAAAATGTGTTTGTGAATGCCCTCAAAGCCTACAAAAAGTGTTACAATGGAAGTAGAGACAGAGAAAGACAGTGCCCTGAAATTGTAAAATTCTGTTACGATTGCTTAAAGTTAAGAAACAAAATTTTACAAGAACTCCAACATCAACAATTTATGTACAAAATTAAAGATTTGAATGTAGAAATACCTAAAATTGCTGATGTTATCATGACCGCAGCAGATAATGTTGAAAAGTTTATTAATATCTTATCATCTATAGCTGTTGATCATACAAATTGTATTTGGTCTACAATCACTGTAGAAAATTATAAACAAAGGACGCCGCCTAACTCTGCAGCCACACTTGAAAAGAAGGACTTTAAGATTGGTGAATGTGTTTCTAATCACCACTTTAATATGGCAAACAAGTTGGACGATGAATCCCTTAAGTTGTTAGTAGCAGAGAGCTTGAAATTGAGGAATAGCCATATGAGTCTATGTGAAAAACTTAATGCACAGCAGAAATCACTGCAGAAGAATATTTATGATTTTAGTTTTTTGAATGATAGAGCTTAAAACTGGATTGGAGCTTTGAAGCTACAATATACTGCTATAGCACCATATTGTGCCTTTAGTCAACCTTTAGCAAATAAATTACATAGTATTTAAGTACAATGATTATATAAAATGCAATAGACCCTTTAGATTTTTCTTAATAGCTTCTATTGTACAATATAAGATGGTATAGTTCTTATAAAATGTTGCTCTTAATATATTATTTTCTAAATTATATTACATTATTGTTTTTTATGAGAACCATGATTGAATTGTTAAAATCTTCAAGTAGGTACTTATTTTATAACTGGTCTGTGATACCCCATCCAGGTAGACATACAGATTTTCTAAAATTAAATCAAGTCCAAAGAAATAAAAATTGTGCCTCATATGTGTGCTTATGTTTAAGAGTTATTTTGTGAGAACAATAAAACAAAAATAGGTTAAGAAATTGGTACTAACATTTTATGGTTATAGAAAATGTTACATTTAAGTTTAAAACTAACTGGTTTCTACTGGTATTATTAGAATTTATTGGTGCTATTGGTATTGTCTAGTCAATAAATTTCACAATTTTGTATTTTTATAGCCATATTATGCATTTTGATTTGTGTGGTTTCTTATGGAGATTTATTAAAAATATACTTTTTATTACAAATTCTGTAATTTCATTAAATATTCATAAAAGGCCTGTTGTTAAGCTTTTGTAATTTTTTATGCTATTAATCTTTAATGTTTCTATGCAATCTTTATTCATTGTAGGAAAATTGTTAGTGAATTGTGGTGCGGTTAGATTACGTTATAGAACTGCCGGTGAATTGTTCCAACCAGACTTTGAAATTACTCATTATGACGTGTAATTTAGTAATATCGTTTGGGGTTTCGAGGTACTCCGCCGGCGCGAATCTAGGTTCTGGTATGCCGCTAACATGCAGCCATATAGTAAACACTGCATCCTCGATATTCGTGACCGTCCTGCGACACAACCTTGCAGACATCATACATATCGATACTAAAGCGTTCATACTACCAACCGTCACTGCCTTTGGTCTTTCCTTACGAGCAGCTAAAAAATAATTCCTCAGCAAATATTCTGCCTCTTTGCCTAAAGAAACTTCCAAACCAGAAACCAAATCCATATACAGGGCTACGTCTTCTAATGCCTGTATTTCTTCACGACTTTGTTTTCCAGGCTCTAAAGCTTGCTCCAAAATAAAATCTCCCAATTCGTCGGAATAGTCCCCGTAATCACCTCTGGAGACGTACCCAAAAATACTAGCTACATTGTACAGGACAATTTTCTTAAAATCCATCCCTTGGGCCCAAACCGCACATTTGATTTTCGTATTGGTGGTAGATACTACACCAGTTTCTAGTGAAGATAGAATGTCATATGTTGTTTTTTGTTTGTAAACGTGAAGCGGTAGAGGCATCACGCATACCCCTCCGGAACTTGCTATCAAGCTCGTTGAGGCTGAGCTAATGGAATTCCCAAGCAGAATGTGCCTGTCTGCAAGTCTTGCCGCTTGTTTCATTATGCTTCCGACATAGCCAGTATCATATCCGGCTGCCAAAAAATGAAGAATTGGTGTTCCGGTTAAAATATTAGCTTTGACGCTAGTCAAACTTAGTAAAAGATTGATTTTCACATGCATGAAGCAATTCAAAGGACTACTTCGAACGCCTATACTAGAAGACAAGCAATATATAAATTTCCACGGTAAACCATCACATGCGTGGTATAACTCCTTTATATCAGATGGGATTGGACTTGTGACGGGTGCCAATAAAATATTCGTCTCTTCCAAGGCCCAAACCAAATAAGATGTTTTAATAACAACTGCAGTTAAAGCGTATGACTTACCAAGGCTCAATAATGGTATTAAGTCATCAACAATATTGAAATTTCTGCATAAAAAAATATTTTTTATTTTAAAAGTGGCTTTGACTTTCTCGCCGCAACGCCTGAAACCGCTATTTTCGTAAAGAACACTCTTGCATATGTAACATTTAGGTGGAAGCTTTGGTATATTTTGGAGTATGACATCATTTTCTTCACATTCTTCTGGACACGACCAAACAGTATGATAAACATAAGATGTCGGCTTAGTGACAGATATTAATAATCCAGAAAAGTTTATGAGGGAGCTGCTGTTTTTCGAGTAAGACAGGTGTATAGGCAAACTTTTTAATCTTAATGTTACTGCCAATTGAGCTGGTTTTACATTTTGTACTGATTCACTATCCAATGATTGAAAACAAGCGTAAAAAATATCGTTACACATGTATTGCAATTTTAATGGTTCTCGTATCAAAAAGTTTCCTAAAGAAGGCATGAAATCTAACACGTCCATAACATCAAATTCTAGCAAATACCGTAATGGCGGGAATTTGTGAATAGTTTTGTCATCGAGGTTTTCTGCGAATTCTTCACAACAATTTCTCATGCTGTTTAAATGACGCCTTACGTCTAAATATAGCAAAAGCTTGCAATGCATATCCATCTTATAATGCTTAAATCCTTTACTTAATCCACCCTGTAGCACAAACTGTAGATAATAACTGTTTTGTACCTGTTAAAGCCTGTATGAAAATGAATTGGATAATTCGGTTCGCGCCAATTTCATTTGTATTTTATATTTTTTTATTCAACCAGAAATAAAGAAAGTTAAGATAAAGATTTTATGGTCAACTTAAAAAAAAAACTAAAATCTATTTCCAAAGTCTTCAAACGGAAAAGTTACATACGTAACGACTTCAGCAGGTAGATATGTACCTAACTAATTACATACAACATAATTATTAATTTCATCAAAATATCCTTAAATGCGACTCTACTTACTGTAGAGTTTGAATTGAAGCAAGTCCTGACATAATTTATCTTTAGTTTTTAACTAACGAATATCCCATCCAAATTGGACCAGTAGTTTTTGAGAAAATCGCGGAAAAAAATAAATATAGGTATACCTACAGTGTGTCCAGCTACCAACAACACGTAATGTACGTGTAGCACGTAGCTGGACGCAAGAAGTATGGAAAGTTTCCATACTTCTTCCATTGGAAACTCGCTTAGGGCTCATATTCAAACAACATTAAGTCACTAGTCTTGCAACATAAAGCAATGATTTTGATGTCGTTTTGTACATAATAGCCTTTTTAATCAATTCATGTACTAAAACAGGTGTGTAAATATGCTAGTTTTTGAAGTAGGTATGTTAGAAAAACTTAAAAAACAAACAACAATAAGTCACTAGTCTTGCAACATAAAGCAATGATTTTGATGTCGTTTTGTAAATATCCTTTTTAATCAATGCATGTACTAAAACAGGTGTGTAAATATGCTAGTTTTTGAAGTATGTTAGAAAAACTTAAAAAAAAAAACTACTGAGAATTTTGACTACAATGATTTTCATAATTTTTTAATGACCTTTGTAACTCGAAATTTCATCTAATCTTTCTTGCAACGAATAAATGGTATTATTACTATAAATTACCTTTCAATAATTTAATAGATTTTTTACATCTATGGGACGTTTAAGTTCAGAGAAATCTAAGTCTTTCGGCAGAGCCTTAAATCTTCAATGGATTCGTTCGATTTTGAAAGGAGAAGGGGGGCTCAATTTTGAAAATAGAACCTTCCGGGCGGGACACACATTTTGTTTGAGATGTCTGTTCTATGACATTATACTTCAATGGCTTCGCCTGGATTTTTTGGTGCCCGTTTGTCGACTCATTTCAATTTTTAACGTAGCGCCCCTCTCAAAAGGTAGTCAAGCATTAACTTATATGATATAAAAAAATAAAAAAAACTGTTGGCGACCCAATTCATTTCAGCCATTCAGGGAAGTCTAATTACTGGACGAGTTTCCCAGCCATCTGGCAGCCCTAGCTGAAACAAGAATTTCTTATACCTAGTTATTTTTCTTTGGGGTTAGTAACAGAAGTAAATCTAAAACTATCTACCCATTGCAGAGGGAACTGGAGTTTACTTCAAGATTATTGAAGCAGTGTCGCGGGTTAGTGTCAAGGTCTGTCAAGTGAGGGCCGGCCCTAAGGTAGAGTAAGAATAGCAGTCCACAAACTAATTAGAGATGATTACTAATGGACTCTCTGGACAGGCCCGGATCTAGGGGCGGCGAACCGGGATTTTGCTTTCTATACGTTTATGTACGGGTAGACGTCCGATGACCTTTTTTACACGCTTTATATTAGCTTCACCTGTATGTATGTTTGTTTGTAACTTGTAACTTGTAACCGACTCCTCTGGATTTGATTTTGTCCCACTTGACAATGATGACACGATGACAATTCAATATTTAAAGAAAAAAGAAAGAAAGAAAAAAACCTAAATTTCATTTAAAGTATCAAACTAAAAGATGAAAAAAAAATAATAGTTAAGAAAACTAAAAAAAAACACGCTTTGATAGAAAATCTAACTAAAAAATAGAAAATAAATTTGAATTAAGAATCGTGTATTGTAATAAAATATTTTTTAGTTTTTTTTAACTATTATTTATTTTAGTCTGAGCCGTAGTTATTATTGTACACAAAACTCCGTAGGCGCCACTATCAAGTTTATAACCCGGTTCGAAAAAGTCGTAACGATAGAACTGGACCGCTCTAGCCGCTCGCGCCAGCTGCTAAGGAGCGTAACGTAATTAAGGAGCAACTTCTAAGGGAGCAACGTTGACATTTTTGGGATTTCGCACCACTTACCTAGTCCACCTAAAACTTTAGCTAGGGCTGTCAGTGCAGTCCAGTGATAAAATCAAAATACAATAATTAATGTGAAGTAAAAGCTTCGACTAGGGCCCTGAAAGACAATCCCGCTTTGCGACAGGGCCTAATCATGGGTCAGGGGAGACACTGCGATTATTACTATGATAGAAATCAATTACCTGAGTGAAGATATAAAAATTCGCAGAAGTAATGTAATTAATGTAGGTAGCATATTCTAAGACAATTATTTTTTATAACACTTATTTTTTTAATTTATTTTAATTTTACTTTTACGTATTGTATTTTTTAATATACAATGTAAATATAGTTTTTGAAGTGAAACTTCTTTAGAATCGTTAGTGATTTCAAACCGGATGCAACGGAAAAACGACAGGTAAGATAATATAACCGCTAATTTCGTCTTTGAATTTAACTTCTCCGTAGCTCAATGGTCAGGACGTAGATGCACAATACCTGATGCGCAGGTTCGCGTCTCTCAGTATTTCTTTTTTTTAGTTTTTTTTTTAGTTTTATTTTTATACTGTTTTTAAATACTTTCAAATGCTCTTTTAAATATTTTCAAAGAATTTATCAACAAAAAATAAGAATTTCATTTTCGTTGTTTAATATCTGTCGATCGACCGACCGATTATAAAGACAGTAAAAATGCTAAGTTGTATTCATAGATGGCGCGAGGAATAAGATAGAAGATTCGTTTTATTGCTAGATAGATTTTTAAAAAGTGCTAAGTTGTAATCATAGATGGCGTGAGGAGTAAGATAGAAGATTAGTTTTATTGCTAGATAGATTTTTAAAAAGTGCTAAGTTGTATTCATAAATGGCGCGAGGAACAAGGTAGAAGATTCGATTTATTGCTTTTTCATCTCATTATCTTGAAACCAAAATTTTGGAAAGTTTCACCTTTACCACGTGTGAATTGCACACATTTTTTTGTTCATGAATAAAATAACATTGCTATTAATAAAAACTATTGGCATATTGCAAAGCAATCTAATCATATCGCATAGGTACCTACTACCTACTATACATAAATTATAGTAAGCATAAATTGTATTACCCTCCTGCCTACGTACCCATTGGGTGGAAATAAACGCTAACCTACGTACCTCAGAAGGCCAATTTATCCGGAACGGTCCACAAAAAATTTAATCAAGATATCTCTTAAATTCCAAATTTATTTCACAAGTTTTATTTTGCGACATAAATGCAGGTAATGCGCCCACGCAGTGCTTAACATTACCTTTACCGGGACCATAGTGCCCACACTTTATGAGGAAACATTGCTCCCTTTGAAGGTCATCAAATTAATTAGGCAAAACGTCTTACATTGAGCGGAAATGTCGAAGTCAATATGCAAATCAAATCAAAAACTATTAGGTACTCCTACAAGTATATCTTACCGCTGGGTTGTTCATTCATTGTGACCGAGCCGAGTAAGTACAGTCGTGTGATAATGTGCTGAATCTATTTTACAAGGAAAATTTATGTGAGGATAATGGGATTGTTCATTATTTTTTATTTTATTTTATTTTATTTTGGAAAACTTACAGCTAGTTTACAAAAAGTTTTGAGCATCATAAAGTTGTGAGAGAAAGCCCATTACAAGTTTTCACGTGTAAGAATTTCAATATGGGTAATATTAATAATTACCTATTAATATAATTGCTAAGTCGGTAGATATATAAATGTATGAAGTAAAACTGATACGGTGTAATAGTTATGTAAAATTCCTATTGGTGCCTGCATTTCCTGGATGTATTTAACTTACTTGATTAATATATTATCTTTAAAAAGTACTAGTTATTGGTTTCGAAAAAGTTAAGAGTCATAATCCGCTTTAATTTTGATACACTGGTATTAAATAGATCTATGTCACAATCCCGCGCAGTAGCATTTAATGCTATACTTGCCCTACTGAAGAATGAGTTCCGTCTGTAGTTGACATTTGATGGATGGATGCGCCGAAGGGACGAAAAGGAGAAATTATTTGAAACATGTACATTACATACTGAAACCGTGCATCCGTATTACTTAGGTAGGTATATCCAGTCACCAGTGCACTTTAACTAGGGCACCAACTTCGTGCATAATTTATAACTGAAGCGGAATTTTAGCCTCCTTGCCTTTGAGAGACTAACATGTATCGTTTTCTTTGATGATATTGACCAGAGCAGAGGTAGTATGCTAAAAATCGTAGATATTTTATGAAAACCGATAAAACATAGAAAAAAACAGAAAACCGATAAACCATAGGCGGTATGGTTACTTTGAAAAGCAGAACTCAAAGGGAAAAGTGATTGGATGATCATTTGCGATAATTATGTTGACCTGAAAAGGCTGAAAAAACAAAAAAAGAACAATAAATAAGTACCTACACCCTATGTACTTATTTACTGGTTAAAAACCATGTTAGTGGTTGAAATTCACCTTATTTTCTATATCCAATGTATACCTGTACCGTGTACGGTGTAGTATACCTGTTATATTGTGTTTCATTTGTAGGTAAATGAAAACACAATACATCAGGTAAGCACGTGAAAAAAAAACTAAAAAGATTTGTAATAATAATATGTAGTGCACATGTTTGAATTAAAGTGTCTTTAGATAATACCTACCCAATTTAAAGTTGGATAAGTTGACAATGAATGCGCCTGTACATTTTCCGTCTCGGTTCATCAGTCTCAAATAAAATCGTCAGCGCTACCTCCGTTCGAAGCAGTTTATCACGCGAGCTTACATGAACGGCGCAGGGCAAGTGGGCGGAGTGAGCGTATTTTTCAAGCGGAATTCGGGCGCGGGCGGCTTCGATCTGCGTGGGGTTCGCGGGCTTCGCGGCGCATGCGCATTCGATGCCGGATCACGACAAGTACCAGTTGCGTCCGCGGGCCGCGCGCTCCCGCGAGCCGCGCGCGCGTCGCACGCCGCAGCCGCTCAGCAAGTACAGGAGGAAGACCGCCAACGCCAGGGAGAGGAGCCGCATGCGCGAGATCAACCGCGCCTTCGAGACCCTGCGCCGGGCGGTCCCGGCCGCCGCGATCACGGGGAACCCGGTGCCCTGCGAGAAGCTTACCAAAATCACGACGCTGCGGCTCGCCATGCGATACATCACGGCCCTGTCGGCGGCGCTGCGAGACACGAGTCCCGAGCGGGAGAGCGGGTCGCGGCCGGAGCGCTGGCCGTCGCCGCTGTGCTCCGACCTGTCGGAGTTCTCCACGGAGCACGAGACTCCGTCCGAGTTCGCGGAGGACTCGTTGTCACCCTTCGACTCGTTCCTCGCAGAGTTCGACTACGAGTACATGGACAGGACATTCGCGTGACAGTGCTGTGTATTGGACTACCCTAATTTAGGTATCTCGTAATTCTTAATTGCCATACTATTATTTAATTTAACTATAGTTTATTGCGTGAGAGATATTTTACAGATTTTATTTATTTGTTGTATTTTAATAATAAAATGTTTTTGTTGTTATTATTTTTTTCTTAGTATAAAAATCTTGAAAAATAATTATAATTTGCACGTAGATATTAATTTATATGGGATCAACTTGTAGTTAAATTAAAACAGAAATTGTTAGGATGACAGTCTCAACTTTGTTACTTTATATTCTTCATCGTCACCGGTCACTCTCCGAAAAAAAACAAGACGGCGCTGAATCACATATTTATTTCATTTAGTTTATGTACATACATATACGTATGCGGTATGAGTGGTTGGCTACATTATTACATTACTTACATTACATTATTTACGAATAATAATTTTGTCATTAAAATGACTCAACTTTTATAAAAATTTGATTGCTACTTGTAATAAGTATTATTAACATAAGTATTTATCTGAATAAGCCAAGAAATAAAATACGTATCTCATGAGTTTTGGTATAAAATTACAAGTTATTTTTTTAATATTAACTATTCAACCTAGAAAGATTCACCGTCGCAGTCATCCAAGTTTACATGTACCTATTGTGTAAACTCCTTATAATACATCCTATATAATCATAATATAAATAGGTAATAAACTAAATAAATAAACTTTATTGAAACAAAATCATACAAAGACTGAGGATAGTTGGTCCTACACTAGGATTCCTTGTGTTGTGGAAGACCAACACCTTCCTCATACATAATATCAATGAACTAATATACTAAAATATATATGAGTAATGAGTGAACGAGAATTTCGGTTAAAATTACCTTGGAATAGGATTAGCCAAAAAAAACAATTATCTGTATAATATTAGATATATTTTTAATATTTACAAATAGGTGCTTATACCTACTAGATTTGGAAACATCACGTTATCCTACTTTTCAAGTGCTGTTGTCAAGTATCTATCTATACGTATGATAACTTACAGTTACTACGAAAACCCTAATGTATCTTAGGCTGATACTATGATAAGCACTGTTTTACATCAAATTTGCCGGTTACAACTTATAATGTCTAACTTATAATTCTTTACTGAAGCATACCAAGAATAGCAAAAAAGACGTCGGTCAATAGTTTTCGGTAAAATGACATTCGAACAAAAAAATTTCGGAAAAGTGACGGTGCCTCATGCATTAGGCTACTACACGTAGTACGTCTATTCTACTAAGTTTGACTCTACTCTACTCTACATTGTTGTATTCTACTCAACTCTAGCTTACTCTACTCTACATTTCTATTCTATGTATATTCTCCTCTACTTCAACCCACTGCACTCTTTCCGAAGTAGACTTTTGAATACGATACAAATTATTTTAGAACAGATCACAAATATCTTATATTAATTAAGTATATTTTTTATGAAAATAGCCGGCAAACGAGCTAACGATCCATCTGATGGTAAGTGGCTATCGTCGCCCATGGACATCAGCAACACCAAAGGCATCACTGATGCGTTGCCGGCCAAGAAAGAACGAAAGAAACTCTGAAGCCCCCAGCCGGAACACGACGAGTCGTTTGGCGGCTGACTCATGCTCAAGGGTGGTAGCTATCCGGGCGAACCCCATGGAGAAACAACTTACTTATGTCTGACATCTTATGTTACATACTTACTTATGTCTGAAATTCATGTATAATTCACTTTGTATCCATGTTTGTTACTCATTACCTTACCCTACGTTGCGCTTACATCTAACTTAGTACCTAACTTACGTGCAACGTATTACAAAAGAAATGTTCCTACTATTCAAAGCTGGTGAATGAACAAATCTTTTATATTAGTAGTGTAGGCAGCAGAACACGGAAGGACTCGCGATGAAGGTGTGGATATCGCAATCGTCCCACCCATACGATGTACCGAGTCTTCAGTGCAGATTAGACGAGATATTTCCCAATAACCGACTTAACTGTTCATGCGGATCACCTATTACAGATGCCTAAACGAGGAAGCGTGGGCCCCGATAAATCAGAACCACACAGTTCTAACTCAAGACCAAACTTCACGGTTGATGGAACCTTGTGGCTGTAACGTAAGTCGGTTGCCTACGCACATTGATCTCTCATTGTTCGTAGACAAGTCAAAACGATATGACAATGAGTATTGCTATGTTTTTGCTATTTATTTATTGTACGTGAAATTCCTTTTGTTTTACTTATGAAAGCAATTACCATCGCTTCGTTTTTTCTACGTGGGTGTTATGAAAACATTTGCAATCCGTTCGCCCGTGGGAGGATAATGACACCGCATTGGATACTGTTGTTTGTTAAAATGAGGCTGTACATTTTCTTTAGACTTCGAAAACATCAGATTGGCTGATTGACTGTCACGAACCAATCGCAGTGATTCATTTATGAATGATGATTCATAATAGACCTATGCTAAAGTGTTAATTATAGCTATGATTTCTATGTAGCATTAAATTACGAAAGAACCAAAAGGAAAATAAGTTCAGTGTTACCTACAATACAAGTAAGTTGCATAATGTTTCGTTCAATAAATTTTTATGAAGTTTATGTTAACTTATGTTCTGAGTTCATCTCAACTTGTTCAAAACTTGCAGTACATTGATAATTAGACGACAATTGCGCCAACAAACTGGCAGAATAAAATCTTAAAAAAAGGAAATTTTTCATGTTATCTACTTACCTCCCCTCCGCGTAATGGGGTTGAATTTTCTCGTGTAGGAACCTCATCGGTTATAAATTCGTCGCGTATTGTATTTAGGGTTCCGAAGTAAAACCGGAACTCTTATAGTTTTGTCATGTCTGTCCGTCCGTGCGTCTATCTGTCTGTCCGATGGATCCTTAGTCCTAGAAAGCTGTAAGTTGGCATAGATATACATATTTGTTAAAACTCCAGAACCGTAGAATGAAATATTGAAAAACACCAGAGGACCTGAGTAACCTGAGGATACATTTTTTATTCGTTGCGTACCCTATACTCTAGTGGAGAGTATCGTTGAAAAGTTATTTTAATTGTTGAAAAATATTATGGGTCTTTTAAGACCATTTTTGGATTTGGGAGTTCGTTTGCCAAATATTTGGCTTTAAAGTGCTAATTTTCGATGTTTCTCTGACTTCCCGAAGGTTGACTGGCAGAGAATGCTTTTAGCATTAAGTCCGCCTTTGTACCTTTTACATTGTTGTAAGGTTCAAAAGTTTAAATAAAGAAATTTTGGTTGGAGTCAAGTGTCCCCCCCAGCCGGCTAAACGGTTCGAGTTGCACAAGTGAATGAGTTCACAAAAATAGGTTATATGCAGCCCTGGATTTGTCAATAGGCCATATAGGCCGCGGCCTAGGGGCGGCAGTGTCCTAGGGGTGGCAGATTTCAGAAGATGATAATATTATAGATGACTTTGCTATTAAAAAGTTTCGCAAAAAATTTTTATTCTGGTTTTTTACGCACTTTCTTGGTGACTAATTCGATTTCTTCCTTACATGAATGGAAAATTATTATTTTAGAAAGGTTCATGAGGCGGCGGAAATAAATTGGCCTACACTCATAAAAATTATAAATCCGGCACTGGTTATATGATGAATTTACAAGGAAAACTATCACGGCTATGTTAGCATAAGTAGTTAATGAGTAATAGTCGATAAACTTACTAGTTCGGAACCCTACATTGCGCGTGGCCTGACACACACTTGCCGGGTTTTATTATTATTATATTTAAATTTGGGGACTATTTTAGACTGCATCGTTGGCATCGGTGCAGTTGTATACTTATATTCCATGGCTTTTCATGTATAAGTCCAAATCATAAAAACTTCTGAACCAATTTTGATGAAAATTTTACTGTTGGACATATTGAATAAATTGTAAGCCAACAAAAATGGTCATAATCTGATTGGTTAATGGGTAATTAGTTACGGATAAATTATGTTATTTTGTAATAAACTATAATTAAATACTTCATTTACATACCTACTTACATGTTATGTCGAACTGATAATGAATTGATAACCTTTAGTTATTAGGGCGAAATTACGGACCATCAATGTAATTGAATGAATAATGGTAGGTACTAGTACAAGTTTATAAAACGAGTTTCATCCGTTTAGAAGTAAATAGGAACTTAACCCACTGGCTCACATGACTTCAGTTGACACACCTATATATGTAGGTAATACTCGATAAAGCCTACTTATATCGATAATATGACAACTTTGCTAAGTCTCAAATCATTAAAAGTTATCACACATTGCAGTGTTTGAATAAAAATGCAAAATGTACTTATGCAATGATCGTGTCATGCAATAAAGATCCAACGAGCTTGTATCCCGACGCATGACCATTTCGGTTTTAAGCCGATTGCTTTCCCGCCAAATACGGCCGCCATCATGACAGTTCATTGAATTATGTGATTAAATGACATGACACATGACTAAAATGGCATCGATACTTGTTCACATTTTATTATGATTTTGGCTGTATAGACAGTTATGTATGATACTGTCCATCAGTGCGTTGGTAACTATGGTTGGTAAGTATAGTATATTGATTGAACTAATAATGTTGCCATATCAAAAATACTTGAGCCGTATAAGGGTCGTCTATAAAGCTAGGTAACGTTTTCGTCTTATCTGTTTATTACTCTACGTTTTTCAATTTGCTACAACTACAAAACAAATGGCAAAAATAATAAACTCGGTAAGCATGTCTTCTATAATTTCCTAGAAGTCTTGACCTTCCGCTATGTTTGAGGAGGCTTGGAGCCTTAATAGCTTATTTCACGACGTAAACTATAGGCTGGAAATTGCATAATAAAAGTCCATAGAGTAATCTTCGCCTTGGCTACCCCAAGATTAACGCAAGCGAACGTAAACCAATCATAATTAGAAGATACTATAATAGAAATAATCTGCAATCTGCATTATGAGTAGTGATTAAGTACTCTGTGCATTATGACTTTTTGCACTAAACAGCGTAGTGTTTTGAAGGCAGTCATCGGCATGGGAGCCGCGGGGCGGGGAATTATTTTTTCAGCGTATCAGAAGTTTATATTTTATCCCGTTTCCCACAGGGGAAACTAACTTTTTTCGCTCAATGAATATGGTCTTTCAGTTACGTAATAAACATGTCGAGTAGGTACAGGGTGATCCCTTTCCGATGTAGGGATAAGAATAAAATTTGACTTCCTTTTTCAGTCAAAAATCCTGCACGAAAAGCTTAAGTATGAAATTTTCTCAATCAGAAACAAAAACTCAAATTATTTCTGAAAATATTTAGGTAGGTATCTACAATACAGCATTCTATCCCTCACAATTCCAACAGACTTGACTACCATCATCATCCATCCACCCATCAGCCCTTGGAGGTTTACTGCTGGACATAGGCCTCGCCTAACTTGCCTAAAAGACTTGACTCGTTTATTTATATTGTTCAAAGTTTTCTATAAAAGACAGCGAAAAAATATGCGGTATTTCTTAGATAATAACTACGATTTTGGTACAATACTGCGGGTAACGGCCGAGGTACCGAAGTAGCCTATTAGGCCGGGTTCCCACTATACCGGACCGGCACATTACGAGCACGGTAAAACTGCCAGAAGAGCTAGTGGCTAAAAATTTCTATGAAACTCTTCACATGACGGATCCGGTAAAAATACCGTGCCCGGCATTTTAACCGAGAGTTTTGTCACTGCGTAGCCCCGGTCACAGAACACTATTAACTTCTAGCGAAGGCCCCGGTAGAACGCCCGAACCGGCGCGGCGCGGAGTAATGTGAACGAGTTTGCGCCGGGATCTGTGTCCCCCACTCGCCCCGGCTCCTCTTCGACTTCGCATTTTGAAAAAAGGAGACGTGTAGCTTGTATGTTATTGTGGGATCCGGTATAATGTGAACAGTATTATCCGGGAGACGGTTTCCGGCAAATCTGCCACTCCAGCGTAGTAAGAACCCGGCCGGCTATTAGTCACGGTTAGCGCCTCATAAAATATAGATGATAAAAAAGACGCGATAAAAACATGACTATGCATAATTCATCACTATGGACCTACGCAGTTACGCACGCGAGCAGCGCGGTTCAAATGGACCATATTGCCTATTGTTAACCTGCTTAGTTTAACGAGGAGCTGGGTTCGTGCCTTGGAGAGTACAGTAATATCAATAGGTGTGGATTATCGTTTTAATGTAAATTATTGACCGTCAAACGAGCATGCGAGCTTGGTTAGCCTAAGCCAAAATTAATTTATGCATTCAGGATAAGAAGATCCGAAGATTGGCAATCATTTTATCCTCCAATACGCACTGGAGCCAAGGTGTAAACCTGTGCCATACAATGGCCTACGTATGTAGTATGTACGTGAAATCGTTAAGGAACTCGTTATTATTAAAATGTGAAAATTTGTAAATAAGGGTTCCCCCGGGATTTGTAAAAATCGATCTCTACCTACTACCTACTGCGGGCGAAGCCGCGGGCAAAAGCTACTTATAAAATAAACATCTACTTACTTATCTACTGAATCTACTTTTGTGGATTAAGCTTGGCTAGTCAGAAAATTTTACTTCAACAGCATGGTAAATAAAAAAAATGTAAGCCGTCATGGGGCGGCTGACAACATCGAAATTTTTTTATACAACTAATAGGCATAAAACTACAGATTATGTCAGGAACTAAATATGGCATGATGAAAAAATACAATATTACGAATTTTCTCCAGAAAATTATGACAGTTTTGTCCTACTGTATGTTACAGCCTGTCAAACTAAGTTTATTTATGATTACCCACATTATATAGCGGCGAAGTGTGGCCACTCACCGCGCCAAAAATCAGTTTTACCCCTCGCCTATAGATGTTTCACATCAAAAATAAAAATAAAAGTAGGTAGGTACATCATTGGGTACATCACTATAGAAACTATCTTCGTAAAAAAGAAAATATAGTAGGTACTCGTATTTTTAATTTTGGCGCGCAGTTCAACAATACTGCGTCCTACTTAGTTGCTGCAACAGCAACAGCCGAAGAAAGCTCACAAAGCGACACCACCCACATGATACTCAATTTTAAGTGAGAAAACGAGTAGGTCGCGTCGCAGTACTGCCGCAAGGTCGTGCTCGTGCCGTGTGACGTCACGTCAACGACATTTTGACAACACTGGACAAATACGCGGGCGCAACAAAAAGAAGCTTTTAAGCACATTCAAGTATTTCCAGTTCCAATGTTTAAAAATCCATATTTGGATACCTTTTCACTATATGTAGTAATCTTTTTAACAAAATCTGTAATTCACTTCGGTAATGCTTTTCTGAATAGCTCAATCAAACTGTTTTTGGAAAAGGTTTGGCAAAATCAAAATACATTTATGGGACTTTTTTGCGGTTTTATTGTTTGCGTATGAAAGAATCTGTTTTACGACTATTGTTCCAAAAATTTTTCGGAATTTAGAAAAGTATACTTATTTTAGACTTTAATTAGACTTATTTTAGGCTACCCAAGCGGGGTAATGGTAGATCATGCTAGGATACGTGATCGTCTAAATAAAGAATTTACCATCATAATATTTATTTATTTATTTATTTTAATCCTTTATTGTAAATTTAATACAATGGGCGGACTTAATGCCTAATGGCATTCTCTACCAGTCAACCCTTGGTTACGATGAGAATGTGTGGTAGGCTTAAACATTATAAATGCGAGATTAAATTAATAATTGTTATACAACTAATATATAAAACCTAAATACATAAATAAATACATACAATATCCATACATAAATAAGTACCTTCATAGATATGTAAATTTATACACACAAAATATATATATATATACAAATAAATAAATATATATATATATAAATATACATACATATATATATATTGCACAATTAACATTCAAATACATAATATTAACGGGACTCTAAATAGTGCTCTCGAACAAGTTGACAATATTGTCCATTCAATTTTATAGATATAAAGTTGGTTTAAAAAGTAATATGAACAATGTACTATTTATAAATCAGCAACAGTAATGTCATAACATACATAGTCAATAGTGTAGGTACCTACCTAAACATCACGAAGATATTTACTTCACCTGTTATCAATAAGTGATAACTGTGATAAGAGAATCGAACTATTACTCAGTCATTAATTACGTCATTTTATCCCAAAATCTATCGATCCGGCATCCGATGGGTTCGATGGGCAATTTCGTAAAAAACTTATCGGTGTAAAAATCATTTTCCAAACAGTTAAATATCTTAAGATTTTTAAGAAAATCGCTAGGAACAAAGGGATTAAAGTGATGAACATTGATCGAAACCGATAACCTGATATCTGGCTCGTAAATATTTATTTTTATCACTTGCGTATACAGGGTGTCCCAGCGCGAAGTGACCGCCCGGCGTCTATTGATTATGTGGACAAAACTATCGACAAAAACCATTAAAGTAAAGGTCTTATCGGTTTGGTTTATTTTTTATTAGCTTTTTAATTTTTTTGTAGAAAAACCTGACTTCTTGCACTATTTTCAAAATATTTTTTTTGTTTTTACATTTATTTTCATTCTGTTTTTTGTATTTACTAGCTGTTTTCATAGTTTATCTATTCGAGGTATAAAATCTACCTAAAATTGAATACGACATTTTTTAAAAAGAAATTAAATGAAATTTTTTTGAAAAAAATTACCCTTTTTCATTTAATTTCGCTAAAAAGTTGGAAAATTGCCCTATGAATATTATTATTTTATTATTTATTATTAAATAACATGACATTACCTACAAAATCTCATAAAATGTTAGTAATTATCTCAGTCATTTACCGAACTACAAACTCTTGAAGTATCCACCCCATTTTCGATAATAAGAAGAGTAGACTTTTAAATCCAGGTTAGTGGATCATTTGAGTGTCTTACTATCAAAAATACCTTTTGCCCTTTGATAGAATAATTTTAAAGGTAAGGAAACAATAAAAACAAATAGAAATTTAAATAATTTATTTAAAAAAACAGTAATTCATTCATAACGTTTTCGAAACGACCGCCATTGGTATTAATACAGGCTAAGGCTCAAAATGACATACTTTGAGTGGTTCTTTGCACTTCCAAGAGGTTCGCTTTTATTTTTATTGCATTAGCATCAATCCTCTGTTTCAATTGTTCTCTCGTAGCTATTAGCACAGCATACACTTTTTGTTTAATGTGGGCCTCAAAAATAATAATTAAGAGGCGTTAAATTCAACCGAGAGAGAGAGAGGTGGTCCAGTAGCATGGTCCTCCAAGGTTTCAATTGAAACAAAGTATTAATACTGATGCTACAAAAATAGGAGCGAACCTCTTGGAAGTGCAAAGAACCACTCAAAGGATGTAATTTTGAGCCTTAGCCTGTATTAATGCCAATGGCGGTCGTTTCGAAAACGTTATGAATGAATTACTCTTTTTTTTTAAATAAATGATTTAAATTTCCATTTGTTTTTATTGTTTCCTTACCTTTAAAATTATTCTATCAAAGGACAAAAGGTATTTTTGATAGTAAGACACTTAAATGATCCACTAGCCTGGATTTAAAAGTCTACTCTTCTTATTATCGAAAATGGGGTGGATACTTCAAGAGTTTGTAGTTCGGTAAATGACTGAGATAACTACAAACATTTTTATGAGATTTTGTAGGTAATATCATGTTATTTAATAATAAATAATAAAATAATAATATTCATAGGGCAATTTTCCAACTTTTTAGCGAAATTAAATGAAAAAGGGTAATTTTTTTCAAAAAAATTTCACTAATTTTGTTTTTAAAAAATGTCCTATTAAATTTTAGGTAGATTTTATACCTCGAATAGATAAACTATGAAAACAGCTAGTAAATACAAAAAACAGAATGAAAATAAATGTAAAAACAAAAAAAATATTTTGAAAATAGTGCAAGAAGTCAGGTTTTTCTACAAAAAAATTAAAAAGTTAATAAAAAATAAACCAAACCGATAAGACCTTTACTTTAATGGTTTTTGTCGATAGTTTTGTCCACATAATCAATAGACGCCGGGCGGTCACTTCGCGCTGGGACACCCTGTATGTCATATAATCTTTAGATAAATCACAACTTCTACAACCTACTTCACGATACGATACAACCTTCAATTGAAGGCCGGAAATTAAAAATGAGTGACACAAAATTTAAAATGGTTTTGCTTCGTAGAACAAAATTAGAAAAGCTTATCGGTGAAGTAATTGTTCCTCTAATACTAATGGAACTGTGGATAATAGGTTAAAACTGCAGGAACAAAACATAGGATTATGTGATAAAACCATGTATAAACTGATAAAGCAGTTCCGATTTATAAGTTCGATAAACTCGAGTTACCGTTTAGCGACAGGGCTGGCGAGGAAAAGTATAAAATAATCTATACTAATATTATAAAGAGGAAAGATTTGATTGTTTGTTTGCATTGAATAGGCTCCGAAACTACTGAACCGATTTGAAAAATTCTTTCACTGTTGGGAAGCTACACTATCCTCGGGCGACATAGGCTATATGTATTATATTTTTTGTACTATTTTTCCCGAAGCGAAGCGAGGGCGATTTCCTAGTATTAAATAATATTGTTTAATATCTTTCAAATTTTTCACGGGATCAAAATAACTGCATCTGTCTGTGCTCTTTACCCAGTAGGCTTTAATAGATACCTATTAAATAAACATACCTAAACGTTTAAATTCTTGCTAACGATTATTTTAACAATTTGCAAATATGTACCTAAAAGCTTTTGATATCTACAAAAACATAAAGAAATATTCATAATGTTATATTTATTTCCCACGGATTTTAAAGTCCAATAATGATAAGACACATAATTATACTTAACCAACAATAATTTGAAATTCTGTCGAGTAAATTAATTTTTCATCAACCCTAATGTTCCCCAAGGTGCGAGACATAATTACGTGATAAAACTGTATAGAATTTAACACAAATATTATAATAAATAAGATGGATTAGAAATTATGTAATTTAAAAGGCTATTTTAAAGGCTATAGTACCGGACAATAAATAACATAAATCTTCAAACATGTTTTAATAAAAAAAAGATAAACATAGATAGATAAGATAAGATATTGATTTCCCTGAATAATAGGTACCTACATGTAGAGAAAGTTACATAGGTCACGACACAGACCATTTAATAGAAATTAATAGTGTGAGAAAGAAAGGGAAGAAATGAGCTCTTAGAAGTTAGAGACCAACACCAAGGGCGTGACCAGCCAATGGCCCAGGAGGGGAGGGGGGCACGTTGCTATGGTGAATGAGAAATGTATGAATTGTAAATAATAAAATACCTATTTTTTACTTTTCAAATTCAAAATAATTTATTCATATAGGTATCACTGATACACTTATGCACGTCATATTTTGGCCTTTCGTACTTGTATCTAATATTATCTAAATTAAATTATAACTTCTTGTGATTTGACCACGACTCTGTGACCTCCCCCCTGGTGCCAAAGCTGGTTCCGCCCTTGCTGATAACTAATAGCTGCGTTGAACCCATTTACAAGTAAAGAACTATTTTACAATTTTATAATGTCAACCTACCTTAAAAGCAACGCACCGTAATAGTGATGTGATATTAGTTGCTGCGTATGAGATATTAGCTGCCATATACGGATATTCTTGGTAGAAAATATTACTTATCTGTTATAGGAGCTCCCTTTAGCGATGGGCGGAGCAGTACGTACTGTTGAGATACGTGACCGAAAACTTTAATCACCTACTAAATGTTCATAATGACACTAATGAAATCAATGTTTTCTAAGATACTTAATAATCTTTTATTGTTTAAGTAGCGTTTATTCTCCATTGAAAATGTGCTAATTAGTTCCCAGCAACTCCTACTAGCCAATAAACTCTTATTGCATTTTGTTCGTAGAAAACCGATCGTTGGATTTCGCGAAATGTAAGAAAGAACATGTCAATAATTCAATAGTCAATAATTAATAATGACAGCAAGATACACAGACTCGCGCATTTTACGCCTAAACGATTGATATTTCTTTTATAAATCTTATGAATTTCATTAGCCGCAAATCTATTAAATAGACAGCATGTTTCATGCCATTAGGCATCTAATAATGTTCGGTTTACACGTATTAAGTAAATTAATACGTGTAAACGGACAATTTGTAAGTAAACAAGTAATTTAGATTTTTTTAATAAATAAAATAAAAAATATTTATTTCAGGCAATTGTAGCCCATAAAAGTTAGTAACAATTGACTTATAAACTATGTTAGTATAATACAATTTAATTTATTTTAATTTAATTTAATTATTTTAATTGAATTTTAATTTTTCTGTTAAGTAGGTGGGCGGGGCTTATCACTTAACACGTTTGGACAGGCACTTTTTTGTTAAAATTTAGTTAAAAGTAGGTTGTGAAACTTGTGAAGAGCTTTACTAAATTTAATAATTTAGTAAAGTTCTTTAGTTCATACAATTATTTCATTCATACATTCTTCGTTTGGACGCGCACTAAAAATTATTCACTTAAAATTTAGTTATCTACTTAATACGTATAAACAGGACTTAACATCTAAAAGAAGCATAAAGTATTCAGTAGGGTCTCCTTAAGCAGTGAAGGATATGGCGAGGTTTTTGTCGGAAAGAATCCTGAGTGGAGCGATCAATTACGATAACGTTCGGCGGTATACAGTGTGTATACTACTGTATACTGCACGGTTTACGGTGTAGTGTAGTGCAACCATGAAACGATACCCGTTTGTTTATATCCAGTAAGGATGTGGTCACAATACTCGATTTTCTTTTTAAGTGGCTCTAAAACTCAGTAATATGCTGGTTGTAACATAGTCGGATCCTATAATGTCCTTATTCTTCTCGCGTGACACCTCACTACAATACAATCGCGACTTAGAAAAATATATTATCTTGCCAAAAGTCTTGACCAAGTGGTCTACCGAGGAACACTTATATGAACTAAAATACCTGTATCCAAAACTAGTAATATGTGTGAAATAAGTTATTTAATACAGATACTAAGGAGCTGCTATTATCATACATATTTATGAAATAAATAAATTATTTATTCTTTATTTTCTACCATAATAATGAAACACATAATTAAGATTTCATTCCACTCAATTATTTCTTAAACGTTAAACCTGCATTGCATATCTATCACTGCTTAGTAAGCTAAATAATTAACTTTAGGATTCTTTTTGTAGATAATAGTAGGTACCTACCCAAGGTAGAATCCATAGGAAATCTAAAGCTTTTTCGTTTACATTCTACTGAAATCCATTTTAAGTGCTAATTAAACCAGTGTTCACAGCAAGTAAATCCCTGTCTTTTTTTTGTAATGTAAACAAATTGCATTCCAAGTAGGGTACGCTAATAAAAGTGTGTGGACGCAGCCTAACCTCAGCAGGCGCCAAAGTCGCCTAGCGCGCGCTCCACAGGCCACTTCTAGTGTGAGAAAAATATCCTAACCCTCACCTAGATATGCGACGATTCATGTTGACGCGCGCCACGACTCCACTTTGCCACAGTCCTCTAGCTAATGAGATTTAATTAGCAATCTTTGGTACTCAGGTTGTGGTATGGTGTTTTTCCCTCGCTTTTAAGGAAGTAGCATTCAATAATGTAAATCCTGTACTCTCTTGATATCTCTAAACTAAACAGGTAGGTACTAAACAAAACTTTAAAAAACTAAGAAGTTCGGCGTTAAGCACTAAATATTTTTTCAGGGTGTTTTAGTTTCGTTCCATGTAATTGTCAAATCTGTCCAAAAATATTAAATGCATGTCAAATACAATGGGATGAGATTTGCGGGCAATTGCACTCATATTGCACAAATATAATACAATAATTATTAATCGAAAATTTCGAGACTAACTTCATCCTGTGTTCCATCTGCATGCGCTTTTAAACCGACTTCAAAAAAGGAGGAGGTTCTCAATTAGACTGTATTTTTTCTTATGTTTGTTACCTCAGAACTTTCGACTGGGTGAACCGATTTTGATGATTCTTTTTTTAATCAAAAGCTGGTGCTTTTCATGTAGTGCCACTTAAATTTGAGCGAGATCTGACAATGAAATCCATGAGAAAACCATAGGTATAAGTCTTAAAGCATTAAGTATGACAATCGACAAATGGACGAATAACTCAATATCACGCCAATCGATTTCGATGATTCTTTTTTTATTGTTATTGGAAAGGAATGTACTTCTATTTGAAGTCGGTTTTTTTTGTTAAAATTTTAGATTATGTTTTATTCGGTACTTTAGTTTATATGTTTCATTCGGAAAATTCTCTGTCGTCTGATTTTCTAGTGCGTTCACACAAGCCAGAGCGCGGCAGATTCACTATGCTTTGAAAGCTTTTAAAATACTTTACCTCGCTAAGGAGTAAACTGATTTTTTTTAATGGAAAAAAAACACATTAATTGACGAACGATATACCCTAAGGATATAAATACCTACCCACGTTTAATGCATCAAGTATTAAATATCTTTATATTATGTCCTCAAGTGGATCTTTCAGTTAATATATTGATTGATACTTAGTGGCATCTATTTGTATTAAAGTGGATTGATTGAGTGATTAATGTTGTTTACTACATTTTATCCATGGACAACAATCTTTTGAGCTCTAGTTTCTCCGTTTACTGATTTGAAACAACGTTCCTATTGAAAAAAAAGAAACAAAAAAACTTGAGAGGTATCAAGGGACACCCGGATGGAACGAAGTTCCTTTCGATTTAAGTATTGTTTTACGCGCTCAGCAGTGTAATTCAGTAATATGAAACTAGATGGCGCCATCTAGTTTCATATTACTGAATCACTTCAAAAAGTGTCGTGACAACTTTTCGTAAGATTTTTTTCCGTCTAGCCCCCTTTCATAACGCGCGATAAGGAACTTCGTTCAAAAGAACAAAAGGAAAATCGAGAGGAAGAGGGAGATAGAGAAAGAGAGAAAGTTGCAGTACATAATACCTACTTAATGGAGGCCATACACGATCAAGTGTACTTGTCAAGTTTGCAGTTTGACTTGATGCGGCTTCATTCCAAAAAAGTAAAGTTTACCATACAGTTTGACTCTTACTGTCAATCAGTAGTGCGGTAAATAAATGTTAAACTATTATAACGAAATTCTGTTACGTGGTTATTAAAATTGTCTTTTTAAAAATTTACTGCGTGTAGTGTGAAGGGGCGTATGTAACAATTCTTGATCAATTATATGATTGACACAAGCTAGATGCTATGTAATGCTACTAAATATTATCTCTAAAATTTCTAGGATTGTAGTGGGCTGAAATTAAATCATTATTGCATAAAAATGTAAATATTCTTAAGAGCCATTTCGCGGTTAGACGCGCGGAATGAAGAATTTGATGTCAAAAATTAGTATCATAAGAAAGATATTAATGCTGGCAAATGAACTCATAAAATAGATCAATCCTTCATCTTGGATCTTCATTTACCGGAATTTTGAAAATATTAATTTGTTTCTGCGTAACTGTCAATCTAGCATAACTATTTTTCAGCAAAAGGACGACAGAGTCAATTTCATACACTGATTTTCTTTATTAAGTTTTATTAAATTGAGTAAAAAAAAATGTCTAGAGAACACTCATATATTATATTTTGCATTTATTACAAGGGATATACGATTACTATAATATTCGTTTCAAAATTAATTCAATAACATTACCAATTTTCATGGTTTATGCCATGACTTTACCATCGATTTTTGTATTCAATAAAGCGTATTTCCCATCAAAAATTTATGTAGTAATAAAATATGGTCTTTGTCGAATATGACACGTAATTTTTTTTTTATCTTACTGCAAAAAATAATTTATTAAAACGAATTTACTTTACCATATAAAGATACGCACTGGCGCGAAATCAAATCAGTCGTGCGGCAGCACTCTTGGACGTCGGACCTATGTCAATTTTTGCTTTAGCCATCTAAGGAATAGATTTCGTAAAAGTAACGTAATTATATTGCCATTGAACAGTCTTGATCACGTGAGAATTTTTAGTTACAGTCAATTGTATTATTTTTAGTTTTCTATAATTTTCAGGGTTTTGTAGTCAAATCGGAATCATGTCTAGTCCGTTCGTTATTTCAACCGGCCGGCTAGCCCGTCCGGCCGTCCGTCCTTCCGTCCGTCCGTCTGTCCGTTCCGTATGATTTTTTCTTCGTCTACCCCTTAATGTGGGGTATCGTTGAAAAGGTCTTTCAAAAATATTATAGGTTTCAAAAGACCATTTTTCAATTCAGGGGTCCGTTTGCGTAATATTCTGCTTTAAACATCTTTGGTTTGAAGAAAACAATAGAAATTAAGTAACTATTTCTTTCCAATTTATGTAGTGTAAGTAGTAACGGAGAAAATCACGAACATACATATGTACAAAATATAACTATATCTATACTAATCTATACTATTACTATTGTAATATTATAAAGCTGAAAAGTTTGTTTGTTTGTTTGGTTGAACGCGCTAATCTCAGGAACTACTGGTTTGAATTGAAAAATTATTTTTGTATTGGATAGTTCATTTATCGAAGAAGGCTTTAGGCTATCGGATTTTTGGAAATTCAACCCCTATTGGGTTGGAAGTCACTGCTGTAATTTGAAATAAAACATTGTCCGTTTTTAGACATTAGTTACTGTTTACAGTATTTAGGTTTTTTGTTATATGTGTAAATTACATATTTACATAGAAAAAAAATAATAAATAATTATAACTTGTATACACATACCCTTTATTTATACAACTTTTAGATCAATCTGTACTTTATAGAGTTCCGTACCCAAACGGTGTCAACGGGACCCTATTGCTAAGCCAAAATGTTGGAATGATAGAAGCTCCGACATTAGTCAGCTATAGTCACTTATTATTAGTCAAAGATAATACATTCGTTGTTTGGAAACTCTCGTGCACCCAAGTTCCGTCAACTCCCCAAAACTCACGTATCTCAAATACACAACACAAATACAAATCACCCTCTCATTTTTTCCCTTCACAACCCCTCGCCTCCCCCTATACCCCCCCCCCTCAGTTCTTCACCCAAAAGTGGAATTTTGCGTCGTGATAATCTGGGAGGCATCAGGTAGGCGCAGATCGGCAGATCAGGATATCGGGATATAGATTTTTGGAAAACCGGAAATCCCGGATATCTCGGAGACGGTGCGTCCTAGACAAGTTTAGACGGAAATTTCAACCCCCTTTAGTAAAACCCCAAACCTTATTGCTAAATCTTACTGAACCCACTTTTACCCCCCCCCCCCTCCCCAAATTTTCCTAAAATACCATATATCTCCTAAACGGTACGTCCTAGACGATTTCCGACTGAATTTCCATCCGCCCATCATACTTGCAACATTACCCAATCTTATTGGGCCCAACCTTAACCCCCCCCCCTCCCAAATTTTCCGAAAACTCCTTATATCTCCTAAACGGTGCGTCCTAGACGATTTCCGAAAGGATCGAGTAAAAGTTGTAGCCCATAAAAAGATTGACATTTTATGTGCCATACATTTTTCTTGTAGAGCAAGTGGTTTGAGAGGAAAGTGCGAATTTCGTTTCTCATAATTTATTATACTAGACTATTGTCAATATTTTGTTTTGTAAACCAACAGAAAACAATAAAGAATTCGTTTTTAACATTCAAACAATAGTGTTCTGAATATCTTCTTTTTAAAGCTGTAATCATTTTTGTGTATGGATTGTATTTACCTTTATTTTTACGTTATCTTTTGTATCACGGTAATGATTAGGGTATCGAAAACCGATCCTGTTTTAAATTACCGGGATTTTCGGTACTCGCCTATGCTGGAACCGGGATTCCCGGGATTTTCAGTTCTTTCGGGATTATTTTACCACGGCTTTCCCCGCGTGAAAATAGTTAGTATCGCGTTTCCTATTTTATCTCTCAGGAGCATTAAATAGGGAAAAACTGTTTTCTACCCAAATCCGTATAGTCGTTTGCCGTGATTGAGTAACCATCATACTATTATACCTTACATGCAAACATAAGTTTCGTATTAATTGTATGAAAGCAACACAATTGTATTGCACAATTCAGCACTGCTTGGACGAGAAAAAAGAGTTAAATCATCTTCATTTATATTAGAAAAATATCGATCTGGGTTGTGTAAATAATATTATATTAGTATAGCTGCTTCATGTAGCCGACGTTCTGAATATCTTCTTTTTAAAGCTGTAATCATTTTTGTGTATGGATTGTATTTACCTTTATTTTTACGTTATCTTTTGTATCACGACGCGACATATTTTTATTTCCCAAAAGTTCAGAAAATCCCGGTTCTTTTATTTTGTTTCCCGGTTCTTTTATTTTGTTTCCCGGTTCTTTTATTTTGTTTCCTGGTTCTTTTGAAAAGTACCGTATTCCTTTGTAAATCCCGGGATTTCCCGGTTCTATACCCTCCGATTGATTTGAATTTAGGTATACCTATGTATGCGAATATCGCAGGCAAAATGGACGCATATTGCATTTTATAGATCACCTTGAAAAAACGTGATTTTTAATTTTTCACGTTGATTTGCCAAAATATTGATTTTTGCAATATGCATCTATTGGACATCTTTATTGTGATGTACCTAAGTAGGTACCTAAAATGTATTATGTAAATAAGTTACCGATAATGGTACTACTACATTGTACTCTTAATTGTTATATAAACTTATATTGTCACAAACCAGATACATGTATGAGGTCACAAAGTGTATAATTAAAATTATATGTTCATAATTTTAAAATTTTTACGTTTGAAAGTATCAAGAAGATTACTCGCACAGAACTGAGGTCAAGCGCGACACGAGCCGCGCGAGGCAATATCACGCCGCGGAGCCGCTTCAAATACCTATAGTTTATCAACCGAGTTTTGCGAAATGGCTCTTAAGCAACTGGCGCACTGAATACCACTGGCACCTACTACCTACACCCTGTCCAGTCTGATAGATGACCGCTTAACACTTAATTAATTTTAATTTTATTCTATATTTTAATATTTAGGCGTAGTACATACAGGGTGTCCCAAAAATAGTACGACCAACTAAAACTGGAGATAACTTGGGGGATGACCTTACCAGATGTCAAAAAATGACCTTAGTGTAAAGTGTCAACATTGTCGTGATTTTGACCTTTGTTTAACTTTTCTGTAATTCGGCTCTTTCACCCTACTTTTTATTGCAGTCTACAAGCCGAGATTTCGATATACATATTTTTAAGTACTTACTCTTAGATAGTTGATCTATACTTAATACCAGTATGTAATTTGATGCCAATTTATCAGGAAACCCTTAGAAAAACCGGGCGAGTGCGTGTCAGGCCACGCGCAATGTAGTTCCGAAACTTCCGAAGTAGTAAGTTTATCAACTATCATAGCTGTGATAGTTTTCCTTGTTAATTCATTATACCTATAAGCTATTTTTGAGAATTTTTTCACTTGTTCAATTCCAAATATTTAGCGCCGGCGGGGGGGGGGGGATACTTGACTCCAACCAAAAGCCAAATATTTCGCAAACGAACCCCTAAATCCAAAAATGGTCTTAAAATACGTATAATATTTTTAAAGGCCTATTCAACAATAACGCACATTATGGGGTACGTAACGAAAAAAAAATAATTCTCACATTGCCTTTAGGAGAGGTGATTTAATTATTTTGTTGTGAACTTGAGAGTTGAGCTTGGAAAGATAACCAACCCTCCTAACAAGGCTTAGCGCACATTGCCAAACTCCTTGGAATCACAAACATTCCCAGTTCCCACGGTAAGCCTAACAGATTTCTAATTCCATTAAAATCACGTGCCGTACATAAACTACTACTAGACTCTCAAAGCAATAGCCTACAGCCTAGAATATGGTCATGCGCTCATTTTTGTAACCGTTTATAAAGAAATACAATATGATCTATTGATCGTGAGCTTTAGCGCACGACGTGTCATGCGCGTGATAAAACCAATTTAATTATGCTGTTTCTTCAGTGCCGAATACATCTTATTTCAAAGGTCAAAAGGCTGGAATTACTTTGAGGGTTGGTCAGTTTTTACAGATCAATGTTGGTGAAATACAGGGTTTGTAACTTTGTACACCTGACATTGTCGTATTAGGAATGGTGAACGTGTGATTGGGAAAGGGGCCTAGACCCGATTCCTGAATGTGTGACTAAGTGTAGGAACCGTCGCGAACAACCTCGGCCTTTTTTACTACATCCTTCTGTCCAAGTTTTGAATAAAAATAAGATAGGTTTTTGTGAAATAAGGGTAGTAAACGACCCACGGGTTACGAAACTTACATAAGAGTAGCGGTGAGATGAGTACGGAATTTTGGGTCAAATATTTTCGGTCATCTAGTCAATTTCCGACTGCGGTTGCATGTTATTAACTACACATAAAATCTAACTATAAGTTTTCTTAATACATCGTCAGATTAATATCTCAACCTAGGTCGAGGTGTGTCATTCTTACGAATTAAAAGAAAAGTAATAAACAAGATATAATAACATGGCCGCGCCACAGCGCACTCCAGATTACCAGAGATGCAGGAAGGTTATTATTATTATTTCATTTTTCGGGCCTGAGACAGCCATCGTAGGGGCCACTGCGACCAGATTTGATCTATTGTGGCCACTTCTGAGTTAGATCTGGTCTCCAAGTCCCACTGCCCGGACGAACAGTACAATGTTCTTAGGTTCCAGATCTCTCACTAGGCTGGGTGGGATTAGGTGGCTTCCTAAGACGCAGGAAGGTTCTGGATGACGTGAATTGGATCCCACTTGTGACATCACAAATATGACATCATAGACACCCACAATCTAGCATCATTAATATGTTACATACACATTTTTGCTTCGACGAATTTGGATTCATTGACCATTTGATCGGCAGACATCGTCTCTACCAGTCTCTACCAAATAATTTAAACATGAAAGATACTATTTGAGACTAAATACACTAACAATAATTTTACAATCTTCGTTTGTTTGTCTGTACGTTAATTACGTTTTTCAATGATGTATTTTGTTAAGCTTGGTTGGTGTGACTTTAAGTATTTTGTAGTTCTTATATTTCAATCGGTATACAAATAAAACTAGGAATTCTTGAGTGCGGACCGTGGAAGTATAAAGTATAGCTTCCGAAGCGTAGAGAGGCCAGCTACTAACTAACTAACTAACTAATAAAGGTATTCATTTCATAAGTGCAAATAATTCGCCATGATAAGATGGCAATTAATTAGCATACTTAATTAGGATCTTGCCGATATGGAAACAACATCCGGTATCACTTATCACAGCTATCTCGACAGAAATCTCACATTTTAACAGATACAGAATGCAAACCACTCACTGTTATAATGTGTAGCTTTCTGAAATTTATTTAAATGAAATAAGTAAAAAAAACCTTGGAATTTTGTAATTAAATTCTGTAAAAACATATTTTTAATGTTATGCTCGTCTAACTAGAGGGATTTTTTTCCACTAATTACAAGACTAGTAATCTCGTGTGAGGGTGTTAGTGGACGCACTCCTCCGAAACGGCTCGACCCATTTTTATGAAATTTTCTGTTTTGGTAGATATGAGAATAGGTCGTAAAGTATATTTCATACTGCTAAGTGCTAGGTGATTAGGTTGCCCATCGGTAGCACGGTAGCACTTATAATTATTGTATTTAATAGACCTTGTGTATACCTAATGGATTCTTGGTCTATAAAAACTCATGTAGCCACATTACAAATGTATAACTCATCTCAATGTTGGTGTTAAATTAGTTTTGTGGTAATTATTTCAGTCTGCAGTAAACGCATCGAAATTCTAAATAAAACTGTTTCAGCATTACCCAACGTTACAATAAGGTGTAGCGTCTTCTAATAATAAACATAAATTATAACTATAACTGGCTGAAACAGTAAAGCACATTAATAAATCTAGCTATTAAACATTACTGCAAAGATTTCAATCAACTCATAAAGAAGAGCAAGAAACTCATTACCAATTTTATTATATTTTATGCGTTTCTATTTCTACTACCTTCAGCAATTATTCTGCGAAATAGCACTTAGTAAAATGTGTCCACTTCAAGTATTGAAGTACTAGACTAGATAGTAGATGCTTTTAATTGACCCAGAAGTGTTGACTGACTGTCGGCGCTAGCGATAAACTTTAGAATAAATATTGATAAGTGGCTAGCCGCTAGCGTGAGTCAGACCAGCAGTACCCAAGCCACGTAGCGGCGGAGCTTGCTCATGTCACAGCACAGATTACCCCCAATAGATACCGCATAAGTGAAATTTTCTTAGAGTTTGAACTCACAAAATTTGGCGGAAGGTGCGGCTTGCGGGGGACATCAAAATGTGCTGTGATTGGCTATTTCTAATTCATACTTGAACTTGACGGATCAGTATTGGTCGAAATTAATGTCGTGAACATGCAAATGCAAGTACGTGTTGGCGCGCGTCAGTTGCCTTGTATGCGGTATCTATTGGGGGGTAATCTGTGTGTCACAGTAACCGACTGTCGGATT